>JAEAOA010002352.1:1785000-2150000 GCA_016746295.1 Potamilus streckersoni | reverse complement strand
TGAAATGAAAATTATCAAAACTTTTTTCTTAGATCTTTTTGAAACTGCAATTAAGACCACAGCAGATATTTTGTCTTTTTAATTTCTCAGTAGACTCTCAAAAAGAATTTCTTGGAAGATGTGCTGAATGCTGATAGCAAAGAAAGAAGTAGATTTGGACCATGAATACTGGGGAAGGAAAAACTCACCTGACAGTTAGCCATGATAAACGTATTACTGTTTCTGTTTTTCCGTAATAAAATTGATGCTTCAAATGTGAGTGGTGAAAGTCGAACAAAAAACAAATTATGTTTCTTTGCATGAAAAGAAACACATTTATTATCTTGGATGTAAACAGAATGTTGAAAGTTTCTTGTAGCCAAATAGACTGAATCATGTATTGATAGTAACAAAAAAATCCCAAAGAAGTCATATAAGTTCATGTACATTCTTTCATAGATGGTGGAACAAAAGTACTTGGATAACAAGATAAAGGCATTTTCCACTTTTGAACTATTTGCCACCCACCACAATATGATGGCCTGGTGATTAAAATCCTTAAATATGATCCTCAATAGGAAATGATTGTAGAGAATTCAAAAGCAGCCTTTATGTAAGAGTGCAGTGGAATGACATTTTACCCACCTTTTAGTGTTGCAGAGAGCCTCGATTCAAAATAGTCACAGATGCTATCCTGAGAAACTTCATTGTTTACCTAGTTAACTGAGAAGATATAGATATCATAAATATGTTGTGGTTTTGGTTTCCCTTCAATCTTCTTTAGATGCCACTTTTGTCCAACTTAAAGAGGTTAGTGCTCAGGACAAGTTTGTGGCAAAAACAACAAAATTTACTGTATTTACTTTTTTGTAAGTTGAGTCCAGCTGCAGTCTGGGTCTGTATATTGTTCATTATGAGAGATTAGTAGAACAAACAAAATAGGTCCTGATCTTCCAGCACATTATGCAATGACATGGAAATTTAATAGTGAAATACTGTTGTTTGTCCTTATATTTAAAAAAATTCTTTTTCACTCCAAAAGTCCAAACTATTGGGAAAACTTAATGTTAGATATCTGCATGCATCAAGAATCAAACTTTTTCAGATTTGCTCAGGATCATAGTGATGGATGAAATATTTGCAAAATGTACATTATAAAATAAAATGATATGCGAATACGTAATAATACATTTAAAACTAAATTTCTACATATCCCCATTAGATTCAGATGTGTTGATTTGGAAGAGAGAAAATGTATATATCTCTGTAGGAAATCTTTAATTTCATTATACATTGTATTCTGAATGAATATTTGGAAAAGTCAACATTAAGTGAAGGAAAGAAAAGAACTCCTAGAAGTACAGTAACTTTATTCACAAGATCGTGACATTCAATTTTAGCAGATTTTGTAAATTAAGTTAATATAATGAAATGCCATTTTTCAAGAGGATTCCAATTTACCAAATAATGATAATACATGATACTTTTTTAATGTGTCATTGCTAAAGTTTGACAGTTAAAACTTTGGCTTAAGCTACAGATGCCAAATTATTCTAATTTACAATGTTTTGCAGATTACAGAAAAGATAAATAAGTTTCACTGCATTATAAAGAACTGGTACTCTGATCTTCTTTCCAGTAAAGACCTCCCAAGGGCTCTGAAGTCACTGACATAATGATGGACTGGCACTCTGACTCACTTTTCACTACTTTTTATGTAAACTGTTCAGTGGGGCTTGTGATGCTAGGGGTAAACAGTCAGTGTGAAGACTTGTATACCAGTCATGGCTCATTGACTGTCACATGTTATCAATCCTAGAAAGACTGGTTCACTATGCTTGTCTCCCATTGGAAAAAGTATAGTTAAGACAAAAGTTTACTTTTCAACTTTTTATCATCTTTTAAATGTAATGTGACTTGGTAATACTTAATAAGTCAGCAATTTTTAAAAATCGTTGATGGCATGTATGGGGGGGGCATGTTTGCAGAGACAGCATGATTGTTTTAAAAAAAACATTCCTATGACTGTAGATAATCTGTCTCTTTACTCCAAAATTCTAGTTTTACAAGCTTTTTTATACTGTTATTAAAAAAAGATTTCATATTTTATGTTAAGTTTTAATATAAAGTTTACCCCAACAGGTACACTGTACTCAAGATGCTGTGCTTGTAATATTATCATTCTTAAAAACTGAAGTTTTGCAAGCCAATATGAAAAAAAAAATTGTTGCAGTAGAAAGCAAATTTTAAATGTAAACATTTTTTATTGCTTTTCCAGTCATTAATTTTATTTGGTGCCATATCTTTATAAAAAATCAGTTTAAAAGTGCAGTGAAGTTGCATCAGTGTTTTTTATCATGGCATTTTATTTTTGTTCTCATGGTGAGTTTATAAAAATATTAAATGATATAGAACTTATCAGATCTTTTGATTAGGTTAATGCATTATTAGTGTAGCCCTCAGGATCTCACTATAAAGGATAAAACGAACCATCATATCTAAAAATAAACATCATGTGCTGCTCATGTGACCAATTAATTTCTGATGCTTGTTTGGGTTTATATTATGAATTGATATTCTGCTCATGGTAAAGATTCTGCTAATAATTTATTATGCAAGTTATTAGAATAAACATTGTGTATTTATGTCAGAACTGTATTCTGTTCATGAGTTTTAATATTTAGATATACATGTGTAGTGGTGATATTGAGATATACATGTGTAGTGGTGATATTTGGAGATAAATGTATAGTAGTGATATTTGGATATAAATGTGTAGTGGTGATATTTGTATACACATGTATTGTAGTGATATTCAGATATACATGTGTAGTGGTGATGTTTGTATATACATGTATTGTGGTGATATTTAGATACACATGTATTGTAGTGATATTCAGATATACATGTGTAGTGGTGATGTTTGTATATACATGTATTGTGGTGATATTTAGATACACATGCAGTGGTGAATGATTTAGATATACATATGTAGTGGTGATATTTGCATATGTATTTGTAGTGGTGATATTTGGAGATAAATGTATAGTAGTGATATTTGGATATAAATGTGTAGTGGTGATATTTGTATACACATGTATTGTAGTGATATTCAGATATACATATGTAGTGGTGATGTTTGTATATACATGTATTGTGGTGATATTTAGATACACATGCAGTGGTGAATGATTTAGATATACATATGTAGTGGTGATATTTGCATATGTATTTGTAGTGGTGATATTTGGAGATAAATGTATAGTAGTGATATTTGGATATAAATGTGTAGTGGTAATATTTGTATACACATGTATTGTAGTGATATTCAGATATACATATGTAGTGGTGATGTTTGTATATACATGTATTGTGGTGATATTTAGATACACATGCAGTGGTGAATGATTTAGATATACATATGTAGTGGTGATATTTGCATATGTATTTGTAGTGGTGATATTTGGATATAAATATATAGTAGTGATATTTGGATATACATGTATAGTGGTGATATTTAAATATACGATGATATTTGGATATCATATGTAATGGTATAAATGCTGGAATTCATAGACATTAGCTTTTGAACTGACCATAGATGCAAGATTTGCATTGAAATCAGTGATGCATATATAAACTTCAGCAGCAGCAGCAGCTTACTTTTCCTGGCACAGTAGTTTTGTTGTGTGTATTCAAATCCTGCCAATCCAGCATGGGTCAGCTGACCTCATGCATCTCTACTCCCATTGCATAGGCACTAGTCTTACATGTGTTGGTGTGCCTTTAAACACCCAATCAGTCTGTCAATCAGCTCTCTTGAGTCAGCTATCAAGACGTGTCAGTGCCTCTAATTTCATGCAGTTACATTAGTAGAAAGTCATTTTAGCACACAGTCCCATAATCTAAAGGTCCCAGGTTTGATTCCTGCTCAGGCCAATATTGGTTGACTGCCTTATGGTGATCTTTGGAAACATCACTTGACTGTTATGTCCTCTGCATGATATATCCAATAATATGTTGAAAATTCCATCTACAACCAACTAAGCAATCATACAAAGTTTTCTTCCATTGGAAATAGTTTATTGTGTTGGCAACATTTTCTTTTCAGCTGACAATTTTGAAAGACTAAAGCAATTGCTATCAACTGTAAACTAATTCAAAAGTATAAAATTTTCATCAAATAGGCAGGTAAACTGAATTCACATATTTTTGGGTAAAGAACCTGATTGAACATATTATTAAATATATTTAGTCTTTGATTATTTATGAAAATATTTTGTGCAGCAAAATTTGATGAATGTATGTCATAAAAGAAATTAAAAATGTATTATAATATTGTGAAGCACACTATTTTGCAATAGATTTATGTATATTCTTTCGGTTGTATATTAATAATGTTTCTAAATTGCTGACAACATTATTACTGGGTTTTTTAATTAGCATCCTAGAATTTATAGCAGTCATGTGTAGAGTAATAGTACCAGTCACTGCACAGAACCAGTTCTTGCACAATTGTTGTTTATACTTGATTTTACTGTATTTTTATCCCAGACTTATAGATGCTGGAAGTATTAGCAGTAGCAGTGTCAATTGGTCTATCCATTTACCCAGAATGCAATATAACTTTTGTTTGCTGTGGGGATTTTTTTGTTCTTTGTTTGTTTTTTTTTTTGTTTTTTTGTGGGTTGAGGCACATGCCTATCAGCTTTAATGTTGCCAGATCCAAGGTCAAGGTCACTGGAGAAGAAAATGTGATTTTCTTTGAAGCATGAGAAGCCAAGCTTCCCCATCTTGATTTTCATCAAACTTCACAGGTAGGCAGGGGCAGATGCCTATTGATCCTAAGGCTGAGGGGTGAAAGATCAAAGCCACTGGAGCTGATATTGTAATTTTCTTGGTTTCCATTTGACAAGTCATGTTTTCTGTTTTTAAAAAAAATTTCATCAGACTTTGTTGGTAGTATACACTTGGGCAGACATGACTCCCTGTTGATTCTTGAGCCCAGAGATCAACAGTCATGAAAACAAAAGCTAAAATTTTGTCTTTTTTTGGTTCAAGATGACAGATCTACTTCAGGTTCCCCACACCCAGTTTATAGTTGCATTACTTTTGTTGAAGGAACTCTTCTTACTGAGTTTGTCTGTCTATATTCACAAGTCTTTTTATTGAGTTTATCTGTCTATACTCACAAGTCTTCTTATTGAGTTTGTCTGTACTCACAAGTCTTATTGAGTTTGTCTATTCTCACAAGTCTTATTGAGTTTATCTGTCTATACTCACAAGTCTTATTGAGTTTGTCTGTCTATACTCACAAGTCTTCTTATTGAGTTTATCTGTCTATACTCACAAGTCTTCTTATTGAGTTTGTCTGTCTATACTCACAAGTCTTCTAATTGAGTTTGTCTATACTCACCAGTCATCTTATTGAGTTTGTCTGTCTATACTCACAAGTCTTCTAATTGAGTTTGTCTATACTCACCAGTCATCTTATTGAGTTTGTCTGTCTATACTCACAAGTCTTCTAATTGAGTTTGTTTATATTCACCAGTCATCTTATTGAGTTTGTTTGTCAATACTCACAAGTCTTCTAATTGAGTTTGTCTATATTCACAAGTCATCTTATTGAGTTTGTCTGTCTATACTCACAAGTCTTCTAATTGAGTTTGTCTATACTCACAAGTCATCTTATTGAGTTTGTTTGTCTATACTCACAAGTCTTATTGAGTTTGTCTGTCTATACTCACAAGTCTTCTAATTGAGTTTGTCTGTCAATACTCACAAGTCTTCTAATTGAGTTTGTCTGTCTATACTCACAAGTCTTCTAATTGAGTTTGTCTGTCTATACTCACAAGTCTTATTGAGTTTGTCTGTCTATACTCACAAGTCTTCTAATTGAGTTTGTCTGTCTATACTCACAAGTCTTATTGAGTTTGTCTGTCTATACTCACAAGTCTTCTAATTGAGTTTGTCTGTCAATACTCACAAGTCTTCTAATTGAGTTTGTCTGTCTATACTCACAAGTCTTCTAATTGAGTTTGTCTATACTCACCAGTCATCTTATTGAGTTTGTCAATACTCACAAGTCTTCTAATTGAGTTTGTCTATACTCACCAGTCATCTTATTGAGTTTGTCTGTCAATACTCACAAGTCAGTCAAACTGCAAACAACAAAGATCATGATCTACTGTAGCACAATGCACATGCAGATCGGTTTCTGTGTTGTTTCTTCTGCTGAATACTCATAACAAATTGCACAGTTCTAGATCTGCCAGTGGAATCTGTGATGGCAGATCTGGGTCTGTGCAGTTTACAGTTGGACTTGACATAAAAGTGAGTAGATACAGTAATCAGAGATCAATATCACTGGACATGAAATTGCAAAATTATGTAAATTCTACAGGTGTAGCAGGTGAGAGGATCAATCATCTTCATATAGCTTTTTATATAATCAATTGCAGAGATGAAATACATCTTTAATTAAGTGTGAAATTTTTCTTCTGCTTGCTTAAAAAATCCTACACAGACTAAAAAGAATTTATGATAATGTGGTAACCAGTTTAGCATAGCAGCTGGTTCAGAAACTCTAGACAAGTTTTTGTGTTCCCACAGCATGCCTCTTTCATACCATGTTCTGTGTATGCCTCAGCTAACATTGCACATGCCTGGAAGAAATTACTTTGTGGGTTTTCAGTGCTTTTCATTATAGAGAGTATGCAGGCTACAGTCCAGTATTTTTGGATTAGAGAGGCAATAAAATAACTACATGTGACATTCTTCTTTTCTTAAATCTCCATTTTCCAATAGATACTAAAAAGTAACACAAATACAAAGAAACCTTACTACACTGCTTAGCATGTTGTAGGAAAAATTAAATATGATCAAATTTCTTAAAGAAAAAAAAATAAATCGCTGTTGCCCAAAATAAAAATGTAAAATATGTCTTGTATATCACCAAGTTAATACTTGGCATATTTACATAAACTCTAAAAACCAGTCAGTAGTTCAGTGTTTGGAATTCAATACATACTAAAGCACAGGAGTTAAATCTAAGAAGATTCTCACCAAGTTAATACTTGGCATATTTACATAAACTCTAAAAACCAGTCAGTAGTTCAGTGTTTGGAATTCAATACATACTAAAGCACATGAGTTAAATCTATGAAGATTCATAAACAAGGGTAACAGGAACAGTGATGTAACTTGATTCTGCAGAATAGTGAAATAAACGATGATAGTTTGCATCACATTAAAAAGATTAATTAATGTTTACCACCAGTTTGAACACTGACAGCCTTTTCAATCACATGCTGGAAAAAAATTTCAGATGTAAATAATGGTCATTTTGATCTGCCATAAAGTCCTTGGATGTTATTACATCATAATAGCTTCATAACATCAGGGAATAAATTACATTTCATCATTAATAGCAACACAATCAGTAGTTGAAGACATTTGAAACAGAATGATTTCTTCAATTTTTATTTACAGCATTGGAGGAATAACACTAAAGATATAATGTGCAGGTATTTCATGGATTGTCGAAACATTGTCAGATTTTACTTTCAAGACTTGTCATCTTATAAGATTCCATTCTTCCCTCATCGGGCCAGATGTTCATTCACTAAAAATGTACTAAATTTAGGAGATATCACAGTGATTACCTCTTGATCCGTTGGCATAGTGGTTAGAGCATCTGCCTTGGATGCAGCAGGTCATAGGTTTGAACCCTGACCAAGTGATACCAAAGGCTTATAAAAATGATACTAACAGCTGCCTTGCTTGGTGCTCAGCATTAAGAAGTTAGTGTTAGGACTGGTCGGCTGGTGGTCAGGATAACATGACTGAGAGGAACATCATGTTACATGTCTGTGGCATGATGCTTCAGGGCTATACATCACTGTTAACTGTCATACTGCAGACATCATAGCGATATGACTGAAATATTGTTAAAACTATGATAAAGATCCAAATCACAGTCACACACAAACACACAAACACACAAACACACACACACACACACACACACACACACACACACACACACACACACACAAGTACTTCAGAGTTATAGTTATTCAACTTAGAGGTGAGGATGTTCTAAATGGGTTGTTGTTGGCGTCATAATCATAAATTCACTATGTCAACTAATCTCATCATTCTGTGTCAGTTTAAGGCATTAAATAAAGCACATATTTCTTTCTCAGTTTGAGGCATTAAATAAAGCACACATTTCTTTCTCAGTTTGAGGCAGAGACATGAAAGAAAACTGAACTGGCTGGACCATTCTAAAGCATTTTGCAATGGTTTTTTTTTTACCTAATGAAAATTTGCTTCCCATTACCATCAGCCAGTTGTTTGCATTAGAGAACCATCTTGAGTTGTTACTTGCATGATTTAGAGATGAAACCAAATTTAGTATTTAGAAAGTGGACAGGAAGACTGATCATAAACATCATATTATTTAAAATATTCTTGTGTTGGAACTTTAAAAAAAAGATTAGTTGGTTGGTTGGTTTTAATGACACTTTCAGCATATTCAAGGCTATATCATCCAGAAGAAATGCTTTTCCCAAGAATACTTGAGGCAGAAATCCAGGGATGGCCTGGGCAAGTACCATATCCATGACATATGGATAATGAGTCCAAATCCAGGGATGGCCTGGGCAAGTACCATATCCATGACCTATGGATAATGAGTCCAAATCCAGGGATGGCCTGGGCAAGTACCATATCCATGACATATGGATAATGAGTCCAAATCTAGGGATGGCCTGGGCAAGTACCATATCCATGACATATGGATAATGAGTCCAAATCCAGGGATGGCCTGGGCAAGTACCATATCCATGACATATGGATAATGAGTCCAAATCCAGGGATGGCCTGGGCAAGTACCATATCCATGACCTATGGATAATGAGTCCAAATCCAGAAATGGCCTGGGCAAGTACCATGATGGATAGAGTCCAAATCCAGGGATGGCCTGGGCAAGTACCATATCCATGACATGTGGATTACGAGTCCAAAGAAAAGAAGAATGAATACTATGTGCACTTTTGTGGTTGCAGTTTGATGTAGAGATTTACAATTTGATGGACAGATTTGCAATTTGATGGGCAGATGGGTGCTTGCCTGGACATATGAAAAAGTTAATCTTGTATATTTTCCTGCTTATTAATAGGGCCCCACATTTAGATGTTGGTTCCCTATGATAAACACTTTTTCCATCCTTCTGTCTATCTATCCATCAATTGATACTTTTCATTACCATCCATAACTCTGCACCTCTTACACATAATTGCTAATACTTTGTCATCATTTAAGCATTGTCAACATTACTAATACTGACAACATTCAGGCATTGTCAACATTACTAATACTGACATCATTTAAGCATTGTCAACATTGCTAATACTGTCATCATTTAAGCATTGTCAACATTGCTAATACTGACATCTTTCAGGCATTGTCAACATTGCTAACACTGACATCATTCAGGCATTGTCAACATTGCTAATACTGACATCATTCAGGCATTGTCAACATTGCTAACACTGACATCATTTAGGCATTGTCAACATTGCTAACACTGACATCATTCAGGCATTGTCAACATTGCTAACACTGACATCATTTAGGCATTGTCAACATTGCTAACACTGACATCATTCAGGCATTGTCAGCAATACTGTCATCATTCAGGCATTGTCAACATTGCTAATACTGACATCATTCAGGCATTGTCAACATTGCTAACACTGACATCATTCAGGCATTGTCAATATTGCTAACACTGACATCATTCAGGCATTGTCAGCAATACTAACACTGTCATCATTCAGGCATTGTCAGCAATGCTAACACTGACATTTTTATAATATAGACAAGATTGCTAACACTGGGTCATCATATGGTCATTGTCAACAATGCTAACACTGTCATTATTCAGGCATTGTCAACATTGCTAACACTTTAACATTCTTTAGTTATAGACAGAATTTATAACACCAGGTCATCATTTGGCCATTGACAAGAATGCTAACAATTTGTCATCATACAGGCATTGACAAGAATGCTAACACTTTGTCATACCAGCATTGACAAGGTTGCTAACACTTTGTCATCATACAGGCATTGACTATAATGATAACACTTTGTCATCATGCAGGCATTGACAAGAATGCTAAGACTTTGTCGTCATACAGGCGTTGACAAGAATGCTAAGACTTTGTCGTCATACAGGCGTTGACAAGAATGCTAGCACTTTGTCATCATACAGGCATTGACAAGGTTACTAACACTTTGTCATCACACAGGCATCAACAAGAATGCTAACACTTTGTCATACAGGCATGGATAAGAATGCTAACACTTTGTCATCATACAGGTGTTGACAAGATTAATAACACTTTGTCATCATACAGGCATTGATAAGAATGCTAACACTTTGTCATCATACAGGCATTGACAAGGTTGCTAATACTTTGTCATCATTCTGGCATTGTCAGTGATGCTAACACTTTGATGTTTTTCAACACTAGGCCATCATTCAGTCATTATCAGTATTGCTAACACTTTGTTATCATTCAGCTATGGTGAACCCAAGCCTTAAATTCATTTAAAATTTATGGTTGCTACATCTGGGAAATTTAAATGTAGTCCTTTGACTGACCAGACTCTGCTTTCATCAGCTTGGAACTGCAGAGTATTAGTAACACATACATCATAAACTCAGTGTCAGTAAAATATCAGGACCTACCTCCAAAACCTGTTTTTAACATGACTTGTACAAACAAATGCCCCATGTATGTTATGATAGGTGCAAATTTTGTATCTACAACAGAGATTGATGACTTTTACTGCAGTTTTTCTTCCTTTGACTGGTTGTTATTGAGACATTCAACTCAGCCAACATCAAAACAAGGCATGCTACCAGATTCCTGGTAATGACTAACACAGGCTTCTGCCATCATCTTGGCACCAGACAATGGCCAGAGCAATTTCTCTCTCAGATACTTGGTGGGAGGCCTTGATACAAAAGACCTAAAAAAAAAAATAATTAGTTTGCGGTAGTGAAGTTATGTCTATATAATTGACATATTTATTGATTTGAATTTGTTTTATGTAATTTATTATCCTAATGTAATAATGCTGTCAATCTGAAGTAAGTTGCAATTACTGTGAGAAAAAAATTGTATTGTCCATGGCCCATGAATACCAAGAAACAGAATAAAAAAAGTTGAGACACTGCAGACATGTCCATATTCTTCGGTTACTTTTAAGCAACCTACACTGAAAACTTTCAATTTATATTTTAAAACACTAACTAAACAGGCACATCAGTATATAAGTAAACAGTTACTTCAGAATGTTAGCAGTTCAAACAGTATATAAGTAAACAGTTACATCATTATATAAGTAAACAGTTACAACATTATATAAGTAAACAGTTATAACAGTATATAAGTAAACAGTAACAACAGTATATAAGTAAATAGTTACAACAGTATATAAGTAAACAGTTATAACAGTATATAAGTAAACAGTAACAACAGTATATAAGTAAATAGTTACAACAGTATATAAGTAAACAGTTACAACAGTATATAAGTAAACAGTTATAACAGTATATAAGTTAACAGTAACAACAGTATATAGGTAAACAGTTACAACAGAATATATGTAAAGTTACAACATTATATAACAGTTACATCAGAATATAAGTAAACTGTTACAACAGTATATAAGTAAACAGTAACAACAGTATATAAGTAAACTGTTACATTATATAAGTAAACAGTTACAACAGTATATAAGTAAACAGTAACAACATTATATAAGTAAACAGTTACAACAGAATATATGTAAAGTTACAACATTATATAACAGTTACATCAGAATATAAGTAAACAGTTACAACAGTATATAAGTAAACAGTAACAACATTATATAAGTAAACAGTTACAACAGAATATATGTAAAGTTACAACATTATATAACAGTTACATCAGAATATAAGTAAACAGTTACAACATTATATAAGTAAACAGTAACAACATTATATAAGTAAACAGTTACAACAGTATATAAGTAAGCAGTAACAACAGAATATAAGTAACAAAAAATATAACATTTTGATCATGATATTCACACAGGAATTAACTTAAGCATTTCATAAAAGTCATGTATAAAGTTTGTGGAATGGATACACACACACACACACACACACTCACACACACAGACACACACACACACACGTCTGTTTTTGATCTGCCATATAAAAACATGGAACCCATGCTGCATATACCTTCCTGGGCTTAAAATGATTTTTCAATATATTAAAAACAGCTCTTGATAAAAGAAGTAATTTCAAGTGTGTACAATGAATTGTCATTAATGTGTTCTCTTTGACAACAGCCATTTGCCACTCATCAATAGACAAAGACTTCCAGAATGTGGGTAATCCTGCATGGATTTACAACCCTCTTAAAAGCAATGAAACTGACTCAAAACTGCAGTATGTGACACAACAATAAAGCCATACACTTTTTCCAGTGGACATGAAATAAGTAAAAGAGGAACAAAAAATTAGAACAAAATATTTAGAATTCTATAAACACCCCATCCATTGTTAATACAGAGAAGTATAAACTAGCACTTACATTTTTCTTTCAAATATGAGTACAAATCAGATGATGAACATTTTAAAGTAAAATTTGAATTCTGACTGACATTTCCCACGTTTTTGCTCACTTACTATCCCACGTCATTGCTGTTCAGTTACTAATTCCCACAGCCAGCCTTGCTGAATACACCTCAGAGAGAGAGAGAGAGAGAGAGAGAGAGAGAGAGAGAGAGAGAGAGAGAGAGAGAGTGAGAGAGAGAGAGAGAGAGAGAGAGTCAATGTTGCTGCAATATATAGGTGACAAGTGGGGATCGGTGACTCATTGGTTAACATGTTAGCATGCTAGATACATGACCGAAGGGATGCAGGTTTGAATCCTATTATTGGATCAGTCCACATCTTCTACCATGGTTTGTCCTTGGGCAAGGCAATTTACTCCAATTGATTCTGCATTAAATAACATATACCAATGTAAACTTTTTCTGCAATGTTAAGTGTAGGTGACCATCCCTGTATGACAAAGTGCATGTTGAGGGTAATCCATGAATCAAGCATTCTTGCATTGAAGTGTCCCATTACATTCCTCACAGATAAGTGGGCTGTAGAGGAAAACATGTTATTGTACAGAAGGGAAAAAAGAATCAATTTGGTTTTACCTGTAGGTCTTTAATAAATAATATGGTTATTGTTTGCTTCAATTAGTCTGCATAAATTCTATTTTTAATTGTGGGCAAGGCTTAATGGGGTTCTCTGAAAACATCATTACCGCCAGGCGGCGCTCATCAGCAACCTAGTTCACAGCACACCGGAAGAGGCCAGCATCCATATAGCAACAGCAGTAAAGAGTGAACGGTACATGAAGTAGTTAGCTATTTCTATCTTATAATAATGCCCATGGAGTGTTGCATATCGCAGTGCACAAACAGAGGGGGTCTTACATTATATATATTTTCCCCAACTATCTCCACAGAGAACATCATTACCATATTTGTCCTGTAGTAAGCTCAGGATCTTTCCAATACATATTTGAAATGTTGGGTCTGGCCTTATAATCAGATAGGGTTTATCTTTTACCATGGTATATTGTTGGAGAAATATGGTGACATTGAATTTGTTTTAATTCCTTTGATGTCTAAATCAGATACCATCTGGATGATATCTAAGTGAGACACAAACAAATTAATATATATATATATTGAGACTTCAGCAGATTGATATCTGTGACACAAGCTAATTGATATCTAAATGAGACAGATCTGAATACAATCTCTACATGAAACACCAATTAATTGATACATCAAGACACAGATTAATTGATATCTAAATGTGATACAAATTGATATCTAGATGAGACACCATCTAAATTATATCTGTATGAGATACCAGCTATGAGACATACACTAACTGATGTCTATTTTGAGACACAATTAACTGATATCTAAATGTGACACCAACAAATTGATATCTGAATGAGACAGCAATTAAATGATATGTGAGACACAAACTTTGATCCAGAAGAGTTAAAAAATATTTTTTTTTGCATATATATTTTGCAACTTAAGTCTATACAAGCTGATTGTATTTATAGTTTTAGCACATGTGAAGACAGCCATGTAGAAGTTTACAAACACAACATTTTTGTGTATATATGTTTTGTATTTGCCTTTGAAAAAGACTCATTAAGAGTCGAAAGCGCTTAGGCTAGTTAGTTACTAGTTTTGTACTGTTCGTCGTCAGTTTATTGCATCTATATATATATATATATATATATATATATATATATATATATATATATATATATTCCTTCCTTCTGTACTTTGACATATTCCATGCTTCCTTTGCAGCCCTCTAATCTGCAAGTATGTGGAGACTTCTGGAATATTCCAATGGTGTATAAGGGTCAGACTTTTTCCAATACCTCTTGCCAGCTCCAGCTGGCCCCACAGAATCCATTAATACCAAATTTATCAAATGTGGCTCTATTCTAGTCTACCATGGCTACCAGGCTTCAAATTGTCTTATTGGATAGGGAACAAACAGATAGACTTGGAAAATTTCCTTATTTATATGTTAGAATGGCTGCAAAACAAGTCTTAAATTTTGGAATAATGTGATGATTGATTCCTTTACTAACTCAATGCCACACACCAGTATACTGCATTTGGTAATTTAATGTTTTAAAATATGCTCAAATTTAATAAAAACTTTGATGAAAAATGCCATGTTTCTAAATAGAAATTTCTAAAAAATGAATAAAATAAAATTGGCTAGGATTTTTTCATTTTTAAGTTATTTTTACAAAATTGTTTTATTATTAGACATACAGGTTATATATTTTAAATTTTCACTTTCTTTCCAGCTTTCTTTCATAATCAAGTTCTTACTCTGTTCTAATCACTTTAAGTTTTCATTTGAAATAATTTATTCTTCACTTTATTGCAGAATTTTTAATTTTAAGTTTTTATTATTTAGATACTTTTGCAATTCTTCAGTTGTTGAATTTAAGAAACCTACCACACACAGCAGTATCATTTGTTATGTATTAGCATGCTGCCACACACAGCAGTATCATTTGTTATGTATTAGCATGCTGCCACACACAGCAGTATCATTTGTTATGTATTAGCATGCTGCCACACACAGCAGTATCATTTGTTATGTATTAGCATGCTGCCACACACAGCAGTATCATTTGTTATGTATTAGCATGCTGCCACACACAGCAGTATCATTTGTTATGTATTAGCATGCTGCCACACACAGTAGTATCATTTGTTATGTATTAGCATGCTGCCACACACAGCAGTATCATTTGTTATGTATTAGCATGCTGCCACACACAGCAGTACCATTTGTTATGTATTAGCATGCTGCCACACACAGCAGTATCATTTGTTATGTATTAGCATGCTGCCACACACAGCAGTATCATTTGTTATGTATTAGCATGCTTCCAGAACAATTAAAGGTGTTCAAGCAGCTAGCAGCAGAACTAATTATAATTCTTTATCTGAACTTCAAACACTCCAGGTTTTCAATCATTCAGACTACAAGAACTTCACAGGAATTCACAAGAAGATAAATTTAGATGAAACTGAAGCTATTTTCAGAAAATGTGATATTTTTTTTTATCTTCTTACTTCAATGCAATTTTAAATTGGAATGAGATGAAGTTCAAAACTCCCACCTTTGGCAGATTGTTCAAAAAGTTAATAATGTAACTCACTGGAAATGATCTGGAATGAATATACACTGACCCTTGTAAAGCCATGTTTATGCAATGTGGATGTTATATAACAGGACCATGGGATTAATGTTTAAAGAACAAAATTTTCACTTTCCAAGGAATGTTAAATGGGTTGGGTGCCTCCATTTAGAAGATTAACGAGGGACAAAAGGGTGGTGAATCAGGCCCATTTTATCTGCAAGGGTGTGGGAGATTTTTAAAAATCTGCCAGTATTGGATTTTATTTTGTAACCTTTTGGTTAAGAACTGTGAGTACTTGTAAATTGATTTCAATGGCCTGAACAACACAATTCCTGATTTGCCATAGCACAAATGCACCAGAAGATCAGGGTCTGTGTTGTTATTTCCATTGATTGCTTCTGACAAACTGTCTAGACCCAGATCTGCTGGAACCTTATGTCAGCAAATCTGGGTCTCTTCAGTCTGCAGTAAGTATATAAGTCATATTTCCCTTCAAAGAACTTTTAAATGACAAATTTATTACAGAAATCTAATTTTGACTATGAAAGTGAAAAATAACATAATCCTGCCAAGATTAAACAGTAATTCAGTAGACATCTCTCTTAATGTTAAATCTTTTAAGATTTTCTTAGTTACAGTTGGACAAGCCAAATAATAGAGTTGAATATACATGTAAAATATGTAATGTTATAGTTTTTTTCACATAATTTTTTTGTGTCTGAAGTGAAATTTTGTTCCTGGTTTTTAATATTTGGTGGCTTAGCTTATTTTTATCACTAGTGGACTGGGTAAGAGAGAATAAGAATTTATCAGTGAAAGGGTGTTATATTTGATTATGATTTTTAACGTAGCTTTAACAATTTTTCAGTTATATTGATATGATGTCTGCAGTGTCGCAGTTTATAGTGAATGTCTAGCACTGGGGCATCATGCCACAGACATATAGCATGATGTTCCACCCAGTCATATTATCCTGACACCAGGCCGACCAGTCCTAACACTAACCTCTTAATGCTGAGTGCCAAGCAAAGCAGCTGTTAGTACCATTTTTGTAAGTCTTTGGTATGACTCGACTGGGGATCAAACCCACGACCTCCCGCATCCGAGGCGGATGATCTAACCACTAGGCCACCAGAGCGGTTGTCAGTGAAAGGAGTCACACAGAGTGACGTTCATTACAAGGTGAAAAGATGTGCAGACTTTGGGCTGGAACCCAGGAACTCCTAAACTCAAGCTGACCCATTCCTGTGACATATGGATAGACAGGTTACTGTTTAATAAAACTTTATTAGCCTAGCAACATTCACAAAGAATTACATGAATATTGATCATGGATCAGACCACCAGATATTAGGGAGAAAAAGGTAGAAAACTAAATGCACTCTCTGCTTCAAGGTCAGACATCCCAAGACAGACAGACACATCTAACAAATGGCAAGGGAAGTGAGAGAAACTAACTGCCAGGATCATGAGACAGATAAATGAGGCATTCATCAATTATGACACCAAAAAGTTTCTGAGCCTGTTTAGATAAAGAGTGTTGAAAGTGACACTTCTGTATACCCAATACCCAAGGGCAGAGAGGGTGTTATCAGGATATAGGGAGATAACTTGTAAAATCACTGATTTATTTGTAGCACATAGGTGGTGGCACACACTGTAATCTTGTTATTCTTCTCTTGTTACCTATATTTCAGCCTCCTAAAATAACATCTACTATAGCTCTGGATTTTTTTTATATACCTGGCTGTAAGGCCAAGTGAGTTTATATCATGACCCAACATCCATTTTATGTGAGGTAACAATTACTAATTTAAACTTGTCAAAAGCCACTGCATCAAGTTTTTTTTAAAAAAAATCTATTTCAGTTAATTTTTAATGCAAAGTATTTGTACACTTTATGCTAATCTTTCATCAAATATGGCTGCTGTGTTTCTAATAATAGTTAAAACCTTTTAAATGACTTGCAGAATTGCTCAAATTTGAAAGAAGAAAACCCTTTCAATTTAAAGCAAATTATGCCAGTTTGTCTTTAAATATGGTCATCAGTCCAAAAATAAAAAGCAGCTCTTATAAACAAAGAAAAATCTTTCAACAACTTCCAAAATTTCTGACTAGAATTTGACCAAACATGACAGAAAGCATTCTGGCATGAAGTCCTTTAAAATTCAAACTAATGGTGCTGATTAATGATCAAATATGGTGACCATTACTAAAAATAGAAATCCTTTATATGACTTCTTCTCAGAAGCCACAAATTTTGACCAAATTTGTTAAGATTTTGTATGCAAATTATATGTGAAGTGTGAGCCAAGACATTCACTTCACTTTTAGGTCACTTGTAAGTGACAGGTGAATTAGGCATTTCGCTTAAAAATGACAGGTGAATTTGGCAATTTCACTTAAAAGTGATAGGTGAATTAGGCATTTCACTTGTAAGTGAGAGCTGAATTAGGCCTTTCTCTTGTAAGGGACAGGTGAATTAGGCAATTTCACTTACAAGTGAGAGCTGAATTAGGCCTTTCTCTTGTAAGGGACAGGTGAATTAGGCATTTCACTTGTAAGTGAGAGCTGAATTAGGCCTTTCTCTTGTAAGGGACAGGTGAATTAGGCATTTCACTTGTAAGTGAGAGCTGAATTAGGCCTTTCTCTTGTAAGGGACAGGTGAATTGGGCATTTCACTTGTGAGAGCTGAATTAGCCCTTTCTCTTGTAAGGGACAGGTGAATTAGGCATTTCACTTATTAGTGAAGTATACTTCATTTATAAGTGAAATGTATGAAAGATAAAAGTGAATTTCCATTAAACTCGATGAATTTGGGCTTTAAGAAAGCTGCCCCTTCGCTCTCCTTCCCCAGCCTGACAGTAAATTGTGTCCTTATATAAAAATGTTATCAGTTTTAATGTATGAATATATGTAAATGCTTACCTGTAAGTTCTGACCTTAAATTTTTTTTATACATTTCTAATTAGATGACAGTCTGCTAGCATGAGTCACAACATTTGAAACAGCTTTCTCAGTATCACACTGTTACATGAAATAACACATATTTAAAAAATGATAATAAATGAAGATGATTTATTTACCAGATAATTAATACATTTTGTTTTCAAACATACATTTTGGGCAAAATCTGTCTTCATCAAGTAAGTCCTTTGAACTGAATTTGAAAGTAGTTTCAACTCAAGGGTGGCAGTGAAGTCAAGTATGTCCACCAAACTGAATTCGAAAGTGGTTTCCATTCAAGGGTGGCAGTGAAGTTTTCTTTCAGTATCAGGTGGTCTTTCTACTTTAGCTGGTAAATGAAGGCTGAATATTAATGGTGGAGGAAGAACCCAGGAAAACCCCAGAAAGAACCACCAACCCATGAGAAGCTACTGGCAGGCTTTCTCACATATCCACATTAGCCGAATCTGGACTCTTAAAAATAGTATGTTGCTTGTAAGCAGAATAGGTAAATCACAATTCAACATATTTTGATGCCATTTGGTATGAACATTGTCTCATACACTGTATATGCTCACTTATAAGATGGGTAAAACATTAAACTGCACAGACACAGATCTGCTGGCACATTATGCGCTAACAGTTCTGGGTCCATGCAGTTTGTTAGGAGTAATAAGTAGAACAAACAAAATATAACCAGGATTGCAGGCACAGTATGCTATGGCAGATCAGGATCTTTGTTGTTTGCAGTTTGATTGGACTTCTAAGTGAGTATATATGGTACCTAGGTCTGCCTTTTATGGATTTTGTCTCTTAAACTCCATCCAATTTGGATAAGGTTAATGCCTTTTTACAGTTAACTAAAGATCTGAATTCACATGGGATACTCATAATCATTTATATACATATGCTTTTAAAGGTTTATTCTAGTCCTCTCCATGCATATTGTCAAGCATATTCTTGTCTTCACGTGGAATGTGTATTGTATTTACCAGTTGCATACCTGAAGAGCCTTTCAGAATATCAATATTATTTGGTAAGAACATGGTTTTCTATCCCTAGATATACCTTTTATTGGTTTATAATTTAATTTGAGCATTGTTTCATAGGCCTAGATATGTCCTTGTGAAAATTATCTTGTTATTCCATTTTGGAATGAGTTATGGTTCTTGTTAGTCAGCTTGTTTATACAGGATGTTTGAAATTTGTTTTCTCTACTCCATTTTTGGACAGAGTTATGGTTCTTGTCAGTCAATTTCATTTATATGGATATTGCCTGTATTGATGGATCCTTGAAAAACTGGATTTAAAGCATTCACATCATCATGTAGAAGGCTCTTGACCCCAAAATGCTAACTATGGCCTCTTAATTTCAGTTCCCCACATGAGTTCATCATTTTCATACCCTACCGAGCAAATTGCAATGAGTAGGGCTAATTGTGATGCACCCATCATTAATAGTTCTAGCCATGAGCAGTACCCATTGTGATGCACCCTGATTGCTAACAGTTCTAGTTGTTATGAGTTGAGCCCATTGCTATAGTGATCAGGGCACATTGTTATGCACCCATTACTAATAGTACTAGCTTTTTCAGCAAGCTACAACATTATCAAATATAATCGCATAGAGTCCTATTTTAGAGTTTCATTGCTATAGCAGTATTCCTATCATGTCATAAAATTTAAACTCTCAACTTCTGACACAAAAATAAATGACTTCTTTACATTTGGAGGTTACAAATGCAGTAAACATGGGAAAGGATCAGACTGGAAAAGATAAATGTAACCCTAGGGGTCTGGCACTTATTCAAAAGTATCTATGGTAATTTTTCAGCCCATGACATTGACAAAGCAAAGATTGTAAGCATTTTATGAGTCTGCATACATTATCATGTAAATAGAGTATTGATTTAATAGTCAAAGATGTTGAACCCTTCATTAATATGGAGACTGGTTGTTTTGGATATTTATGCATGCAGGGGCAGCATCACAGTATGGGCAAGACATGAAAATTTCAAAGGAACACATTATGTAAGAATGCGCAAACCTTTCATGTCACTTTTCATTGACATTGGACTTGGACCCTGTTGCTAAAATTTATGTAAATGACTGCCCTAAGGTAATTACCATGGTGATTAAGTGACAGGTCTTCCATAAATGTGGAACAAAATTTCCATTAGTTATGCTCTATTTTACATAGTGTATATATATATATATATATATATATATATATATATATATATATATATATATATATATAATATGAAACAGCAGTTCCAGAATAAAAAATTACACATATTTCAGGTACATTTAATTCTTACAAATATTGATGTTTTTTGTCACAATTTCTTATGGCTCTTTTCAATGTATTTTATCAAAAAGAAGACAACAGTAATAATTTTCATATAAAATGTGTGTGTGTGTGTGTGTAATACACACACATGCAAGCATGCACACATGCACATGCATGTACACACAAACAAATAAGCACTCTACTGAATACAGAATATTGTGTTGCATTAGAAGAATGAAATTATCTTTTCTAAAGTTACCAACAATATTTTGCTTTTTTGTGCGTACCTAGATTATCATCCCATTACATGTTTGCATTCATTTGAATGCTAATAAGTTCCAGAAAACTTGGATATTGACTAAATACAGTTAGAAACCTAAATCATTCCCATTAAAAATTACAAGTTAATTAAATTGTGAGATATGTTGTTATGATCCTACAAGAAAACATCCATTAAATTGTGAGATAAGTTGTTATGATCCTACAAGACATTGATTATGTTGTTCTCTTTCATTTTATTACAGCAGAGTAGTATTCAATTAAAGGAAAGGAGATTGAGGAGACTGGACTATATATATATGCTTCATAAATACAAATAAAAATACTTTATTGAACTAAATTAAATTATTGAATTTGAGCTTGAATGAACTGATTATATAGCTTACTTGCATATTTATCCATAAAAGAGTTATTTCCCCTGGTAAGTGAAATCAATTGGCCACAATAATCGGTTTGCTGATAAGTTCTTTTGACACAGCAACACATGTAGGTTATTTAATGCTGAAGCAATACAAGTAAAGTAAATTGTTTAGGGGCAGATTAAGAGGGGTTGGGTTGGGTTGGGGGGGGGTCCTGGGGCACTTAAGATATAAAGCTACAAATTCACCCTTAAAAACAATCATTAAACTGTCCTTTATATGTGTATAAGTAGTATAGCTATGTTAGGCTAAGTATTAGATATTTTAGACCTATATATGTTTATTTAGACAATGTGTGCTTTTATCCATGGTAACCAGGGAATCTCTTAAATAAGGGGACCTGGGAAAGTGCTCACTGTGCCACCCTAATCTGTTGGACTTGTCCAAGAACACCTTGGTCACTGATTTGGGTTGGCCAATATAGGAGAGCTTGTTGCATCTGTTAGGTCTTAAATGTGGCAGCTTACATAATGTCAACTTGCCTGAGCAACCTCTGAGTGAAATATTTAAATGGAGAAAATGGCAGGCAATATGTTACATGACAAGTGATCAGAGTGATTATTCTCAATGCTCTTTGTTGTTAAATGTAAGGAGGAATCTGATTGGAGGAGTTTCCTCTGGTTTTATCCAGTCAGTTACTAGACCAATAAATATATTTTAATTAGATAATTGTCTTAATTAAGTAATCATCTCTCAGCATTTCATTACTGAAACAAACAGTATACCTGAACATGGAGTCCTGCCATGGCAACAAGACTTCTAATGTTTTGGAGTTCTTTTAAGTCCTAGCAAGTGTATGGTTTAACCCAAGAGTGGGCAAAATATGAACTGTGTGTCCCTTCTTGCCCAAGACCTGGTTTTATCTGTTATTTTACATAATAGGGTATGGTTGTAAAAATAATTTAAAGTTGCCCATGCCTGCAGGGAGTTGCCCATGCCTGGCCCAGCTGATAACCTAACCATGATTTCCATTCAAGTAAAGTAAATGTAGAGTTAGTTAGAGTTAGTTCCAACTCTGGAACCATACCAGTTAATATCAAATGCACATGATCATCTAACTTCATTAAATGCCATTTTGTTTTCTTTTTATATGAGCCAGAAAATATCAAAATTACTCTTTAGCAAATCATTTTAGTCTGGACATTTTTTAGTCATTTTAGTCTGGACATTTTGATAAAATATGGGTATCTGTACAGTTGACTTTTAAATTTTTTTAAAATTGTAGTTAAGTAGCAAGTCTTGAAAAATTAACAAGAAAGTACATGTATCTGTCAATTCATGTGCACAAAGTGCCACTGAAAACCTTTCAACCAATCAAAATTTTTAGTATTGTCACCAAAAATGATTTTTGTTCATTTTGTGCTTGTAGATCATAACTGATTTTTTATTTAGATGTTTTTCATGTCTCATTTCAGGTGGAAACACACTTGCCAATCAGCCATTCCATCTCCACTGGGCATGGATATACTTTGAAAAGAGTCAGCTCTATGTGAATGAAACTGAAGAAAAACTGGAGGTCACCTTGAAGAGGCGAGGATATCTAGGGGAAACATGCTTTGTCAGTGAGTATTGCCATACATATCTCTACACTTTAGATTAGCTACTGTGATATCCTCCATTGGTCTCTCCATCAGTTTGTTATTCATTAATTTCAAATAAAGGACCATTTTTTAAATCTTTTATGCATGAAGCCATAAGATCAGTGATGGATTTTAAGTTACAACCCCTGGGAAAGTCTTTGAAGGAGGGGAGGAAATGAGAAAAGATTAGAGGTTTTTAGAATTGGCAAGCTGTTCAAGTTGGCTAAGTTAACTTAGCATGATTGATCCTTTCCAGCATTCCATTTTTTTGTCCATACTGAGTGAAAGCATGATAATAGCTTGATGTTTTTAATGGATTTCTGTACGGTTTCAGAACACTGATGAAATCTTTGAAATGTAAATACATTATAGTTACAACTGACATACAGCACAACCCCATTTTCTGTTTTTGAGTATGATTTGATTGGTTGTCTGTGTGTGTGTGTGCATGCATATGTCAGTCAGTTAGTCTGGCAGGAAATGCTTTCAGATTTGTTCAAATTAGTGCTTGTATGACTTCAGATATTTTCACAGTTACTAAAAAATAAAAATTTATAAGATATTTTCAAGAACTGTTCAATAGAATAGAAGAGCAAACCTGGCAAGGAATGCTTTCAAATGACAATGATTAGCAATCAGATTTCACTACTATTATTAAGAATAGAAATGCCTTTAAACTACTTCTCAATATCTTCACAATAGAATTTGACCATATTTAATAGAAATCGAAATGGTTTTTACCCAGTTGAACATCAGTCCCTTCAAGGGACTCTTTGTTTAATAAAATAAGTTATGTAATTTTTACATGACATCACCATATAGTCTGCTTAGCTTGTTCAAGAATGACATCACATGTAACTGCAGACTTAGCTTAGTCAAGGGAGGTAATGCAAGTGGTAAATTTGGACACTAATTTTTCATTCATTCGAATGGTGAATTTTGAGAATTTATTTCAGCATAATTTTACCAGAGACAGATTTTTCATCTGCACATAATGTTCTTCAAAAAGCTAGACAAATTTAATATTTTAAGATTCCCCCCCCCAATAGATCATTAGGCATTTAGTCTGAAGTTGTTGGTCTATAGTTAGTCATAGGAATGGTTCATGTTGTATGATGTCACAACATAAACTAAGCCATTAGTTCAAGTTTCAGATGCTCAGTGCATCATTTAAATAGAGTGGTATAATTAAACTGACCCTGGACTAGGTCTTGTCACAAACTTAATGTCATTTGATGCATTTGAAAATGCTCAGTTTAAATTTGTATTATTAGGATTCAGTTTCTTAGGATATGTTTTGTGTTTTGCGATGTTTATAGAGTACCTCATTTGATTTTTTAGAAAAAAAACACAGTTCCAAACCAGGCAGTGAAATATGCAATTTATTCAATTCTTTCATTGATCGCTGTAGGTGAACATGTAGGTGCTGTTGTCAAGGATAGAAAAGAATATATTTGACTCTTGATGAAATTACCTGTAAAAAAAAATAAACTCAGAAACTTTCCAAAAATATTTGGCAGGAATTTTATTTTGGCAGTGACTGTAGAGTGTTTTGGCATAAAGGCCTTTTAGGTTGTACAAAAAAGGATGTTGTATATGACAACAAAATGGTGGCTGCCATTAGTTCAAAGTATTTCCCCTCACCCTAAAAATGTTTCTCAAAATTTTTATATCAAATATTTCCAAAATTTGACATGGGCCTCATGTTTCTTTATATTCAATGGTCCAATTTTCATCAGTAGTTTTATTATGCTACATGTCTGTGGAATGATGCCCCAGTGCTAGACATCATTATAAACTGCCACATACAGACATTGTAGCTATATGACTAAAAAATTGTTAAAGCCACATTAAAAATCATAATCACATCACATCACATGACATGACATTAGTAGTTTTAATTTTGTGGCTAAATTTGGAGATATCATGAAATATGTTTACTGACTTTTCCAATAGTAACAGTAGACAATGGGCAAAGTAGTCCCCATGTCAATGACCACACCCTTATGGAAGGTGTTACGATATTTTGTGTTAAAGGGGTTTGGAGGAGGGTGGGTGTTAGTAGTGCGGGATTTCAGCATTCCATGGAAACATTTTTTGTAGTACACTGTATGAATATTATTTTCTGTTACAGCCATCAATGTGCTAAATGGAACAGCTAATGTTGGAAAAGATGTGAGCAGACTGTATGCACAGCAGGTGCAGTTTAATCCAGGTATTTGGATACAAAATATCTTTAAGCATCCTGCCACTGAGAACATGAATAATTTCAATCTCCAACTCAGCCAAGATTGTGCCACAAATTTAATGTTATTTTTTAATAGCTCATTTTAACTATAAGTGTATATCATGGTACAGTGCCCACCTTGCATCTTCAATCATTTTTGCAATTTTTATCCTCGTGAGAATTACCTATCAGATGTTTGAAAATTTCACAAACTGCATTTTGGCGTCAGGGACTTTTAATGTTGTGAAACTGTCCCAATCCACCATCAGATATTGCTGCCATTACTAAACCACCCTGACCCCAAAACCCAACTTTTAAATGATTTTTGAAATACCACTCGGCACTTTTTGACCAAATGTAATAGAGAGCAAATCCATCGTCAAATATAGCTGAAAATATATATCCCTTTAAACCATTTTATTTCCAAAAACAATTCCAAATATTTTACTAATTTGTAAAAGCAGACTAGACAAAAAGGGCCTTTCAAAATTGCAAAAACTGTGCCAAACTGTTTTTTCAAATATGGCTGCCATTCCTAAACATAGAAAAATGTTTACATGATGTCTCAAAACCATTCAAAAGAATTGGACCAGTTTTAAGGGAAAGCATATCAAAGCCCTTTATTGTTGTTAAACTTGTGTGTACATCTGTCTTTAAAAATATGGCAGCCATTACTAAAAATAGAATGCTTGCCAACAACTTCATAAAAACAGACCAGCAACATTTTAAACTGATTTTAGCAGAAACTAATCATTTAGAGTGGTGATAATTAAACCAACCTTCCATTCAAAATAGAAATTCTTGCATAAGATATAAAGCCTTTAAACAACTTTTCAAAACCTACTCGAAAATATTTTACTTAATGTATAAGAAAGTTATGTTATGAAAGTCTTTCATAGTTAAATTATACCATCCTAAGCAGTTTGATCCAGCATCTGTTGTGTATTGTCCATCATCCACTTTGCATCAGCTGCCAACATTTGCCATTTATGATTTCTTCACATAAACTACTCAACAAAATTTGACTAACTTTCACAATTAACACTCAAGCTTCATGGTTTCCAAGTTTTTTGGTTTGGTTTGGTGTTTTATGGCACAGCAATGGTGGTTGATTATTTATTTAGAGTAGAGACAATTGGAGTAAAGTGCATTGCCCTAGGACACACCACAGTACCTGACTTAGGCTATTCTGAAGTAAACTAACAATTTTGATTGGTAGTTTGGCATGTTTGCTACTGAGGCACAACAGTTCCCTCTCAATGTTAAAAATAGTAATCCGCCATCAAGTCTTGCACCATTACGTAAAAAAGAAACTTCACAAAACATTTAAAATAATTGTTCTCAAAAACTGATCTTCAGAATTTGACCAAACTTTACAAATGCATTTTAGTGTAAAGACTTTATATAGTTTTGAAAATAATGCTGATCTGCCAGCAATTATGGCTCCCATCACTAAAGATAGAGTAAATGTGAAGCATCCAATCAAAAACCTCAAAACAAATAAAAGAGGTAGTAAGCATCCAATCAAAAACCTCAGCAGTACATTACAATTAAAGAGGTAGCATCCTGGTATAGGACCCTTTCACAGATGTGAAAATTATGCTGACCTGCAATTAAATATGGCAATCATCACTAAGTATAGAACAGTTTTTTTAATTTGATCGAATTTATCAAACCACCATCAAATATGGCCACCATTGCTGAAGATATAAAAATTCAAAATAATTTACGCAAACTACTCAACAGAATTTCTCCATTTGACAGTGAGCATCCCGATGTTAAGCCTTTTAAAATTGTTACAAATAATACAGATCTGTTATTAGGTATGGCCAATGTTATTTAAATAGAAATATCTTTCAGATTGCTCTTTCTTATAGCACTCATGGTCATAGACTAGAGGAGCATATAAGATAGTCTGCCATCCATCCATCCAATGAGTTAAATTTGTTATCACTTCTCCTCCAAAACTACTTGGAGGAATGCTATCAAACTTTACAAGCACACTCATCCCATGGTTATGCTGGTCTGAAATGAAAATAGTGGCTTATGTACATACCATAGTTCTATCTCAGTAGCCATGTTAGAAATCTTGTTATCACCAATCTTCCCTAAATGGATGTTCATAGTGTCAAGGAGTTTTCACCAAAGGCTCCTAATGCTGTGTAGTTGATCCTAAATGAAAATAATGCAAAGCTGACATCCAGTATTTGAACCATAAAAGCTAATTTCAAAATCTTGTTATCATAGTATCAACAATCAACTGTTGGAAGTAAGAAATGGTCCTATCGTAAAGTCCTGGAAATTTGTATTGCCCATTAGAGCATTAGTCCCTTTAAAGGACTCAGCAGAGCATTAGTCCCTTCAAAGGACTCAGTAGAGCATTAGTCCCTATAAAGGACTCAGTAGAGCATTAGTCCCTTTAAAGGACTCAGCAGAGCATTAGTCCCTTCAAAGGACTCAGTAGAGCATTAGTCCCTATAAAGGACTCAGCAGAGCATTAATCCCTTCAAAGGACTCAGTAGAGCATTAGTTCCTATAAAGGACTCTGTAGAGCATTAGTCCCTTCAAAGGACTCAGTAGAGCATTAGTCCCTATAAAGGACTCAGCAGAGCATTAATCCCTTCAAAGGACTCAGTAGAGCATTAGTCCCTATAAAGGACTCTGTAGAGCATTAGTCCCTTCAAAGGACTCAGTAGAGCATTAGTCCCTATAAAGGACTCAGTAGAGCATTAGTCCCTTCAAAGGACTCAGTAGAGCATTAGTCCCTATAAAGGACTCAGTAGAGCATTAGTCCATACATAGGACTCTTGTTAAGAATTTGTGAACATTTATACATACAATTTTGTTACAGATTAAATTTTTACCTATAATTACTCATACTTCAAGGCAGTAATTATTTTAACATATGAAAGAAACATTATTGACTATTATCAACAAGGCCTAGCTAAAAGCCTAATTTAATACCATGCAGTAATCATTTTGTAATGAAAGGAATTTTATGTTCCAAGTCTTGGACTGTTATCACACATTTGGGTAAACTGAATGTGTATTTTAAGAACCGGAGGTGAATTTTAAGGTCATGCAGTGCACAATAGGTGTAACATTACTAATTGATGACTTAAAGTACTATATATAGAGAGATGTTGGATTTAATTTGATACAAGACCTTTAACTAGTGATTCTTATCAGAATACTGATAAACAGCATTCATAAACATTAAGAAAATGAAGAAGAAATATATTTAAAAGTCTGTATAATCCATAAACTTTTACTTATGTACTAAAGTATTCTATGTCTATGGAATTCTTCTTCAAAATCTTTTCTGTGTGGAGATAAAGTTGATTTATTAAAAATTTTAACAATATACTAATTTTAAAAAAATAGTCTATTGAAATTAGAACCAGAATTTTATTATGGTGTCATATTTTTTAATTAAGTTTATGTAATGCAGACAGGAAAATGTATTGCCAGTATGAAGTAATACAGACACTTTGTGATGTCATTCTCATGGCTCGAAAATATGTAACACTGCCAGTTTATATCCAGTTTTGACTTAAATTGGTTCACCATATAGCAGATTCATAACTTTTAAAAAACTAGATATGCAATTAATAGAAACGATCAACAGCTTATGAGTTTTCTACTTCTAGACTGCTACTTTGTTGATTTTTTTTGTTTTTAGATTTCAATTTTTGGATAGCTCCTGGCATAATATCTTAGTGTTAATGTGGAAAAATTATGAATTTTATAACACATCAAATCTAAATTTTTTAATTTTTTTTTATATATTTTTCATCTAGTTGAAATATTCCATCCATCAAATGGCTAAGCCTAACTTGAAGATATTCAGGCTTGAAGTCATTGACCGAGGTCGTGGCAAGTTTCATGCTGATTGGATTAAAGTCTTCCTGGCATTGTAGATGTATCCAAGTTAAAATCTACCCATGCTTTTCTTAAAAATAAGCAGAAAAACATTAAAGTGGTGGCATCAGGCATTTATGATTTGAAGGAACCCTGCATACTTTGAGAGATCTTTTTTGATGATGAAGAAAATGCATAAAGAATGTAGGAAGTCTCTGAATACAGACAAAGTAGCATCATTTTTACAGTGTAAAATAAACAACAACACCTGCTGTAGAGACTTTAAAACCCCAGAATACATTTTGAAAAAGTGCAAAATGTACATGTGTTGCATATAATACAGCACACAAGTAAGTTTCAGAAATGTAAATAATTATATCAATATGTGTAAACATACATTGTGTATAGCATTTGTTGTTTTAAAACTGTTGATCTTATATGATGTAAGAATAATTTTTTCATGTAAGGTTTTTTGGTCTTTGTAAGGTTTTTATTGGTCTGGCATACAGATTTTTATTGGTCTGGTGTACAGGTTTTTATTGGTCTGGCTTATAGATTTTTATTGATCTGGCCTACAGGTTTTTATTGGTCTGATCTCCAGGTTTTTATTGGTCTGGCCTACAGGTTTTTATTGGTCTGGTCTACAGGTTTTCATCTCAAGGGTTGTTGTTGTTGGGCTTAACCCCATTTTTCAGCACACAATAGGCTATTCAAGGCGGCCAGTATTAATAGTGGAGGAAGAAACAGGGAAATCACTAGAAAGAACCAATGACCCACGAGAAGCTACTGGCAAGCATCTCAAGGGATTAACACCTATGCATATATTCATTGCATGTTGGGGTAATGAGAGGCTACCGTGGAGTGGGATGCCTGGGGTTGATAATCACTTTTTACGTTTAGTGTTTACATTAATGTTACTTATTGTTTGAGGTAAAGGATGTGAATGAGAAAGTCTTAGGGTGCTAATAGAATGGATTCAGTATTATCAAGATTCATCTCCATTTTTACATGTCATCCATGACTTCACATCTTAAATGCATCTTTCTACACCATGGATGATAGCTTCAACTTCAGCTGGATCTTATAATTGATTGTCATCAGCATTCATTTGGTGAGACACTGAATTTCGAATTTTGATCAATTACATTTGAGAGCCGCTCAACATATAGAATGAAGAGAACAGGGTCTAGAAGAGAGTCCTGTGGAACACCAGAACATTGATGAACTGGGCTGGAAATTGTTTCCATTTACAGTCACAATTTGTGTCCTGTTGACTTAAAGAAGGACTCAAACCATATTAAGGCTGTGTTATGAATAAAACTACTTGAGATGGTGAAATAATATATCATGGTCTGTTGTAACAAATGCTGCAGACAGGTCAGAGAGGGTGAGGACTTATCTTTCTACCTCCAAATCAGAGAGATTATTAACTATTCTCAGAAGTCAGTTTCACTACTATGGCCTGAGCAATATGTAGACTGTACATTACTAAAAAGACAATGAGACACAAGATGAGATAGAACGATTTTTTTAAAGATTTGTTTAAATGAATGAGAGGTTAGAATCAGGTTTGTAGTTCTTTAAATCATTCTGTTAAAGTGTCAATTCTTCAGCAGAGACTCAGCAATGGTAATTTTGAAAAAATGATGAGAATTCCACATATGGAGAGAAGTACACCACTTCCTCTTGATAATTTGCCAACCAACTTATAATGCAGAGTCAGGCATGAATCCCTTTTTTTTTTAAACCAGAAAATATAAAAAATCGATCCCTTTTTGTTGAACTTGAAGAAAATCATGATCAAAATTGGTAACAGAATCTTTGATATATTGCTTGTTTTATAAATGAAAATGATAGGTATGACCTGGAAATTTTGAAATATCAACTTTTAATACGAAATCATATAATTTGTTACATTTTCTTTTCAAATCACATTATTTGTACACTGCAATTAATGATATTCAAAGACATTTCAATGTAAATGTCACTTACACCTATGGGAGGCAGTTCTTTAATAAATAAATAGCAATTGAATAATTTTGTTATCAATTGAAATTTGCATTCTAGTTCTGTCTTTTAGTTTCTTTTAAGTGTAATTATCAAAAATGCAGTGTGTCCTCTTGTAATTAAACGTAGAGTGTGTCAGTCTATTTATATAAATATTTCTGCAACCATTTCACTGATAACCTAATTAAGTGCCCACTGCTTTTATATCTGACTAGTGGAAGCATTTATTGTATTATTGCACTAAATAAAAAGTGGGCCTCCTTTTGTATTATCATCGTAATTACGTCTTTTGAATCAAATAAAGGAGGTGGAATAAAAAAAGTTGAAAGGCATAGGATTCATTCAAGTTCAAAAACCAGTGGACCCAGTCATATATTGAGTAATCCATTTCAGTTGATCAATCGAATACTGTGATCAATTTTATTGTGTATGTAATCTAATTAAACTGCTTTAAGATAAGCTACTCAATTATAAATGTGATTAAAGATAGCAGGAAAACCAAGCGAAATGAATACTTCATAAAATAAATACTTTGTTTCACAGGTACAGAGCCATGTGGGAAAAACTAGTTTCAGAGTTTTAGAGAATTCCTCAATTTGTACGTAGAGATATCCTCAAGGATAATAAGAAGTTTCACTAATTCTTGCGATGAAATCATGGCATCAATATTTTACTAATTGAGAAATTCAAAAATTTAACTTTAGTGCAGACGATTGCCCCACGAAGTAAATGTTAAGTTTTATTATAAAAAGGAATCTTATTTGGTGGAGAATCAACAGTCAGTCTGGTCCCCTGCTCTGTACAATCCTAGTTTCACAAAATACTATTAAACATCACTCCAGAAACCATACTAATCAGCAAATCAAAAAGCCGTGAATGTTTTTGTGAACTGTGTTTGCTTGTTGAAACCAGCTGCAGTCATGTTATTGGTCTTTCAGATGTTGGACATTTTAAAAAAGTAAATGTAATTAATGCTGAATAACGCACAACATCATCAGAAAAAAACACTTTGTTGACTATTTTTCACAACTCAATAATAAAAGGAGGATTCAGCCATTAAACAGCCCAGTTCTCTTCCAACCCCACGGTTTTCTTGATGTCTAGCTGGGTTTATTTTAGGTCCCTCAGTAGCTTTTTGCCCTCACTTATAGTGCGGTCTTTGTTTTTAGACCCCAATATGCACAAGTTGTCAAGGAAGAGGTGTATTGACAATGTGTAGCATTCTTCTTAGCAGCTTCATACATCTGCTTATGAATAGCAGGGCTGGAGGAAAGTCAGATCCTCTGAGCCTTATGGCATTTTCTTGTAGCATTTCAGAACTGGTCCCTAACATTACTATATGATGTAGAACACGTTTTGTCATCCACTTTCTCTGATAATGCCTGGTGCTTTTTAAAATTCATAATTTCACTGACATGTCTTAAAGTATAATACTGGATGTTTGATTCACTACCATAAGTTAATATAGAATTAATTTTCATCCAAAAACATCGCTATATTCAAGCCTTTAATTCAAGTCCAGCATTTTGTTGTGTCCATAAAATGAAGGCAATACAAGACTTGGGAATACATTAGTATACGGATTGACAATTACATTTTGTTTAATGAGGATGATTGAATTTGTGTAGACTGATGATGAAAACAATGTTAATTTTTACAGGTCAGACTGAAATGACGTGGAACATCAGGATGAAGGATGACACAGTGTATGAAGAATCAGAGACTTTTCGGTTAGAACTAGTAGATCCAGTATTGGCCATTTTAGATGTACCCAGCATAGCAACAGTCACTATTCTGGATGCAGAAGATGGTAAGATCTTTTTATAGATTTTGTGGCCATAAGATTAAGTGTGTTTTCTGCATGTGTCATGCAATCAATCACGCGTCTGTCAACAATTACTATTGTCAATTTCTCAAATAAAATTGAACCAATTTTAACAAAATTTATGCTTGCTTGCTCTCTCTCACTCTGTGTGTGTGTGTGTGTGTGTGTGTGTGTGTGTGTGTGTGTGTGTGTGTGTGTGAAGGCCTATCAAATCAGTACAAATAATTTTGATCAATAATCAGGTATGTCTGCTGATGATAAAAATAGTTTCTGCAAAGTAGTTTAAAGGTGTTTATAATTTTAGTAATGGAGGCCATATCTGATGATCTATGCAAACTTAAAAAGCCATTAATTGGTCAAATTCTTCTCTTCAATGGTTTTTAAGAAATGCTTTTCTTACACTTCCTCACACTGACAAGACACAACTTTAAATAGCTTTCCTAATAAAGGCAGCTAAAAGTTGTTCTTTGGGTTAATTTTATTGGAGTGTATGTATGATACATAATAGAAGAATAAAATCCAGTAAAGGAAAATAATTTAACACACTTTAGTTAAATCTTCATGCATTACAAAAGCCTTCCTTTATCTTTAGAATCCACAGCCTACATTCTTGATTCCCAGTATAAAATTGATGAGCATGTGGGAACACTATCTATACCAATTCACAGATCTGGTGATCTGACAGATGAACTGTTGGTGATCTGTTCCACACAGGAAGGTAAGTGTTTTAATGATGTTTTATTGAACCATATAGTAGTATATATTTCACTATTTGCCATTTGGATCATACACCGACTGGTTACTTTTCTTTAGAAATTTGATTATAAACTGGAACAGGGAGCAGATAAAAACTGCATTATAAACCAGTCCATAGATTTGGTAATTTTGGGGTCAAAAGGATAAGTCAAGATAACTGACTAAAAAAAGAAACTGGTTTCTGCATGCAAATTTTAGTTATCAACCGTGACTAAATTTTTTTTTTATGACTCGTACATTTGATAATAAAGAAGCCTATTGATTTTGGGGTGGAAAGTTTATAGATCAAGATAATAATGAAACCTTGATTCCGGGGTGAAAAGGTCAGAGGTGAAAAAAAAAATGGTTCCTACATGTTAAGTTTAGTTTAAGACTGCATATCTTTGACTAAAGGTTGAGGTCCTACTCTGAGATCTCTTGGTAAATAATTTCACAAATTAATCACATTATACTTTTATCTACATTAATGATTGTGGACAGAGTGTATAATGTGTTTCTCATGGTATTCTGTTTTCATATTCAGATCTTTTTGTTTGCAAGTGTTTGTCTCTTTTTGTGTGGATATTTTGGACCTAGATTTGGAAGCATTAATGTCTTGCAACAATAATTTGTATCTAAACACATTTGTACAAAATTTGATTGGTTTTCTACATTAAAATGTTAGGGGTTTTTCTTCATTTAATTCAACTTGACACTTTGATGTATTTCTTATGGAGACAACACAGTCTATAATGATCAGAACCTGTAAAGTCTTGGTCTTTGGCACCATGGATTAATTTTTATTCTGACAGTAAATTTGGCTTAGTGATATTTTGCTTATAGTGTTAATCCATTGTGTGATCTTACCCGTGGCTCCTTCAAGCCTTGATATTAGCTCCCATTTAGTGGCATGATATGGTTAATTTTAACATTTTTACACATATTAAATGTTAACAAGGTAACTGAAATTGTGAGGGTTTTAAAACAAAATATATGGTAAATTGCAGTGTCAGCTTTTAAAGTTTATTACATGTCTGTTGTCTATATTTATTACATGTCTATTGCCTAAATTTATTACATGTATTTTGTCTAAATTTGTTATAAATTTACCCAATTTACAGTAAAATATTATCCTGTTTGTTTGAGGAATTTTGCGCACTTATTGACAGGGTTTAAAGAAAAGTTTAGGTTGTAAAATGTATTATATATTTTCCTAACAATTGAATTGAATTGATCTCCTAACTAATCAGATATATTGGCAAAATGGTTTTGATAGACAGGTCCAGCATGACACTTTTTGCAGGCTAAAAGAGCTGTGTCAAAAACCCTGTGTTTGGGTACATATTGGTCTGCTTTTTTTACAGTTTCAGCGACAGGCACAATCCCAAATAAAGTTCTGTCATACTCTGACTACATTACACGTGCTGAAGACCATAATAGTGTGATACGATTTGACCGCAATGAGGACAAGAAGTTTTGTAATGTTATGATCATTGATGACTCCATTTATGAGGAGGAAGAAGTATTCTATGTGACACTGAGTCAGCCAATGGGGGGAAGACTTGGGACTCACAACACAACAACAGTCCACATCAAACCTGACCCTAACGATGGTGAGTGAAAAGATGTGATTTGTTATTTCGTAGCATCCACAACAGAGGTTTCAATAACAATACTTTTTGTGAAGCTTATGGTAGAGTTAGGAATGGTAGAATCTATTACAGTTATACAGTGGTGTCAGACATGGAATCCCTTCTGAGGATCAGAATTTGTGAGCAAGAAATAGGTTTGTCTTATTTCAGGCAAGAAATTCTGATTCCGAAGGTGGAATTTCCTCTCCTAACACTAACACATGTGATGCATTATTTTTCTGTCATTTCTAATCAGGAAAGAATATTGTTGAAAAAAAGATAGTGGATTGGCTGGTATACTGTCTTTTTTATACCTCCAGAGCAGAAGAGCTTTTGGTGTAGTCTTTTATTGTCATTCATCTGTCCATTAGTACAAATTTGTTATCACTACTCCTCCTAAATTACTTGGGAGACTGTCTTGAAACTTTACACACACATTCTAGTTTGTCCTAAATGAAAATGGTGTTGCTTGGACATGTATGGTCACCACAGTGGACATGAAACTTGTTATCACTATTCTTCCTGAATGGATGGTCAAATTAGCATTAGGTTTGAACTGCAGGACTTCTTATGGTATCTAGGTGGTGCTAAAGGTAAATGATGCTGATCTGACATCCAGTATGGCCACTACGGTTGCCATCTTGAAAATCTTAGTTATGCTACTTCTCCTGAATGGATAATCATATCAATTTAGGTAAAAGACTTCTTAGAAAGTCTTGTTGATGCTAAATGAAAATGGCCATCATGGCAGCCATTTTGAATATTATCACTACTTCTCATGAACATGAGGGTCTTATGATGTCTAGCTAATAATGATTAAAACTTTTGCCAGTCTGATATCCACTGTGGTGTCCTGTGGCAACCATTGTACACCTCTTCTTATGACAACTCATTTTGAATAGAAAGTCATAGAGGGGTCACGAGTGGTCTAAAGCGCTGACCATTACAGATCACTGCCATCTCACCTCTGTCTGCGCGAGTTTGAGTCCAGACTCGGCTAACATGGGTAAGTGAGAAAGCCTGCCAGTAGCTTCTCATGGGTCGGTGGTTCTGCCCTGGGTTTTCCCGGGTTCTTCCTCCACCTTTAATACTGGCCACCATGTATAACCTATCTTGTGCTGAAAAATAGTGTTAAACCCTATAACAACAACAACAAAAGAAAGTCATATTGAAGTGTGGGTTTTTACCAGAAAACTTTTTATGATGTCCAGTTGGTCTTATATGAAAATGGTGCCAATCTGATGTTCAGTATGGCTGCCACAGCACCCATCTTGAAAATCTTGTTGTTACCTGAATGGAAAGTATATCTTGAAAATATTATCTCTACTCTTCTCCAAACAGCTGGCTATATCATCATGCAATTTTCACCAATAGATTTTGCATTATACTTTCTTGGTCCTAAAAGAAAATTGTGTAAGACATATATCCAATATTGCTACCATGACAACTATCTTAAAAATCTTACACCATACATCAATATCTGCACATAGGGGACAGAAGGAGGTGGGGCAAATGCCTCTTCGAATGTTTGGGACTACATCCATAAAATTTCATAGCTGACTTCTGTATGTTTGCCTCTCCCTAAAAAACAAATAATTACACAGGTGCACTTAAACACTCCCCCCTCAGAAAGGATAACATACCTGTCATGTTTCCAAACAGTGTCGGGAGTTTTTGGAGACTCATAAAGTGTGTTTTGAGAGCCCAAAGGGTTTTCCAAAAATGTGACAGTCGAAAATAAGTTATCTTTCCACATACTCTTATAAATTTTTTTACTGAAAATTCAAATATGATCTGTTTTCTGAATACACTTGAAAACTGTTGGTTGAACCAGCATTTTCCAATGCCATCAACACTCACATGATCATAACCAGAGATTAAATATCAGGTTTGTCTGTAAAATCCATTGGACATATTGAACATATTCTTATTTAGATACAGTCTTTGCTGCTATCAATAGTTAGTGGGTGGGGTGAAAGTATGCAACTGTCATTTGTGTTCACTTTTTGGACTGGAATGTATTGTTCAGATTTTTGCAATGATCTTGTTGACTTTTCTCAGCATAGAAAATGATCTGCTCTGAGGGAGTGTCAGTTATTCTGTTTCTATTTTAATGGATGTCATACATTCCAGAATGACTGATGTTGATATGATGTTTGCAGTGAGTGCCAAAAATAAAATCCTTCTTTCTTTTAGCTGCACTTTACCCAATATTGTTGCCATGACAACTGCCTTACAAATCTTGTTTTCACTACCATGGGTACCTTACATACGGCCAGGTTGATTGGGTTTCATAAAAGGACATCATCCAGTTGAGAATAAATTACTTTTTCATATAATCTTATAAAAAATGTTTACTGGAAATTCAAATTTGATCTTTTTCTAAAGCATATAATAAATTTACAAATAAAAAAATATAGTTTATAGATCCAGCATTTTCCAATGCCATGAACACTCACATAATCACAACCAGACATTAAATACCAAATTTCTGTATGTAAAATCCTTTTGATAGTGGAATATTTTCTTAATTAGATGCTAACTTTGCTTCTAGCAGTAGTTCAATGGGGGTGGGGGTGAAAATAATGCAAGTGTCAGAAATTCTGAAATTGTTTTGATTTTTTCACTTGTTAATTGGCAGGTGGATTCAATAGTGTATAAAAAAGAATCTTGCACACTTTTCCAGCTTTGAGATCATCTTTTGTGTTTTATTTACCCAGGTGAAATGAAAGTTCAAAGAAATATTGCAGCTTATTATGAACTTGCCAGTAATCAATAATAAAGACATTCTCATTCAAGGCAGAGAATGTTTTTTCATCAACAGGCATCTCCTTGATTAACATAACTTAAAATGAATTGGCTGTTTCAATTGTCCTATGCTAATTAGCCTAATTGGCATTCTCCAAGCAGTCTTCAAAGGATTTAATATGGCTTCACCCTAACTATTCAGAACCAATTAAGTCAGGTGTGAAATTGAGGTTGCTTATGTGTAACCACCTTACCTTTTAATGACCTCAATGATGACCTAAACTGACCAGAAGATAGTTTTACTTGGAATTTTAGCAGTGCTATTTAATCTTGTTTACTCATAATATGTGCTAGGGACATATACTACAGTGGTGGTAAAAATCAATCTCTCTCTCTGAGACTCTCATTTTTTTTTTTTCTCTCAAAGATTGTGAAAGTCATGTTTTTCGAATTGTGAGATGTAATTGGGTTTCAGAGTATAGTATGAGATGCTATTTATGACATGAGATTTTCACCAAAAGACTTTTAATCCTGTCCACTGTGTCCACTTAAATGAAGACAGTATCAAGATGACCACAGCAGCTAATTTGAAATTCTTGCTATTACTGAAGAATATCAGAGATTGTTTCAAAATGGACAGTTAAAAGTAAATAATTGCCTGGTGTTGAATGCCTGGAAATTATTTTTCTCAGTCGAGCATCAGTTCCTTCGCGGGACTCTTGTCCAAAATTATTACTGATTTAACTAACCTGGCCATAAAGCTCAGTTCCTTCGAGGGACTCTTGTCCAAAATTATTACTTATTTAACTGACCTGGTCATAAAGCTCAATGTTGTGTATGTCATGCATCCATGATCCATTGTGTCCATCTGTCAACAATTACTTGTTCTGGAATATGGGTTGGTATCAACATAATCATGGACAAGTTGAATAATGAAGGGATCCATACATACTGATGAAGTGATTGACATGGTGCTACTCTGAAGACCAGTTTTCTTTCCAGATATGAAATATATACCTATATCATCATTATATATATATATATATATATATATATATATATATATATATATATATATATATATATATATATATATATATATATATATATATATATATATATATATATATATATATATATATATATAGACATGTTTGATAACAAGTGATATATGTGCACATTAATGAGGTGATAATGATTCTGATTGTTTGTTACACAATGTCTCTCAGTGATTTTTAAATTTGGAATACATACTTCTATTGTCTAATATCTCAAACACATGAAATAATATGCTAATGATGTGATTACCTTGTTGAAAGACTTATTTTCTGACCTGATTTTGATCAAATTTGCTTATATCAAGAAGATCTTGTACAGTATTGCTTGGCTAAGCTTATTACCAGTCTGGAGATCCCTGTATCTTATCCAGTTTTGATAAAACTTGGAATGTATACCTGTACAAGTATCGTAAATATCTTGTATATTTTTTTTTTATAACAAGCAAGATCTCCACATAATTATTTGTTATTTTGTGTCAGTTTAGCATGTTATCATTCTAGAGACCATAATTCTGATCGAGTTTTGATCAAACTTTGGAATGTGGGCTTATATCTTCTAGATCACTGATGAATTATAATGAGCAAGATACAAAATATTAATGGTGTGATTTTACAACTGATTGGCCAAGCTTGTTACAACTCTGTAAGCCATATTTATTATTTGGTTTTGACTGGTTTGTATGATCAACATCTTACATAGAATTACTGCATATTAATTTGATGATCATACACAGGATTGCAGAGATGTTGCCTCTATAGAGCCTGTTATGATTCTATTCTGATCAAACATGGTCTGTGGGATAAATCATCAGAACCTCATATATAAGATCCATTCATATTAATGAGGTGATGAACATCAGATTGACTGAACATGTCAACACTTTAGTAACACCTGATCATGTTTGTATCAGTTTTGGTGAATAAGCTTGTATTATGAAGATGTATGTTTTATTATGAGCAAGATATGTGCATATTAATGGGGTGATCATGCATATGATTAGTTGACCTTCTTGCCATTTCTGACCCAATTTCAATCATCTGTGGTAAATAGGTTAATTTTATCAACCTGTTGGATGATTGTTACTATGAAAAAAACAACTATGGTATATGTGAGGTCAACTTGCATTTGATTGTCCAAGTATTGTATTTTTGATAGGTTTTTGATCAGACTTTGTAAAAGGGACTTAGTCCTTACTGCCTGTATATAATTATGATGATATTCACACATGTTAATGATTTGATGGTGATTGGCTGAGCTTCTCCAGTAGTCGTATTTCTGATTAGATTTTGGTAAGACATGTTAAATTGCCTTAAAATATCAAATGTTGGATGAGTTTCATTATGAGCAAGATCTAAACTTAGTAACTAGGTAATCTTTTATCTGATTGTTTAGGCTTATTACCACTACAGAGATGAAATTCCAAGTAGATTTTGAAAAGAAAATTTGTATAATCATTGTTGGAGATAATTTCTGTAATATATGAAATCTGCACATATTAATGAGATACATTACATCTGACTGGCTGAGGTTGCTACCTCTGAAGCTTTCTAGAATATTTCATAAAACTTGGTAAATGTATTAATATCGTCAAGATCATGGGTGACCTTGAGCTAGAAAATATGAATATTAATTAGATCTTTATGTTTTGAGAAAATTTTATTAAGGAAGTGGTAAAATGGATGAAAACAGGATGACATAAAGTTTGGGAGATAGTTTACATAAGTTGTATTCTTATATTACTTTCTAAGCCTGCTTAGTGAGAAGGTTTATGGTTAAGTGGTCAAAGTCATGTGAGTGATATCAGGCTCACTTGGATCTCTTGTTAAAGTTTTTTGGCATACAGTCCATCTCTTGTTTAATGCATGCTAAAGTTTTTTGGCATACCAGTCCATCTCTGTTCAAATTCAATTATAGAAAGTTGTTAAAGAAGATGATTCACTCCTATTCAGAAAGCATGTGTCTGCATAATTGAAGAAGAAAGATTCAAGCAGCATCACTAATCTTGACAAGGAGATGTGGTTGGTACTGGGGTGAATTTCTCAATATGTAGGCTACATTGTTATCAGATTCTTCATCAGAACAGTTAGAAAGCAGCTGAGTGAGCACTTAAATTGCAGTATCTACCATGCTAGAAAGCTGAAGGACTATTGGCAGGAGAGGATGAGTTTTGATGGAATGCTGATTGTTTTTTGTATCATCTGTTGTGACAGAAACTTAATGAAAGAGAGCAAGTTAATTGCAAGCTCAAGTGGAGAATCTAAGATGGGTTTTGAAGCTCTGATGTTGGCATTGGAATGTATTTATGACCTTGCAAATGTTTATCACAAGAGTGTTTCTTTATGAATCTAGTAGATTGTCTTAAAATGTTATTTACGATCAATATCTGTCTACATAAAAATTTTGGTATCATTAAAATGATATGCTTTTTGTTAAGAAAGAAAAATATGCTTTGCAATGTTGGCTTTTGGCACACACCACCAGCTTCACAAAATTGAACATGATGATGCCATTAATGGTATTGCCTGTTTCTCAGTCCATGTGTCTTTCTGTATGTCCACCCATTAATCCATTACCATCTTCATGTATGCACAATAATTTAAATTGTTTTGCGCCATCTGCTTCGTTTATAATCTTACAGAACATAACGAAATTCAGGGACAGAAATATCCCTAATATCCATTTGCATCCTGGTAGACATTCATATGTGGATTGTGTTTATCATTGATAATATCAAATAATGATTACTCCCTAGATAGGTATAAGTAGCATACGAATTATGATTAGTACAGTAGAACCTGTCTTGAAAGACCACCCTTTTTGTCCAGAAAATTATGGTCTCTCAAAACAGGTGGTCTCTCATAACAGGTCACAGTGCTATAAAATCATTAAGTTTGTGCAGTGATGATATGGTATCTCAAGACAGGTAGTCTCACATACTAGTGGTCTTTCAAGACAGGTTTCACTGTATAACAGGTAGAACTTACGTGTTGTGTAAAACAAAATTTGAAGAAAAAAAATAAAGAAACAATTGATCAAACTTGTGGTATACTGAATAGTATGCTAATTAATCTTTTACTCCAGCCAACCAATAATGACTGCTGATCAGTTAGATCTTAAGCTTCACCAATCAATCACTGCATCATGTAGTTGCCAGTGTCTAACAGCCAATCAGATAAAGAGCTACTTTTCTCAGTAATGGCTAAGTTCAGACTGAAGGAATGAGATAACTGGCTCCCATTTATGACAGGGTGTATGTCTTTAACAACATGTATAGGTCATTCTTGTTCATGTAGCTATCACTGATGTCACTAATTAATGTATGTAAATTAGTAATCAAAATCTGAATCAGATTATCAGATCTATCAAACTTCATAAATATGACCTTTTGACCTTGAATCTCATTATTTTTTGCTAAGTCAAACAGTGTGTGCATTAAATAATAAAAACTGTTATAATAGACAGGTCACCATGTAGATATGCAGTGGGTGGGAAACCCTCTTGCTGTCAATGTCAATGTCATAGATTTTATGGTAGCCAGCTTGGAATTAAATCTGACATTCAAATCTCAAAAGTATGCAGTTGCTTCACACATGTATGCGGGTAATGGCATTTCCAGATAGGAAATGCAGACTTTGTTGAAGGACTTTTACAGTTGGAAAATAAAATGTTAGGAGAAAAAAATAATTTGAAACATTATCATACATTCCTTTCATTTTCTCATGGTAATTTACACATTCCAGTGTGGCTTAGGTAAAGTGCATATAGTGCAGACAATCTTGGATGAATGGAGAACAATTTATAAAGACAATTATGTGAAGATGAATATCTGTTATTGTTTATGATCTGCTTGTCTGGTTCTTGCCGTTGTTTACTTGGAGCCTCAAAATTTGGATAACAAGAAGGCTTATTGTAATTGCTTTACCATTGCTGTTTCTATATGTGCAAGTGTTGTGCATGTTTAATGCCAAGAAAGCAATTTACATGGCCATCATTCATTGTATAATATTTTTCTGTACTAAGTAACCTTGACCATCTGATTCAGTTGACCTTTTTAATCTTCATGCATGGTTGAATGATGAATCCTGGATTCTTTAAATGTTTTTTGCCATTTTCATCATTTTTTATTCTTTATGCATTGATCTGTATCACTTTCTGAAACTTAGCATTCACTGAAAAATATAGACAAAAAAATTTATATGTGAGTGGAGTAGAAATGCTTTGAAAAGTTGTTGCCTTTTTCTCCTGTGTAGAACATATCTTTTGCACCTACTTCTTTTCCATGTAACATAGTACATTTTTCATTGAAAGACATACATTTGGCAATTTCAAGTCTAAGAAAGTGTCCCTTAGAAAATTTCCTAAGTCCATCATAGGTTATGGGATTATGGTGATAGCATGGACTGTTTTCTATCATCTGTCTGTCTGTCTGTTAGCATGATTATGTTATCACTACTCTTCTAAGCCACATAGAGGATTACCATGAAACTTAACAGTACCTAATTTACCTTTCTTTTGATGAAATTTGAATAAATTTTTAATTTGAAATTTTATCTTAACAATTTTGGTACATATTTTTGCTTAATGAAACTTGATACTAATTCTGAGTTTGTGGTAATCAGACTTAGCTACATATCTGAGTGCATCATTTAATATTTAAGCTCTGTGGTAATCAGACTTAGTTACATATCTGAGTGCATAATTTGACATTTAAGCTCTGTGGTGTTCAGACTTAGGTACATATCTGAGTGTATCATTTGATATTTAAGTTCTGTAGTAATCAGACTTAGTTACATACCTGAGTACACCATTTGATATTTAAGCTCTGTGGTAATCAGACTTAGTTGCATATCTGAGTGCACCATTGGATATTTAAGTTCTGTGGTAATTAGAATTAGCTACATATCTGAGTGCACCATTTGATATTTATGCACTGTGGTAATCAGACTTGGTTACATATCTGAGTGCATCATTTGACATTTAAGTTCTATGGTATTCAGACTTAGTTACATACCTGAGTACATCATTTGACATTTAAGCTCTGTAGTAATTGGACTTAGCTACATATCTGAGTGCACCATTAGATATTTATGCTCTATGGTAATCAGACTTAGTTACATATCTGAGTACATCATTTGACATTTAAGCTCTGTGGTATTCAGACTTAGTTACATATCTGAGTGCATCATTTGACATTTAAGTTCTGTGGTAATCAGACTTAGTTACATGCCTGATATATATTTAATGTTTATATGAGACTAATTCATGCCAAAGGAACTTTTTCTAGATTCTTCATTAAATAACATATAATCCCTTTGGTAAGATATCAAGTCTAGCATTTTCTTTATAGTTTTAACCCTGTACAAAATACATAACTGGAATAGGACCTTTCAATCAAAAGGCAAAAGGTCAAGGTCACTTTGATTGAAGGAAGAAAAATTGTTCAACATACGAACTTCTCAGCATGTATGGTTATCAAACTTTGTGGGTGGATTGTACTTGGGAAAAGAACAAACCCAATCAGTTTAGGAATCAAAAGGCCAAAGGTCAAGGATGCTATGACTGAAAGAATAACAATGATTGCAGACTAATAACTCGAGTTTACAGTCATCTACAGGTATCTGTCTTTGTGGATCGCTTCCACCTGAGGTAAGGAAGAACCCTGTCAGGTTCAGGTCAAAGATTAAGGTTCTCAGTCATGTACCTTCATCAAAAGTTTGTTGATGATTTGCACATTGGCTAAGAAAGGAGATATTGATTTTGGGGTCAAATGTTTAAAGGTCAAGATCAGTGATCAAAAGATGAAAGAGATCAACGATCAAATGAAGAAAGGTGGATTTTGCATAGAAACTTTAGGTTTAAAACACACTGTCTTACACTTGAGGTATAGAAGAGACCTATCAGATTTGGGGTTGAAAGGTCAGATTTGAGGTTGAAAGGTCATATTGGTACCAATTATATTATGATGAGACATTTGATATGCAAAATGATAAAATTATATTGTAATTTTTGAAATATAAAATGTTAAAATTATTTTGTGATGTAATTTTTGAAATGCAAAGTGGCAAATTACATTGTGTAGAGATATTTGAATTGCTGAGTGGTAAAATTATATTGTAATTTTTGAAATATAAAATGTTAAAAATATTTTGTGATGTAATTTTTGAAATGCAAAGTGGCAAATTACATTGTGTAGAGATATTTGAATTGCTGAGTGGTAAAATTATATTGTAATTTTTGAAATATAAAATGTTAAAATTATTTTGTGATGTAATTTTTGAAATGCAAAGTGGCAAATTACATTGTGTAGAGATATTTGAATTGCTGAGTGGTAAAATTATATTGTAATTTTTGAAATATAAAATGTTAAAATTATTTTGTGATGTAATTTTTGAAATGCAAAGTGGCAAATTACATTGTGTAGAGATATTTGAATTGCTGAGTGATAAAATTATATTGTAATTTTTGAAATATAAAATGTTAAAATTATTTTGTGATGTAATTTTTGAAATGCAAAGTGGCAAATTACATTGTGTAGAGATATTTGAATTGTATTAGTAATTGTAATATAAATGGTTGTAAGACATATTTGGCATGCAAAGTGGTAAAGTTAAATTGTAACAAGATGTGATATGCAAAGTGGTTGTTATTCTTGTTTGTCCTTTTGTCTCATAGACAGCCATGACTTCAGATCTGGATTGATCTGTGAATGTGCAGATGGCTTGTGAAACTATTTGTGCTCTGAAGAGTCTAGGGCAATGACGAAAGGGAATTTCTGGGGGACTGGATGGACTGACGGCTGGTGTTTATGTATGTTTGGCCTTGTTGATCCGGTGCTCCTCAAAAGCTGCTGCGTGTGAGTTGATGCCAGGCAACACGGTCTTCGACAAGCTGCTCCTAGCTGCCTGGATCAATGCCATAGGATTTCATGGAGGCTTTGAGTGTGTCCTTAAACCGTTTCTTTTGGCCTCCTCTGAAAGCTTGCCTTTAATGAGTACCCCATGAAACAGTCTCTTTGTTATGTACTCATCATGCATATAGCAGACATGACCAACCCAGCGGAGTTGTGACCTTAAGAACATGGCATAGACGCCATGTTCTCAGACAGATTACCAGCATTCAAAGCACAGCCATCAGCAAAAAAGAGGTCGTGGATGGTGTCTTCTCAGATTGAAGATGTTCCCATCCATCCAGAACCAGATATTGATGACATTGTCACCCTCACAATTAGCATTGGTCAGCATCATAGAATTGGGACAAAAACTCTCCATCATCCTGTACTCTAGCGAGCAAGCCATCATGGAACAATCCGACCATGGTGATGAACTTCTCAGGGCATCCGAACTTTGCCATGATCCTCCACAAACCTTCATGGCTCACAGTCTCAAAAGCTTTAGTGAGGTCTACAAAAGTGGCATAGAAGCTGACATTCTACTCTTGGCATGTCTCCTGGAGTTGTCTAGCTGTGAAAATCATGTGTCCACGGTGCCCCAATCCTGCCTGAAGATGCACTGACTCTCTGGTAGCAAGCCTTGCTCCAGGTGGACGATTAATCAATTTAGCAGAATTTTGCCCAGTATTTTATCTGCGATGTAGAGGTGGACAATAGAGGCATCTTTGAACTCCTGTGGAATCCTTTCCTGGTTTCACATAAACTGGAAGTGGTCAGCAAGCTTCTGCATCAGTCGGGGACCATCTGCTGCATAGACTTCTGCTGGGATGGAGTCAGAACCTGGGGCTTTGCCACTGGATAGGCTTTTAATTGCCTTCTTTACATCTGTCTGACTTGGCGAATCTGAGTGGGAAGTGTTGGTTGGGACCTGGGGCAGGCGAGCGATGGCTTCATCAATTAAGGAGGAAAGACGGTTGAGTATACTGTTGAAGTGTTTTAAACAGGGCTTGAGATCAGTGATCATCATGTTCCCATCTGCACTGAGGAGGGGAAAAGATCCTGATTTACTTGGACCATAGATTGTCTTGAGTGCCTCGTAGAACTTCATGTCATTGCTAACTTCATGTCATTGCTAACTTCATGTCATTGCTAACTTCATGTCATTGCTAACTTCATGTCATTGCGGTCTACATATGACTGTATCTTGTCAGCCTTCTTGCTTAGCCAAGTGTCCTGCATCTGTTGGACATCTATCTGCACTGTTCTTCTAATATTGGTGAATGCAGCCTTCTTAGATGTGGAGTTCTTGTCATTTAGCAGTGCTGTGTGTGTGCAGGGTATTTGATTGAGCAGTTCTTGAATGCAGGCCTCTTTTTTGTTAAATCATTCCTGGTGCTTGCACATGGAAGGGCCAACCACATCAGCAGCGGTTGAGTAGACAGTAGCCCAAATGGATGTCGAATCAGACTCTACATCATGCGAGCCTAGAGAGATGGCTTCCAGCTTGTTGTATAGTTTGTCTGCAAAGGACTGCTTCACTGCATCGTTTTTCAGCTTGAAGACATTCAATCACTTTGGCATCTTGTTTCCTTGATATCTAGGAGGATGCACCCTGATAAGTTTGGAGATGATCAGCCTCTGGTCAGTCCAGCACTCAGCTCCACACACACAGCCATCATCACTCTAACGTCTTGCCTGTCTTTCTATCACACTATGACGTAGTCGAGCAGATGCCAGTGCTTGGAGCATGGGTGCATCTATGACGTCTTGTTGCAAAGTGGTGGACAGAAGACAGAGTTGGTGATGAGCAATTCGTGTGCTGCACAAGTTTCCAGCAGTAGGAGGCCATTGCTGTTACTGCTGCCAATACTATTTTTCCCATTACTCCTTTCCATGAGGTGTGATCTGCGTCACCCCAGGCGTTAAGTCACCAAGAATGATGAGTTTATCTGTTCTGGGCATGGAAGCAACAGTGGATCTCCGTAGAACTTGTCCTTGATCTCATCAGAGTTTGTCAGTGATGGGGCATATGCACTGAATAGTGTGGTATATTGCTTTCTTTGGAACGGCAGTTGAACTGTCATCAGATGATCATTGATGCCTTTAGGAGGGCCGACTATCTTGTTGACCACGTTTGACTTGATGGCAAACCCAACTTCAGCTTTGTGACATTCTTCCTTGCTTCGTCCAATCCAAAAGAATGTGTAGCCTGCATTCACCTCTAACAGTTGACCTTTGTCAGCAAATTAGGTCTCACTGAGTGCTGAAATCTGGACTTTGTACCTGGCCAGAGCTCTCTGGCAATCAAAGCAGTTTATCTTTCAGGCCTTTAAGTCCTAGCATGATCCAAGAGTGTGCATGCATTCCATGCACCTATGGTGAGAGTTGTCACCTTGATCTGTTTCTTTATTTTCTTACTGTTGGATTGGGATCCCTGCCACCCACAGTAAGCTGGCCAGGGTAAGATGAAGTAGACAATGTTTAAGACACCTTTTCTAGTCTTTTCCTCTTGCTGTGGAGGTGAGCAGAGTAGTCCAAAAGAGGGCTGCTCGGACGTTCAGGTGGCTACCAAACTCCCATGCTACTTCAGTCACAGGAAGACAACTCTATGGCCTGAGCCACCTGCATGAAGGGTTGTTACTATGGCTGCCAGTGAATCCCCACTTGACACTTTGCCACTTCCTTGTCACCTTATGATGGTGTAATGGAATAGTGATCTGGTGAAGTCATGGCTTGCGCATGAGAATTAAATTTTAGTGAGGAGGAATTGCGCACTCGTCAACCTCACTCTCTCATCCTCGCCTCTCTGGGTCCAGTGGCAAGACAGGGTCTAGATGGCTAGAGATAGTGTGCATGCAGTGGATGTCTAAGGTGTCTTACTGTGCCCTAGTTGCTTGATGTAACCACCTTTCAGCCCATTGACCAGCTGTGATTCCTCCATACACCGGGTCCAGTCTTTGCATGCTTAGTGATTGTAACAGAACTTTTGCCATGCAAAGTGATAAGGTTATGTTGTAATGGGACATGTGACATGCAAAGTGGTTGTAATAGAACATTTGGCATACAAAGTGATAAAGTTATATTGTAATGGGGAATGTAAAGTGGTTGTAACAGAACATTTGACATACAGAGTTGCAAGTTTCAAGAAAAGTAAATTTAAACTTAGTATGCAGATTTTTTTCAATGTTTGACTCAAGGGATGGGTGCGATTGTTAACTCGACTGTATGTTTAACTTGGGAGAAGGGTGTGATTGTTAACCCGTATATTACATCAAATATTCATCATATGTGTATCTTGGTGTTCTGTCACAAAGCAGTCAAAGATACACAATTTGTAAATGGAACCAAAACTGATATATTAAGTTTCATTGCAAAAATATAATGCAATACAGCCACAAAATCTGTCATTAATTCAGTCCTTCATTTTCAAAACATTATCTATCTCAATATAAATGACTCCCTTGGATCAAATGTCAGTATTTACCTGATTTCCATATCATATACATTCCATATATACAGTTATATAGAATCCAGAAACTTTGAAACTAATATACTTTCTCATAAAATTAGTTAGAAAACCCAGAAGTACTTGCTAATAAACTGACAGTTCTTTATCAAAGTGACATAATCATTTATATCAAAAGGGAAAACTGCCACATTGTATGTATTTTTAACTCTGCAGATAAAATCAGGTGCTCACATCCTTTGATGAATGTTCTTTTTGTTGTATTTTGACAAAATTATATCTATTTGTACATTTGCCTATCTTGCAGAGTTTCATTTTCATTTCACAAGACTTTAAATATTCTTAATCAGTGCCATATTTTATTTAGATTGATATAGTGAAAGTGCTTTCATGCTTTTCATATTCTTTGCAGTTCAGACTATCTGCCTTATCTTAATTGGATTCTAATTGCTACATTTACCTTGCCCCTAGAAAATGTTAAAAAATACACACTGATTATCAGTTAGCTGAATCATTGTTTTTGAATTAAATGATTTATATCTGGGCTTTATTTATCTGTCTTGTCTTGAACTACATCTGTTACCATATTTACTTACTTTTTAAGTTGAGTTCAACTGGAAACAAAATAGACCATAATCTGCCATTGCATAATACTTGAGCTGATCAGAGAGACTTCACTTTTTTTTCTTCAATAAATTACTCCAGACAAACATGTTATGCGGTGGCAGATCTAGGTCTGTGCAATTTGCAGTTGGGCTTGAATTGTAAGTTAGTGTATACAGTGTTGGGAAAAAATATTCATGCTGTGTGAAAAAGAATAATCAAAATGTAAAATTGTTTGTTCAATACCAGTTTTGGTACTAAAAATAATCTGATAACCAGTGTGGCACCTTAAGTGAGTCCAGTGGACTTTCTCCCACCTCAAACTGTGATATCTTCCTATGATATCTTAATCATTATTGGGGGAAAGATGTACATAAAAGCATTCCCCTGAAGTTCATCCAAGGTGCAACTCTGCTGGTAACTGGTTAATGTATCCTCATTAGAGGTGTCATGTGACTTGATCTATCATTATCAAAGCTGCCATTTGTAATTGGATGAAAAATATTTTTTCAATCCATGGGTGTGGAACTTTTATTTCAGGCCCAAAGCCAAAGCACATTATTTTAGATAAAAATTGAAAATTATTTTGCCTGCTATTTACAAGTTTGTACATTATCAACCAATGTATTGGTAAGTGGTATGGCTTTGGTGTCAGTGGTGCACTGTGTATCTGTCATTACTTCATTTATGCTCTGATTTTGATCAAACTTGGGAAATAGGTCTATATCATCAAGGTATCAGATAAGTTTGATGAGGAGCATAGGCATAATGAGGGCAACAAAAATATGTTTCTAGTCCATCTCTGTTTTTCATTGCCCACCTTAGCACAGACACACACACACACACACACACTAACATACATGCACACATGTGTACACACACAAAAAAATCCCAAAATTGAATTGTGTGTCTTGAGCAGAATTTGCCCAGTACTTGAAGCACTTTGTACATATTATATACCAATTATTATAATATATATAATGTTTAAAAAATATTTTTAAAAATGGTTTAAAAAAACTACCTACCCTAATTTTAAAACCATTGCAACAGGAAACAGTTTTTGAGGGCCTCATAAGACAGGACACCCAGTCATCTCTATATTCTATATAATTCCATGTGAACTGTTTGGGATCCCTATATTTTTGTTGGAAAAGCACATGCCAATATTTCTTACCAATTTCATTTATTAGACAAGGGATAAGAACAACATAAAATTACAAGAGAGAACAGATTATATACATTTAATTTTTTAATGCATTGTATTTTTAAATTTGGCTAATTTGGATTTTAGGTATTTCAAATTGCTTTATGATGTGGGTAATATTAACAGATCATCGTCGTGATCATCATACATGTTTTCCCCCCACCACTATAAAATCCATATAATTTACAAAAAAATATGGCTGGACAGCATCACATGGTTTCAAATCTGATTGGCTGAATTTGTTACTACAATGGAAGCCATATTTTGGATCCAGTTGTTTTGATTGGACCTTTATAATGAGTATAATCTTGGAATATAAGCTTAAGTCACCAAAATCTTGGATGAATTCATTAGTGAGCTAGATCCATGCATATTAATGAGGGGATCTTGCATCCTATTAACTGAGCTAGTTACCATTCTGGAGACCACATTTCTGATCAGATTTTGGTCAAACTTGGAATGTAGGCTTATATCATAAAGATCTTGGATGAGCTGGATAAAGAACAAGAGTGATATATATTGTTGAGTTGATTTTGAATTCTATTGGCTGAGCTTGTTCACTATCAAGGATTTTAAATGCACTTTTTTGTAGGTAAAGTTAAGAATTCTGGAATTTTATAAACATGCATTCATTACAATGTTCTCCATTGAATGCTTTAGAGTTTATTCCAGAACCTTGTTTTCATGAAACCAGGTAACTCGCAAGATGTTAGGATGATGAACAGGTATAGTGTGATTAGTGTAGTCTCATGTAAACCAGCAATACTTTAACTGAAGTAAGATTTGCATACAAAATCAACTTTAGTCATTTGGGAGAATTCCAGCAAGTGTCTCTTTTTTTTAAAAAAAAATCTCAATAGCACCATTGGCTTTATAATCCATGTCATCGCATTGGTTGGATTTTCTTTGTAAGGTCTACAACTTTTTGAAAACTTATGTATTAAATTGGATCAAAAAACGAAAAGTACATCTATGTATTAGCTAACTGACCTTTGGAATCAAAGTGACATGGTAATTGATAAGGGGAGGAGAAATGCCATATTGATTCAGTTACTATCAGGGTTCATTAATTCACATTCACATTCTGCAATGTTTCCCCATTTGTGATGAAAAATTGTTCCTATATTTAAACTTTCTTATCTTGCTCAGTATCAATTTTCTGTTGGCAAGACTTGATGTATTCCAAATCCCCTCCACACACTAATTTATTTAAGTATAATGTAATGGAACTGTTTCTCTTAGTACTTTCACACCTCATTGAAATTTGTATGCAAAATTCACCTTATCTTAAGTGGATCATAATTACTATACCTTTCTGGCATGCTTACAACAATAAAAACTAATGATGATGATGATGCAAGAGTTCTCCATATCATGTTAGGGTTAGATTGACTGGTTTTCTGCTTTTTCTGTACTTTCCATGTAATAAGATAAATAATTGATCTCAACTGAATACCAGTCAGTTGTGTTGTAACATGCATTTCAAGAGATGACTGTCAGTGCCTTCTAGGTGTAAAGCAATACATAAATACATCTGATCATAAGTGTTTAGTACAATAAAACCTGTTTTGAAAGACCACTGCTATATGATACCTCCTGTTTTGAGTGTCCATATTCTTAATGCACAAATGTATTGATTTTGTAGTTTTTTTTACCAATTACGAGAGACCACTGGTCTTGAGAATTACATAATTGTTTTGTAAAAGAGGTGGTCTTTCAAGACAGGTTCTATTGTAATTAGGCAAGCACTGAGTTGGACACCTATGTAGTTTTCACAGCATAATATGTAGTTTCAAAATCGTTGTAATTTTGATATTTTTCATTCAGTATCCATGAACTTTTTAAATTTTAGAAGTTTTGTTTTCAGGCATACTATTGTCTGTTTTTATGAGAAGTTACGTGCTCAATCTTTGGAAAAATAAATTTTGATTGAAGAGAGACATAAATTGTTGGGCAACTGCCAATGTAACATCATCATGGTACATGTCAGACTGTATGGAATTATTATTTTCTGTGCTTTAGATGTACCATCATTATCTGCAAACATTTCTTGAATTTACTAAATTTGAAGTAAATAATACCACTATTATCAAATATTTATTAAATTTCACAGATAAGAAGTTGAAAAATTTCAATGTATGGTTGCCAAAGCATACAAGTTTAAGCAATATAGGGGCCAAACTTAAGTATCTGATAAACGATACATTAATTTTGAAATGTTCACAAAAATTTTAATCCTGTCAGACATTAAATTATAAACTCAAAGTTTCGTATCAGATAATGTTTGTTGGATAGATGCTTGTGTCTTGTAATTTTTATATAGAGATTATGTATGACAGACTTGCAGTTCACCTGTAAGTTTCATATGGAGATTTTTTGTTGTTGCACAGATGCTTGTAACCCATAGCTTTCGTATAGAGATAAATTTTTTTGTAACAGATAAGAGTTCATGGGAGATAGTTTTTATTGGTGTTTATTATTATTATTGTATTTATTATTATTCTTATGCTAAATGCATGTAGAAAATAGAGAGAAAAATGAAAAAAGTTTCATACTGCAGTACATGGCACAGATTATAGGGCCAGTATGTGCAGCCAGAATGAAAGAAAAGATGAGGACAATATTATCCTGCTACTTTGAATTAAAAATGTTTTTAAACCTAATTATAAAATTTAAAAATTCACTAAAAAAATTCAGCAACTAATACTGTGCCAAAAATCATAGTTTCAGAAAAGAATCCCATAATTATCATCTTTTATAATAAGAACAACATAAGTAATAGTAAAATCCAAAGTTTGAAAATGCTCTTTTTTCTTCTTTTTCTTTTGCAAACCACAGTTTTACACAAACAATAAACCTTTTTTTCCCATAGAATATGGACCATAGATATATATCATGTTTAAACAGAGTGCCACCACCAAGGTTCTATGGCTTAAAAGCAAAATATGGGTACAGTATTTAAAATCCAGTCTTTCTTACCTACATACATACATACATACATACATACATACATACATACATACATACATACATACATACATACATACATACATACATACATACATGCATGCATGCATGCATGCATGCATGCATACAGACAGATAGACAGACAGACAGACATACATACATTCATACATACAGACATACATATATACATACATACATACATACATACATACATACATACATACATACATACATACATACATACATACATACATACATACATACATACATACATACATACATACATATATACATACATACATACATATATACATACATACATACATGTGTACTTACATGCATACATACATGCATGCATACATACATACATACATACATACATACATACATACATACATACATACATACATACATACATACATACATACATACATACATACATACATACATACGTACATACAGTAGATCATATGCTTATCTTTGCTTTTTTATGAGTTTGCACAGTTGCATTTAATTTAAGGTTACAAAGAAAGTACATTGATACAGATGTACATAATTTTGTTCATGTTGTTTCAAAATTGTTTTTAAAGATTGCATTAGCATTTTTTTAAAACATATTTAATTGGAAAGTTTTAGAAAACCAGTTTAACTTGTTTTGAAGTCAAATTAAGTCCTGAGTAATCTTATATGCATTTTAAGTTTTGCAGATATTCCTTTAAACAAGACTGATTTAATAGTAAGAAATTTAGCATGTCATTTATGTTAGTCTTATAAGTGGAGACATGATTGCTGGTAGTAAAGCTATTGTATTAAAATTAATTAAATGTATATCCATCCAATCAAGTCAGAAGCTGCTCAATAAATGAACCATGGCATTTAAAATTGGAAGGTCTTAACAGACAGTGCTTAATTCAATTTGTAACATGTATGCAATATTATCTAATAGTCTTCCCTCTTAATACAAAGTAATTTTTTTTCAAAAGTCTGGAAATAAAGATATGAAGCCCACATTTATTAGAATTAAACTGCTGTAATAGTTCTCATTTTAAGTTACCTTGTTTATTACAATGTTTGATTTGGAACAGCATCTTATTACATCAATTTCCCATGCAATATGAGTAAATTCAGCAGTTCATGTATATATACTGTTAAAAGTTCAATTTTGTTCTAGATGTATTTTTGTGCCTTTAGCATAAAATTTCACATCCTTGCAGAGTTTGGAAAGTAAACAAGATTTGTCATTTTTAATATTAATTAAAATTAAAAAGATTCAATTTGGTGTTTAATTGTATATCTATTTAATGTTGAGATGATACAGATGTTTACGGGAATCCATATTTCCATACCACATACCCAGATAGGATATATTTTGGTGTTTTCTTTAATGTCCTCTTTTTGTAAATCATAATTTGTTTTGAATTTCATTCATGCTGTAAAGCTAGAAATATTCAAAGGTGTAAATGATATGTAACAAATTTATAAACTGCATTTGTGTTTTGTTCGATGTTGGGGGTAGACAACTCATTTGATATGGCTTATGAATGGTCTTGGCCTGATGACATGTCTTATACAAAAATTATTCTTTCTGTAAACTCTGAGAAACAAACTTATGTAGTTTTGTGTATTTACAGCACATCAACACAGGGTGAGGCCTGTTCAGCATCCACAAGTCTGCAAGAGGTTGCTAAAAAGTTGGCATCAGCAGTTTTATGATTTAAACTTAAGCAACAAATACTCCACACTGTAAATCAACAATTTTAAATTTACTACTGTAGAACCTATCTTAAAAGACCACCTCTTATGCCCAAAGATAATGGTCTTACAAGACAGGTGCTCTCTCATGACAGGGCATAAATCCATAATATTAATAAATCTTTGCAAGGAGAACATTATCTCTTATGACAGGTGGTCTTTCAAACAGTGGTCTTTCAAGACAGGTTTTACTATACAACTGTGCACATTTTTTTACATTACAACATACACCTGTAATGGAATGCTTGGGTATGCAAAGGTGTTCTATCAATTTTTGACCTAATTCAACTAAGAGTGTCCTTTATTAATCAATGTAAAATAAATGCTGAGTTTGTGTATGGATTAAGATTAACTATTGTACATTAATCAATGTAAGTATTATCTAGTACATTAACTAGTATGTTTTTTTCTAGTACTACTTTATCAAGTCCATTTTTTCCACTTCAGCATTTGGTAGAGTCTTGTGTTCAAAAATTACAGGTTCAGTTCTTGCCTCTGTGCTTCTTTTGGAAAGACATTTAACTCGCATTTCCTCAGCATGTCATGGACAAATAAATCACCATATCTATAAAACCCAACCAATAAACCATCTATTTTCAGAGCCAATTTTCTACTTTGGGGAGGAGACATATGTGGTAGATGAGAGCGATAAATATGTAGAGGTTAGAGTCTGGAGAACTGGCACTGATTTAAGCCGTCCTGCTAGTGTCACCGTTAGAACTAGACGCACAGAGCCCATGTCTGCAGAGGGTGAGTGTTTATTATCTCCCTTTGTTAACTGTGTAAGAAATATTAAAAGGAAAGGCTGTTTATCTCGTATTTGACAATATTGTGTGATGTAGGTACTGCTTTTCCAGCAGTGACATATTATATGGTGTCAGTGTTAAAACTGCATTCCTTGCAACAGAAAAAAACAAAATTGAGATAATAGAATAGGTAGATTTTGCAGTTCTCCCAATGAATTTTGGTGAAAATATACATCAAATCATACATATAATGGGTAATCTGAGAATGGATCTAATATTTCAGGCATACTGTATGCAGCATTTAATTAAGGTGATGCATTTTTCAGTACATTGTTTCTCATGCACTTGTATCATGTGTCATGAGGTCATCATGGCAACTGTACAGTGCCAACTCATTAGTAATTGCAGAGATGGCAAAGTGAAGTATAGAGAGTGCTCCAACTATACAGAGCCAACTCATTAGTAATTGCAGAGATGGCAAAGTGAAGTATAGAGAGTGCTCCAACTGTACAGTGCCAACTCATTAGTAATTGCAGAGATGGCAAAGTGAAGTATAGAGAGTGATCCCACTGTCCAACTGTCACTACAACATGTATGCTGTACCAAACAGTGTTAAAGTCTCAGCTAGAAATCAAAACAATAAGCAAGAAAAAAATGTATTAGAAACCTATCTTAAAGAGAATAATAACAAATTGACAACCAAATAACAACCAAGTAGCTAAAAATGTTGATTACAATCTGTGCTTGACATGTGTGATAAAGTCATGTTAGAAAAAGAATCAGTTGAATTTTTATGATGTTCATAATGTTATACCATTAACTGAACAAATTATTATGGTGTAAACAAATTCTAATGCCAGTTCATAAACATATTGAATGGAGTTTTTAAGGAATAAATACACACTCAAGAATAAATTAAATAAAGATAATAAATTTCCAATTTTCTGACTTTTGAACAAAGCAAATAATAAAAGTATTGAGTAACAAAATCTTTCCACAAATGAATAACATGAAAAGCAGTGACATTTAACTCAGGTTGTTTTTTCTAAGGATTTTACATTATGATGTCTGTTCTGCAGTCTGTCTTTTGCCAATGTTTTCCCCCTTAAGTGTGTAAAGGGGGAGGGGTAGTAGTGATAACTGTGACTTGTATAGAGACAAAACCATATTGTTTGCAAATGGAAAGGTGTGAATTATTATGTATATCATATTATTATTATTATTATATTATTATTATTATTATATCATATCACAAAATGCTAAAGGATGGCTATTCACTAACATGTCTAAGGATGATTATTCACTAAAATGTTTGAGGATGATTATTCAATCAAATGTTTAAGGATGATTAGTGACTAAAATGTTTAAAGAATGTTATTCACTAAAATGTGTATGGAAAGCTATTCATTAAAATGTTTCAGGATGAGTAGTAAATAAAATGTTAAAGGATGATTATTCACTAAAATGTTTAAGGATGGTTATTCACAAATATATTTAAGGATGAGTTTTCACTAAAAAGTTTAAGGATGAGGTTTCACTAAAATGTTTAAGGATGATTATTCACTAAAATGTTTAAGGATGGTTATTCACCAATAGATTTTAAGGAAGAGTTTTCACTAAAATGTTTAATGATGAGGTTTCACTAAAATGTTTAAGGATGATTCTTCACCAAAATGTTTAAGGATGATCAGTCACTAAAATGTTTAAAGATGGGTAGTTACTCATTGTTTAAAGATGTCTGTTCTCTAAATGTTTAAGGATGGGTTTTTTTTTCCATTTCTGGCAGTTTATTAGGAGTAATCAGTAAGACAAAGCATAGACCCAGATCTGTAGGTCTATTATGCAAGAGCAGATTAGGGTCTGTGCTGTTTGCAGTTGGACTCAGTTTAAAGAAAATAAATTCAGTATTCACAAATTGTTTAAGGATGATTATTCACTAAAATGTTTGAGGATGGTTATTCACCAATATATTTAATGATGAGTTTTCACTAAAATGTTTAAGAATGAGTTTTCACTAAATTGTTTAAGGATGATTATTCACTAAAATGCTTAATGATGGTTATTCAACAATATATTTATGGATGAGTTTTCACTAAAATGTTTAAGGATGATCAGTCACTAAAATGTTTAAGGATGGGTAGCTACTCATTGTTTAAAGATGTGTTCTCTAAATGTTTAAGGATGGGTTTTTTTTTTTTCATTTCAGGCAGTTTATTAGGAGTAATCAGTAAGACAAAGCATAGACCCAGATCTGTAGGTCTATTATGCAAGAGCAGATTAGGGTCTGTGCTGTTTGCAGTTGGACTCAGTTTAAAGAAAATAAATTCAGTATTCACAAAAGTCTATGATGCTAAAATACTTGGGTTTATAGTATATCTCTCACAGTCATTAAAATTACATGACTCCACATTAACACTGGTGCATTCAGTGGCTGTGACTATCAGATCCCCATGGGTTTAACATTCCAGGTATTTTAATATTGCTGTTTCTACAGTTAGAATTAGATTTAAAAGTGATTTTATTAAATCTATAACACCAGCATCAGTGGCCCAGGGTTTTAAGGCATTTCTGTTTCATGTATTTGGAGGTAATGGCTGCATTAAATGAGATTTGAGAGGGATCATGCAAAGATCCAGAACATCAAAGGATTGTTTGCAGAGACTGTACTCTATATACTTATTTATAAGTCCAGTCAAATTGCAAACTGCACAGACCTAGATATTGGGACAAGTCAAGATATTTTCTAATAGATATAGTGTATAACATGATATTGGGACAAGTCAAGATATTTTCAAATAGATATAGTGCATAACATGATATTGGGACAAGTCAAGAGATTTTCTAATAGGTATAGCATATAATATGATACTGGGACAAATCAAGATATTTTATAATAGATATAATATATAACATGATACTGTGACAAGTCAAGATACTTTCTAATAGATATTGTATATAACATGATATAATATGATATTGGGACAAGTCAAGGTATTTTCTAATAGAGTATGTAACATGATATTGGGACAAGTCAAGAGTAGTACCATGAATACAATTAAAAATTTACAAGTGTTCAGACTTTGGACCAGTGAAAATTATTTTAGGGATACTTATGCAACATTTATCCAGGCAGCATTGAAGAATGCATTCCATAATTTCAATTTTAAAGAGGTATAGAAATTATAAATTGTTTTTGGAGAATTTAATAGAAATGTGGTATTGGAGTTGTCTTTCATGACTCCATCCATCCCTTGTTTCCATTATATAATTCCTATCACAGTTCTTACAGGTAAAGAACATGTTTAAAAATGTTTTGATAAACACAAGGAATTTAACAAATTCTACAACTTTTAAACTTTTGTACTGCATTTGTTACATAATATAGAAAATTCATCCTTCGCCAATCATTGATTTTCCATATTTCTTTGAAAAATAAGTGATGAAGATGAATTTACCACATAGCAGAAGCTTTATAAATTACATAACAATTATACAACTTAGAACAACATAGATCACGAATTGCAGCTGCCTATTGTACCAGAATGTAGCTGGAACTGCCATTGCCTAGTGTACTAGAATGTAGCTGGAACTGCCATTGCCTAGTGTACCAGAATGTAGCTGGAACTGCCATTGCCTAGTGTACCAGAATGTAGCTGGAACTGCCATTGCTTTGTGGTTCTGTAAAGTCTGTACTGCCTTTCTCAGCATGCCAGTATAGAGCCAGAACTACCCTATCCTTGAGTGCCAACATAGAACCAAAACTGCCATTGCCTAGAATGCCAGCATAGAGTCAGAATTGCCTTTGCATACTGTGCCAGGATAGAGCTATAAATGTCCTTGCCTAATGTGCCAACACAGAGCCACAACTGCCATTGCCTTGTGTGCCAGCACAGAGCCACAACTGCCATTGCCTTGTGTGCCAACACAGAGCCACAACTACTATTGCCTTGTGTGCCAACATAGAGCCACAACTGCCATTGCCTTGTGTGCCAGCAGATAAGAGTCTTCACTTTTTAACTTGAAGACACAAGTAAAGTGAACAATATAGACACTGATCTGACAGTGTTATATGACAGTGGATCTGGCTCTGTGTTGGTCACAATTGGGTACATGTTAGACAGAAGCTACTATGCATCCAAGGTGGATGCTCTAACCACTAGGCCACTGGAGTGGTCTGAGTGTCCAGTTGTCAGTTGACAAAAGTGTCTTTGATAATGGTTTCATGTGTTATCTAATTTTGAAAGTATGCTGTTTTGTTCCATTACCAAATGTTGTTTACCATTTCTTGTTTCAGCTAGAATGGACTACACAGTGTTATCATCTAATTTTGAAAGTATGCTGCTTTGTTCCATTACCAAATGTTGTTTACCATTTCTTGTTTCAGCAGGAATGGACTACACAGTGTTATCATCTAATTTTGAAAGTATGCTGTTTTATTCCATTACCAAATGTTGTTTACCATTTCTTGTTAATCAGCTTGAATGGACTACACAGTGTTATCATCTAATTTTGAAAGTATGCTTTTTTTGTTCCATTACCAAATGTTGTTTACCATTTCTTGTTTCAGCTGGAATGGACTACACAGCTGTCAATAGGATTTTGGATTTTGCACCAGGTACCATGATTCAGATGGCTCGAATCACCATCCTTGATGACCTTGGACGACCTCAGCTAGAGGGGATTGAAAAGTTTGAAGCCACTCTGAAAATGCCAGTAGGAGGAACTCTTGGGGAGCCGAGTGTCACAACCATCTTAATTAATGATACAGTGTCTGACTGTAAGTGTTAAAAGCATTGAAGATTCTAACATTTTGAACTTCTCCAACATTTACTTGCACAGAACTGGTTATTTTAGCTCACCTGTCTATAACCACTAAACAACTTTTGTACCAAATTGACAGAAAGAATGAAGGCCCTGAACTAATGTAAAAAATCAAATATGGCTGCCATTACTAAAAATAGAAAACAACTTGAAACAACTTTTTCTCACCAACTGTGTAGCAAAACCTCAATTTTACTAATAGCAACCTTTTTGCCCATATTAGTTGCCAATCAGCTGTTACAGTAATTAGGCTGTTTTAAAGTAACTAGACTGTGTTTGCAATAACTACATTAATTGGGCTGTTCTGCAATATCAGTAACTAGGCTGTTTTGCAGTAACTACAGTAATTAGGCAGTTTTGCAGTAATTGCAGTAATTGGTTTGTGTTGTAGTAATTGCAATAGTTGGGCTGTTTCACAGTAATTGCAGTTATTAGGCTGTTTTGCAGTAACTACAGTAATTAGGCTGTTTTGCTATAATCACAGTAATTAGGCTGTTTTGCTGATGTAAATCTGATGAATAATCACTTTTCCTTCTTGTTTTCCTTTTCTGCTTATGAAAAAGCAATAATGACTTTCATAGAGCTACTTGTTTCAGGTTACCATGCCAGAGATTTTTATAGATCTGTTCCTGCTTAGTAAAGAAAAATCTCACATTATTTTCCCCTTCCATTGTTCTTGCCTCTTCTGTTGTGAAAGTCCTGAGTTTTAAAGACTTTAGTAGTTATGCTGGTTCATTCTACAGACTTCACATACCTGCCTGGAGTTCCAGTACAAGCATTATCATGTAAAGTGGGTAAACAAAGTGCTAATATCAGAAACATTGCATTATTTTAATGGGTACACTGTTTAGTGCTGCGGTCTCAAACATACAGCCCACCAAGCTGCATCCTGAGATCTGCAAAATTATTGGTATCACAAGTTGTCATGTGAGATAACAAAGGTGGTGTAGCTGTATCCATTAGCCCTCAAAATGATTGGCATCACAAGTTGTCATGAGAGATAACAAAGGTGGTGTAGCCCTTGGGCAATCTAAAATGCCCTGATGCAGCCTTTAGGGTGGTTTGAGTTTGTTGTTTGTTGTTTTTGTTGTTCACACACACATTTATCTCATGATCCAGTTGGACCTAAATGAAAAAGGTGCCACTTGCAGACCTATGTCTTTTTATGATGTCTTTTATGGTCTTAAAAACAAAAATGGTGCAAAGTTGACATCCAGTATGCCACCACAGGAGTTAATTTGATAATCTTGAATTTCAAAGATGGTGTCAACACTCCCTAGTTAAAAAGAAAAAAAAAGGACTCTTTTTGAATTCTTGGGAATTCTTTTCAGCCAGTAAAGTGTCAGTCACTTCAAGGGACTATTGCAGTTATAGAAGTATTTCCACTCTTTCTAAAGTTGCAATGTTTTGGACTTTAAGGCTTGCATATGTGCAGTTTTTGAATTAGTGTTCTACAGACCCAGATCTGCCATCATATTATGCACCAGAAGATCTGGGTCATTGCAGTTGATTTGGAGTGATCAATATAAAGAAGAGTATAAAGCCTGATCTGATGTATAATGCAATGGCAGATCAGGGTCAGTGCTGTTTGTTGTTGGGCTTAACGCCATTTTTCAGCACACGATAGGCTATTCATGGTAGCCAGTATTAATAGTGGAGGAAGAAACCGGGAAATCACCAGAAAGAACCACCGACCCACGAGAAGCTACTGGCAAACTTTCTCACATATCCACATTCGTGGAATCCTAGACTCGAACACACACAGACAGAGGTGAGATGGCAGTGATCCGTAATGGACATCACTTTAGACCACTCGGCCACTCGGGGCCCCTGTGCTGTTTGTAGTTGGACTCGACTTATTAGCAATTATATATGATAGTTTTACATATTTAATTTTTTGGACAAGCAGAGTTTAAAAAAAACACTTGAGATAGACATATTAAATTTAAAGACCTCATTAGATTTTCAGGCAGTATCAGCAGTTTTTCAGTTTTTGTTCACATTTTTTACTTTTTGTACTTTGTTGTTTTTTCTCATTTGTTAGCATAATTGAGCAGTTACCATTTAAATTAGCCAAATTAAATCAGTTGGATATTTGTATAATTATATGTAAATGACCTTATTTTAAGGTTATTTCAGCAGTTTTAAATTTATTTACACAAATATAACTTTGGACTTCTGATTTTTGTTCTGATCATTTAAAGCCATTTCACTCTAGATAATGAAATTTGCTTTGTTTATTTCATATTTATCTACAGATGATTTGATTTTCATGAAATTACTTTTTGGAATAAGTCTTTTTGGTTTGCATAACTACTGTGGTGTGATAGATGTTTTACAGACACAAATCATGTTGGACACATGGGTTGTCAATCCAAGACCTGTGTTTTTCTTTCCTCAGGTTCTACAGTTCTTAATACCATCTACCATTGCTAAAGTCTGCACAGTTGTCAACCCCTACCAATCTCAAATAAGAAAATGAGCTTTCAAGATCCTGATCGGTTTATAACATTTGGAATACTTCAGAAGTATGTTTCCAACAATTGTTTTAAAAGTGGTAAATGATACATGTACTGACTGAAAATGATTTTTGGTTTTGAAACCTACCATCCGTCTAGGGTCTTCTTTAACTCTTTGTGTCACACTAAAGCCCATTGAGTTAGTGCAAAAGTTTGGTATTTATTTCATGCTGATATCGGGCATGTCCCATTGTATCAATCCCTTTTTGTTTCAGCGTCTAGCTCAGACGTTTTCAGATGAGTAAGTGCACTAAACTGACGTGATTTTTTAAGTTGATATTTTTGTTTTTTGATTTAAGTTTTTTAAGAGAGAGAGAGAGAGATTTATTTTTTAAGATTTTTTAAGCGTTCAGTTGCTTTTATGATTCATGCACTTAGGTACCTCTCATAGATGATTTGCAACCAGATATCACAAGCAAAATGTCTCTTCTCTATTATCAAAAATGGTTTGTATGTGGTTCTTAAATGGGCATATATATTTTTCTTTTACTATATACTAGTTATATTTCATTTATTTTCAGAAATTTACAACTATTTCAGATATAAAGTATTGATATTTTGCAGTACCAAAAATGGAGTTTAAGGAACCGGAGTATGAGGTCAATGAAAATGTTGGCATTGTAACTACAATGATCAAGCGTTCAGGTGACATTGATCAGATGTCTAGTGTTAGATGCTTTACACGGCAAGCTTCTGCAGAAGTGATGATGGATTTCATTGAAAGACCCGATTCAAGTGACTCAAATGTTATTTTTCAGCCAGGTGAGACAAAATTATGTGAAAGTTGGGTACAGATAAGAGATTGACTGACACAGGATAGATGTTACTTATTGAAATATGTCATATATGATTGATTGTTACAAAATAGATGTTACTTATTAACATGTGTCATAACTGATTTTCACAAGATGTTACTTTTTGACATATGTGGTAGAATACTAATTGTCACAAGATGGATGTTACTTTCTGACACATGTGGTACAAGATTGATTGTTACAAAGTAGATATTACCTATTGACATGTACCTTACAATTCATTGCCAAAGGGTAGATGTTACTTATTGACATGTGTCATATATAATTGATTGTTACAGAACAGATGTTACTTGTCAACACTTAAGATATAGAGAGTATCTCATATGGGCAATGATTTAATATTGAATTTATGAAATGAGCTGGATAATGTCCAGCAAGCCTTGGTGAGCAAGGGCTGGACATTATCTAGTATGTTTAATAAATTTAATATTGAATCATTAACATGTGTTTATCACATAATTTTTATTTTAATGGAAAAAGTTTAGAGAGAAAGAAGAAGGAATAATTTCATTCATTATTACACCTTTCATTTGTTGCCTACAGCATTATAGAAATCATTAACATTTAAAAGTAGATTTTTTTTTACAAATTGTAAATGAAATAGCAACTGTCTTTTTGCATAAATAGAACATTTCAAGTAGACAAAACCATTTTTAAATACAGAATGTTCAATTCAGTGTGATATCACATAGTTTATCATGAGTTAGGATAGATGATTAATGTTCACACATAAAGTGTGTCACTTTCACTGCTAAGCATTCCAGTTCCGATATTCATGTGAAGGGATGATGTTCCAAATTTACTGTAATGAATGTGTTTCTCCAAAACACCAAATTTTTGTTCTTTGATGCATGTTTCCATGCAGAGTTGATGACTTTTAGCTTCCGTTCCCCACTGTAAGAATTACTTTTTTTTTTTTTACATTTTGGTATAACTACCAAAGTTATCAATTCATGGTGTGCAATAATCAAGTGTTAAAGGTAATCAGTAATTTGACAGAACACAAACAATTCAGAAACTTAACCCATTAATTAATTGAGATATAGCTTGGTGTAAATAAATGATTCCTTGATCATAGTTTGTGAAATCTCATTAAAGGATCATTTTCATTGAAATTTTAGTAAAAATGTTAATTTGTATATATTGTACAATGCACAAATTTAATTTGTGACAGCCTTTATATTTTCATAACCTTGTTTATTTGAGTTGCTTCCTTACAATTCAAAAATTTCTTTATGATTAAAATTTTTTATGCAGTCAAAAAATTACACCACAAGCTGAGTCAGACATTGAAGTTCATTGTTGTAGATTTTCAGCAATAATTGGTATATTATGAACACCTATTAACCTAATCAAATGAGATATCAGTACATTTGACACTTGATTTATGCCATAAATGTGTTGAGATATGGCAATAATCAAAATTGGCCTAAACATGAAAATAATTTTTCGCATGAAATACTTGTAAATTAAGAAATTTCTTAGGTAAATTATATCTCAAAGTTGTCAAGTATTGATGCATAATTTCAAACAAATTAATGCATATACTATTTCATAGCAAGTCACAGCAATCGCATAAAAATGAGCACAAGTTGAATGTTATATCGTCAATGGCATTGAAGCATGTGAATCAAATTATTGTATAGCAAGTGTAATCAGTATTTTGTGATTTTTTTTTTCTTGGTCCTCCATCCACAATTCTTTTTAATGAAACTTACGGCATGAAATATTTATTTCGAAGAACATGAAATAAATCAGATTAATCTTTTTATGCTTTCTTCTTAGGATTCATCTTTATGAAATACTGTTTAAATTAAAATTTATTTCCTACATAACTGCAGAAACTTTCTTAGTCTTTACTTTTGTTTTACCTTCATAAGCATCGTGAGAGACAAGTTTTGCCTTCATAAGCATGGTGAGAGATAAATTTTACCTTCATAAGCATGGTGAGACATGTTTTGCCTTCATAAGCATGGTGAGACAAGTTTTGCCTTCATAAGCATGGTGAGACAAGTTTTACCTTCATAAGCATGGTGAGACAAGTTTTACCTTCATATGTATAGTGAGACACAAGTTTTACCGTTATAAGCATGGTGAGACACAAATTTTACAGTCATGGTGAGACATAAGTTTCATATTTCTTCAACTATCAGCAGAGTATAAATGTTAAGATTTCAAATTTTAAAAAATTACTAAAAAAGGAATGGGGGTGGGGTGGGAATAGTCATTGCATGAGTTGTATTTGAGAATTGCATTATACAGAGCTTTAGTTGATACTTCAGTACTAATTAAAAAACACTTTTCCAGGTGAAAGAGAGAAAGAATGTGTAGTTCACATTGTGAATGACACATTTTATGAAATTGAGGAGACATTCAGGCTTGTTCTTGGAACACCCGAGAGTTCTACAGCAGGGGGAGCAACTCTTGGTGGCCAGACTACAACACTCATACGGATCAAAGACAGAGAAGACAGTAAGCTGTAAAAAATTTTTATTTTCTTACAACAAAATACTGTGAACTGACATTGTTTGTTGAATATCAGTTTTTGGTGATCTTGTGGTTGCAACAAACCAGAAATTCAAATCCCTGATGAACAATAATCCACTTAAGAAGAAAACAGAACTGCTTCCCCGATCCTTAAATTTAAGTAACAATAAATATGTACTTTTTGACCAACCATGAAAATTAATAATTATGAAAATTATGATTCACAATATTTTAATGTTAGTCTTGCCTGTCTTATAAGTTTTCACATTTTCATTTTTTTTTTCAAAGTTTGCTAATGAACATGGTAAAGCATATGTTTTATTTTTCTGTAATAAGATTTTTACATTTAAAGCAGCTCAGTTTGAAGTTTATACTTTATATATCTGATGCCTTTGATGCATGAAATAAGAAATGAGTTTGCATGATTGTGTTAGTATTTATGTACAAGAAAGAAAACAATAAAGTGAGGGGGCAGTCAATAGCAATGCATGGGGCAATTTAGAGGATAAAATTATGATAAGGCTGTAATAAAATGTTACCAGTTTAATTCACTTGGATTCTTTACAGAACCAGTAATCAAGTTTGAGAGCAATAGGTACACTGTAAATGAGCCAATCATTAAAGGGGATACAACAACTCTCAGAATTAATGTGATCAGAGAAGGAGACAATTCTTTGGAGTCCAGTGTTAGAGTCTCTACAAAGGATGGTAGTGCCAAAGCTGGAGGAGATTATAATCCGTTCTCAAAGGGTATGTGTCACTCAAATTGGAATTATTCTTATTGCTGTAAATGATTCAATTCTAACAAGACTAAATGATTTAAATATTACAGTCAGTAACAATATTTTGTTTTGCAAATTCAGTAAATACACCTACTTGCTGCATAAAATTTTAGTGATTAACTTAATTTGGAATCAAGATTGTTTAAAATTCTATTTTATTCACTAAGCTTTCTTTTATGTAAGATTGTACTTTTGGAAACAATTGTTAGATTGACCAGTAAATGTTATATATATATATATATATATATATATATATATATATATATATATATATATATATATATATATATATATATATATATATATACACACATACACACACACACACACACACACATATATATATATATATATATATATATATATATATATATATATATATTTATATATATATATATATATATATATATATATATATATATATATATATATATATATATATATATATATATACTACATCTGATCATGCAGTATTAAAGACTTTGGTTTAAAGAGGCTTAAAGGTCAAAGTCATTGGTGTTTTTTTTTTTTTTAAACCCATAAGATTGACATTTTGTGCGATTTGCATTAACTTTATTGGATTATGCAACGTCAGTGCAGGCAGGATATAACATTTATCAGAATTCTTGATTATTCTTACCTGCACTATTCACATACAGTAAGATTCTATCACCGATAGTATATATGATTGATTCTGTAAATCTGTGATCCTCACAAGAATTGTAGTAATGTGTAGTCCTTTCATGGTTTCCTATCCTTGATAACACTCAGGTGCTAATTAGTGGATTTCACTTAATGACAATGCTCAGGTGCTAATCAATACATGATTTCAACCAAAATTAACACTCCACTTTTAATTGGTGGATTTCAATCAATGAGAGTGCAGAGGTGCTAATCAGTGCATGATTTAAACCCATGACAATACTCGGCTGCTTATCAATGCATTTCAATACATGACATAAACTCGGGTGCTAATTGGTGGCTTTCAGTCTGTGGCAAGACTAACATGCTGATGTGTGAATTTGAATTTATGAAAACACTTATATTCTAAGCTGTGGATTTTCAGTCATTGACAACATCATTGGATTTTAATCTATGACAAGACCACTGCTAATCTGTGCATTTGAATCCATGATAGCTTAGGTGCTAATCTGTTGATTTCAGAGAACTTAGTTAAAGGGAGATAATGATTGCCAAAGATGATGTACATTTCTAGCTCAAACAAACTATTATCCTCAAAAATGCTGATAATTGTAATATGTTGATGTTTTTCAATCCAAAATATCAACATTTTTTGTATCCATCCCATGAGATTCATTTCAGCATTGAGTTAAATAGCTTCAGTTAAACATGACGTTCGATGTGATCAATTATAAATATTTATTGTCCACTAAGCAAATAAATTGCCCTTATTCCAAAAAAAAAATGCACATTTTGGAAATATATAAAGTCAGGAATGTACACTTGTTTTTCATTTTCATTTTCTTACTTATTCTTGTTTTAGCACTGAAGTTTGATCCAGGAGTAACTCACAGAATTGCAGAGATTGTGATAAATTATGATGACCAGCGTGAGAACTCAGAAGTGTTCTCTGTTCACCTTTCTCAGGACACCAACATGGTTGCTGAGGTCAAGGTAGGCTGGTATACATGATCCAGTATAAAATATATTCAGACATCAGTGTAAAATGTTTTAAAAATTCTAAATATTCTTTATTACAGTCAAACATGTCTACAGCAGCCACCCATGGGAAAAGGTAAAAGTGGCCTTTGTAGGCAGGTGACCTCAGAATGTTGGTTTAGCTCTTATGTCAAAAGTGTGAATATGGATATATATGTGTGAATATGGATATATTATATGTATGAATATGGTCATATTAAGTGTGAATATGGATATAATATATGTATGAATATGGATATATTATACATGTGAATATGGATATATTATATGTATGAATATGGATATATGTGCAAATATGGATATATTATATGTGAGTATGGATATATTATATTATGAATATGGATATATGTGTGAATGTGGATATTTTATATGTGTTAATATGGATATATTATATGTGAATATGGATATATTATATGTGAATATGGATATATTATATGTATGAATATGGATATATTATATGTGTGAATATGGATATTTTATGTGAATATGGATAAATGTGTGAATATGGATATATTATATGTATGAATATGGGTATTTTATATGTATGAATATGGATATTTTATGTGTGAATATGGATATGTTATATGTATGAATATAGATATATGTGCGAATAAAGATATAGGTATGAATATGGATATTTTGTACATATGAATGTGGATATATTAAATGTATGAATATGGATATATTATATGTGTAAATATGGATGTATTATGTTTGGATATGGATATATATGTGTGAATATGGATATATTATATACGTGAATATGCATATATTATTTTCAGGATAATAATAGGGCACTCATTTACATAGAAGAGAATAACAAATTGGCAGATGTAATTTTTCCTGCTAAACCCATTGTGGTGTCATTGCGTGATTATGATGATGTAGCAAATGCAGATAAAGAGCCAGTCCAGGGTTATCCACTTGTCTGTATCACTGTAAGTATATCATGTATATCATAAACAAGTTAGTATTTGAATTTGAAACAAAGGTAACACTCAGGTATCACATAACATCATTTTTGTTGTAGTTGGCATTTGTGTCAGCACCAGATTTCTGCAGTTATTAACACCATTTTTTGTTATGAATATCAGGGATTTAAAAATCATCAAACATCCGTGTATTCATCTCAAAGAATTCTTCTTGCTGTTAGAAAAACAGATCTCTATTACTTAATGTCTATATTGTAGTTAAACATTGAGGAATTATGCTGATGTGATGCAGGAAGAATTTATGTTTCAGTGTTTTGTACATCAAGGTAAATCTTAAAAGCAAAACGTTGTGATTTTATTTGACTTTTCCATGTCTATTAGAAGATATTGTTCTTTCTGTCTCTCTCTCCCTCCCTCTCTCTTGAAAAGACATCCTGTAGCTCTGGCAGGTATTTTCTCTCTGTCTCTCTCTCTCTCTCTCTGTCTCTCTGTCTGTCTCTCTCTCTCTCTCTCTCTCTCTCTCTCTCTCTCTCTCTCTCTCTCTCTCTCTCTCTCTCTCTCTCTCTCTCTCTCTCTCTCTCTCTCTCTCTCTCTCTCTCTCTCTCACATCCTGTAGCTAGCTATTTGATAAATTTTTGTAAGCACTTTTAATATTTTAGATATTACTGTAGGCAGAGCATTCTGCACTGGCTGCTGTAGTTCAGAGGATTAAGTACAACGCAATTCAGCATGTAACCACTTTAAAATATTGGCAGTTTTCAAGTACTGGCAATAAAACTGAACCTGTTCACTATGTCAGGTAATTAAATAACCTGCATTATAGACTGGTGAAAAGAGAAAATCATAACAATCATCATGCCAGAACTGTGATGGACAGATGAAATGTACATCATGGCAGCATGGACAATCCAAAATGAAACTTGTACTGTAAGTAGTTGGTCCTAAATATAAATTATGCCAATATAATATTGCAAAATGGACATCACACTGGTTACTGCAAAAGATCTTGTTACTTTTTATGAACAGATGGTCATACCAACATAGTGTTGCTTGGTTTTTTAAAGACTATTCCATTATGTTGTTATGCATATATTAAAAGGATGCTGAAAACCTTTATATAGCTACATCTGAATCACTGAGCAGTATAGATATGGGCTTTTAACAAAAACACTTTAACAGTATGCAGTACTGCCAATGAAAATGGCGCTGATCTGACCTCCACATGGTATTGCAGTGGCGTCTCAGGAATCTTGTTGTCAGTTCCTATTGAATGATTGGTTGTATTTCCAAATGAAAATGAGAGTGATGTGACTTCAACATGGCCATGTGAAAAATCTTATTACCAACTCCTCGTTAATAACTGGTGTCATTTATATAGCTGTTTGACTTAAATAGTTCTTGTAATATATAATTAGTTCTGTATGAAAATGTAAAGATTTTAACATTAGTGTGTCTGCATACTTTTGAAGGAGTTTAAAACTTATTCTATTGGATCATCAGATCATATCAGGAGTCGTTACTACTTCAGTAAGCTTATGTACACTGTGACTTATATAATGAATTTGACCTTTTATTTAGTTGCATTCCAAAACACAACTTAATAGTCAGCACTCTAAATTTGATTTTAAGGTCAAAGGTCTGACATCAAATTTAAGGTCAAAGGTCATGACTTTAGTCTTTATTTAGGCTGGCTAATGAGTATGATCATACAAGGAAAGTATTAATAGAGAAATATCTGACGAATACCTTTCAGTTCAGTAATATTTCCCCAAAATAGAAAACTATAGAGTTAACCAAACTTGGCATGTGGGTATATTGACATTGGGAAAATTAGACTTTTTCTGTCTGAGATAATGGAGGGCAAAAAGAGACTGGTATTAAGGTTAGTCAATTATTTGTCTCACTGTCTAGTTATACCTTGTAACAGTTCCAAAATACCCAGCTCATCTATTAAGTGAAATTAACATGATCCATTTTAGCCATGCAATCAAAAGCATCCAGACTATTTGGTCACCAATCAGCTTTGTGAGGCACAGGAAATTAATGACACCCTGACCAAGTTCCGCTGGCGAGTCTCTGCCCCAAGCAGCCACGATGGCATCACCAGTGATCTACAAGATGTGGAATCAAACACATTCTTTGCCACTACAAGGGACATAACTCTAGACAGTATATACTTTGGAGGAGGTTTGTTGGATAGTTTTATCAGTGACATTCCAGATGTTAAACACATACATAGACTATACAAAGTATGGGTCTTCAAATTTGAAGTCATACACAGTGTTCACATATTTCAAATTGCTAATAATTAATTTCTTATAAAGTTTGCTTGAATAATTTTAACTTTTTGCAGAAAATGTTAAATTTTAGAGTTTAGAGAAATGTGATGACACTTTTGATCAATTTGGTAAGACCCACACATTGTTAAATCCAATGAACAGTGCTGTCTCTTTGAAAATGTTTAGCTTGCAAAACAATGATAACAGACTGTTACCATGGAAATGTATTTTGTGCAATAAATGTATGGTTTGAACAATGAAGGTAACAGACTGTTACCATGAAAAAGTATTTTGTGCCATAAATGTATCTCTACAACAAAGATAACAAAATGTTATCATTTTTACGTGTCTTGGCTTGTACAAATGTAACAAACAAAAGAGCGAAGCCATCAAGCTTTGTAAAATTTAACCAAACCATTTATTTCCTTAGAAAACAAGGTCAAAATAAGAAAAAGGACTTACGGTTTATGAAACTAATCCAAAAAAATATAAGTCCTATAAATAAAAAGTCCTAAGTGAACCACAGTGCTAATCCCATATTCCAAGATGTAAGGCAATGATGTCTTCAATAACCTGCTTTGTCCTGATGTGTCAATAGTTCCTGGTTGAATCACAAAGAAATAATGTTTCATTTTTTGAATTCTGAATAAAATTTGATAAATGCCTTTGTCCAAGAATTCTGATGAGCATTAGTAACTTCCTAGGAAAATAAATTACTAAATCCAAAGAATAGAAAAATTTAACTCAAACTGGTCACAACAAAAGCATCTTTGAACTCCAAGCAAGACTGGCCAAATCACTATAATTACATGTTTTAAGCCTAACTATTACGCATAACAGATACTTGTATGGGTCATGTGAACACTTTTTTTAAAGCAGTGTAGAAACATTACATGCTGATCATTACATACACCATGTATGGATTTGACTCTACTGAATGAATCTTACTAAAAATAAAATAGTTGTTTACACCAAACTTAAAATTTGTTCAAAATCTAGGTCACCAAAAGATGCAATGTTTCTGCTACCACCTGTTTATCAAAACGAACAGAACTAAATGAATTTTCTGGAAATCTAGTGAATAAAGTTATTAAAATAGCATGTAATAAAATAAAATAAAATTTTTAAAAAATTTAAAAACTAATAAATAATTAAATTACATATACATCATGGAAACATTTTTGTGTTCTAGATATATACCTTGTACAGGAAAAATAAGAGACTTACCATGGAAATTGTGTCATAAATGTGCACCAAGTAAAAAAAAATATTCATCAACACTTAATAGCACATGGTGAGACTTAAGTAGAGTTTGGGATAGAGATAATTTTGCAGACAAACTTTGATATTTGAATTAAGGAGTTAAAAAAATGAAAAATTAGTTCTTTCAGCCTCTTTCTACACAAAGACTAATATACCTCCACAAAAATTTTGTACTAACAAAAATATTTTTTTCTTCACAAAATCAAAATAAATGCAAATCCAGGGTAAAAAATCATTTATCCAATGTTAAAAAAAATGATTTCATTTCATGTCATTTGATTGTGATCATTTTAATACTCCAACAATTGGAATGATAAAAAAGTAAAAATGATTTTAATGCAAACAAAGTGATGATAAATCATACTAAGCAAAAATTTAAGGGAATTTGAGAGTGGGGGTGGTTTTAACAGCATTGTAAACACGTTTGGCTATATCATGCTGAGAAAATAGGAGTTAGTTTTCATAAAGACACAGCTAACCTGAGCAAGGATTGAGCCAGCAACCCTTTGATTATGTGTCTCCCACTCTACCAGTTGAGCTACCATGATTTCCAGAGGAATATTTGAAAAATTGTTATTCATATGAAAATTGAAACTGAAATGGAAGAATATTTTATCATATATTTTTTTTAATTTTCATATTTTCATCCTCAGGAAGTCAAGTTCAGTGCATGGCACGAGCAGTCAACCTGGAAGAACAGCCTGGCAAGGAATTGGGAAGTGACATCATCAGCATTAGCACAACAGAGGGCATGTGCATGCCCAAGGTCATTGGATCAATAGGGGCTGATCCGTTCACTGCAAAATTAAGATATACAGGTTTGCTGAATGCTGTGTATAATATATGTATATGAATCAGGAGGGAGGTTTGGGGTGGGAAAATTGATATCCTCATGTAACAGTTAAAATTGTGAATAAAACATATAACATAAAGTTGGTCACTGTACAGATAGCAAACTTCACAAAATCCAACTCTTATAATTCAAAATATGTGTGTGTGTATTTGTTTGTGTAATTTGGATTTTTAATGTAGCTTTAATAATTTTTCAGTCATATTGCTACAGTATCTACAGTGTGGCAATTTCTAGTGATGTCTGGCACTGGGGCATCATGCTGCAGGCATGTAGCATGATATCACACCCAGTCACATTATCCTGACACCAGGTCAATCAGTCCTAACACTAACCTCTTAATGCCGAGTTCTCTGTGAGGCAGCTATTAGTACCATTTTTAGAAGTCTTTGGTATGTACTTGGCAGGGTTTTTAAAAAAAATGCTTGATCTGCCATTAGATTAGGACATCTTTACTAAAAAGAGAAAGCCACATTAACAATATCTTGTCAAAAACTGCTCTTCAAAAATTGATCAGACTTGACAGAAAGCATCCAGACAAACAGAGCTTTTCTCATCTTTATAAATGGTGCCAATCTGCCATCAATTATGGTAACTGTTACTAAAAATAGCAAAAAAGTTTTAAATATGTCATTAAAACTACTCGACAGAATTTGACCAAATTTGTCAGAAAGCATCCTGGTATCTAATGCCTTTCAGAATTGGACCAATGAATTTGATGTGGAATCAAATATGAATGAAGATACTAAATTACAATAAAACTTTGAAAATGATTATTTTCATAATTTTTGAAGTTAGCAACATAGGAAGAGATTTCTACAAAAGCATCATATTGACCTAGATTTCTTTGTCAGCCAAGAGCATGAATGTAGTTCAAAGTTTTGAATATTTTAGTTGATTTTATTGCAGCATCTGTCCATGTTTGATAAATTGGAATTATTTTTGATTATGACGATAAAGAAGAAAATATAAGTTGATTTACTAAAATAGCTTACATGTATCAAATACTTGAACTGTTATAAAAATTCCCTAATTTTTTTAGGACCTGATGATCGAGATTATCCCAACAGTGTCCGACTGTCGATAACAATCCCACACCATGATGGCATGCTTCCAGCAATTTCTACAAGACTACTATCAAACTTTGAATTGACACTGAGCCGAGATGGAATACGAACTGCCCAACATCGTTGCTCAAATCTTCTGGATTATGATGAGGTTCAAACTAGGGTTGGCTTTATCACAAATGCAACAAAAAATGGTAATATACTTGGAGAAATGGAACCATACCAGTTTAGCCCAGAACTAAGGAGTGAAACCACTTTGCGGTTCTACAGGTATTGACTGCCAAAGTCTTAACACTAGCACTTTACTTCACAGTTTGAGTGAGCACAGAACTTTAACAAATTTTGCAAGGATAAAATATTTGCAAAATATTTTTGGCCAAATTTGATTTGATAAATATTAAGAATTAGTTAAAAGGAAAATTGTTATTAACATAGCTCATCAGATGTATTTTCTATAAATTGTTTTAAGAGAAATAAGGTTATTTACATGTATAATGAATTATTGGTATAAACAGATAGATGCATAAACAGTGGCCCCACCAAAGAAGATTCACCAGTGTAAACAGTATTTCATTGTTGCTCTATATTTTGTTATAGACTATATTGAAACAGTACATGTACATGTCATCAACATGTCATAAAAGCCACACAAAAAAAACATTTATATTGTAGGCCATCTTTTACTTTGTGTTTTTGGCTATTAGGCAGAATCCTCCAAGTCATCAACATGCATGATTTTATCCCTCAGGAGGGGCATCAGGCTCATTTATCAAGGCTAATTCCTGCATTGATATAATTCTGACATAAGCAAATTGTAAAGAAATAAATGTGTCTCAGTGTTTCACACTAAATAATTACGTCATTGAAAATCATAGCTGATGGTTTGATATAAATGCAAGTGCTATCAATTTACATATTGTTGGAAACAACTTACTTGAAATCAGTGACAGTGGATCTTTCACGTAGAATCTGATACCTTTATCATAAGTGATAATTTTGGTGAAACAAAAATAAAGAATCCACAAAGAAATGGAATTATCATGCTGTTTATAACCTGAATAAAAAAATTTACTTGAAAATGAGTAAAATGAAAAATAGCATTTTATTTTTTTTAACTACAGAGCACCACTTGAAAAAAATAAGAATTTTGATAAAAAGAATATTTGATAATAATTAATCAATAATTTATTATTAGTGAGAAATGCTAAAATAAATGAACTTTGGTAACTTAATGGGAACTTCAATTAAATTTTCATTGTTGCTCAAATTAAACGAGCTAGAACTAACTTTTAAAAACCATTTAATAGGTAAGGACCCCAGAAAGTGCAAAAGGCAACATAAACACTACTTAGAAAGCCTTTACAGCAATGTTTCTTCTGTCAGTCTGTTGTCATATTTCTATCAGTCTGCCCATCTCTATGTATTTCCATCAATCTGTCATCTGTTGTCATATTTCCATCAATATGTACAGTAATATTTCCATCAATCTGTCCATCTGCTGTCATATTTCCACCAATCTGTCATCTGCTGTCATATTTCCCTCAATCCATAGTCATATTTCCATCATTCTGTACAGTCATATTTCCATCAATCTGTCCATCTTTTATATTTTCATCAATATGTATTCATATTTCCATCAATTTGTCATTTGTTGCAATATTTCCATCAATATGTACAATAATATTTCCATCAATCTGTCATATGTTGTCATATTCCCATCAATATGTAGTCATATTGCCATCAATCTGTCCATCTGTTGTCATATTTGCATCAATATGTACAGTCATATTTCCATCAATATGTACAGTCATTTCCATCAGTCTGTCATCTGTAGTCATATTTGCATCAATATGCATAGTCATATTTCCATCAATATGTACAGGCATATTTTCATCAAAATATCCATCTGTACATTCACATGTCCATCAGTCAGCCTGTATGTATAGTCATATTTCCATCAATATGTACAGTCATATTTCCATCAATATGTACAGGCATATTTTCATCAAAATATCCATCTGTACATTCACATGTCCATCAGTCAGCCTGTATGTGTAGTCATATTTCCATCAATATGTACAGTCATATTTCCATCAATATGTACAGGCATATTTTCATCAAAATATCCATCTGTACATTCACATGTCCATCAGTCAGCCTGTATGTATAGTCATATTTCCATCAATATGTACAGTCATATTTCCATCAATATGTACAGGCATATTTCCATCAATATGTACAGGCATATTTTCATCAAATTTTTTTTTTCAAGTGTAGCAACTGCAGCAAGGATTGCCACTCCCGTGTGGGACTTTATAGTCACAGAAGACGCTGCACAGCTACAAATTAGGACACCTTTCATGGGCGCATTTCCATCGTCTTTCGAGACTAATGGAAGCCAACCATTTTCATCAAAATATCCATCTGTACATTCACATGTCCATCAGTCAGCCTGTATGTATAGTCATATTTCCATCAATCTATCCATTTATCCTTAGAAGCTTATTAAGATTTCACAGACACTACTCAACAGAGAAAAATTGGATTATCTTTGTATGCATATATTGACGACCTGATTCATTTTGCGGGTCATTACAGCAATTTACCAAAAATCGTTTACATATTTTTTTAACTTTTTCGATTTTTGGGATGTAAAATCTTTGTTAACACAGTGAAGCAGTACCACTTGAGGCAGATAAAGATATGTTACAGGCCTATTTTTTTTATATGTATGAGGATCCATTATAACCATTTTTCTATTTTGTTTCCTTCACATTTAAACTTTCATGGCTTAGACAGTTTTCAACATAAATTTTGTTATCATTAGTACAAAAAACCACTTCAGATAGACCAAAAAAATTTAATACCAATGTTTGTATTTATATGGAGATGCTAGTGTTTTGGGCCACTTCAACATTTAAAAAAATATTTAGCACATTTTATAGTATGTTGATCTTGACGCAAATAAAAAACTTGTTTGCTAAATGCAGCAAAATCTCTTCAGGTAAACAAATTAAATGCAGAATGTGTGTTTTGTATTCGATATCAATGAACTGATTCAATTTTCATACAATTATAGCAATATTGTTCCCAAATTGTTTAAATGTCTGGACTGTGATTCTTTGGTCTGCATGTTTTCAGTTTGCGGCATACATGTTTCACAAATGCATTGTGGGTAAGTTGGGACTGGCACAGGCAACTATAAGGTGCCTCCCTTATAATACAGTACACATTTATGGCTCCCATTGACAGTATTATTTAGTGGGTACATTAGTCTAGAATTGGAGAAAGGTTGTCTTTAATTGTCATCAGCATTCTGATTAGAATGTAATTTTTTTGAAAGCAAAGTTTATAATTTAGTTTTGTGCAGATTAAATTAATTTTTACCAAAGAATCCTTCGAGTCTCAGGTTTGGCCAATGTAGATATGTGAGAAAGCTTGCCAGTAGCTTCTTGTGGGTTGGTTGTTCTTTCAGTTCTTTTCCCAGGTTCTTCCTCCACCATTTACTGGCTGCCATGTATAGCCTATCTTGTGCTAAAAAATGGCATTAAACCCTACAACAACAAGAACTTGAGAATTCAGTCAGAGATGTTAATTTTCACCCAAAAAGAACATTTGTTTGAGATTGTTACAGTTTAACCCTTACCCTCATAGAGTGTATGGGTTTTTTGCCCTTTGTTACGCATGTAGCAAAGTTAACCAGTGCAGTCCGCTACACATAGGCCTGTTAAGCAGTGAAGTCTAAGTTATGTTTAACAGCAATTTTAACCATTTTACATTTTTGGTACAAATATATTATGTATGGAAAGATTTAAGAGTAAAATATAGTCGTTATAGCTATATAATTATTTTTAACAAAAGAATTTTGTATGTACTTTATCTTGAGAGAACTTGTTCACTATCAAATCAGTGAAGTGATTAACTGTAGAGACAATTTTTCATACTCAAAATTTACAAAATCTTTGTGTCTACATCACTAAATCAGTTGAATTTGATAAGTTATAAAAATAGGGGCTTCCCACTTCAGTCTCAGAGCCTTTGCCTAAGTTATTGAAGCTTTTATAGTTGCGATTCTACTGTTTCAAGTACTGAACGATATCAGAGACTGCCATTTTGTTGAATGGAGAATATGACCCAGTTATGACCTACTTACTTTAAATAGCAGATTGCAACCAGAGCATCAATAGTGACCACGTGATCTGACGTAATGATCATTCTCACCAATGTAGTATCTAATAGGAGATTTTCTCTGAAGGTAGCGCTATGAAAACCTGCTCAAAATGGCTGCTGTTTACAGAGTTGCCAAAAGGCACTTATATTGACATCGGGTAAAGTGCCAAAAGGCGCCTGTATGGTACATAGGCAGAGAGCCAAAAGGTGCTTATATTAGGTAAAGGGTTAAAATCGAGACTTTATTTGAAACATTGAAAAGCTGACAATTATAAAAACACAGACTAATTATATGTTGTATAATTTTTCAAATATCTTTTATTCTTTTCAGGAATTTGGACTTGGAATCCTGCTTGTGGGAGTTTATCAGCTACTATAACATGTCTGAGTTAGTCAGTGACTGTGGGGGGAAAATAGAAACTGATGGACAGGTGAGGATATAATAGTGATTTAATGAAGATGTAAAGGTAGAGCTAGAAAATTAGAATTTAACAAGAATCACACACCTGTGCATTCTAGATTAGACCTAGTGTAATTACAGGTAAATTTACTGTACAATGTTTTACTTAGCAACTGTCAATTAAGATCATTGTAACGTGTGTCCAAAAAATGATGAAACTCATCGTTTGTAGGGCTTAAAAAACCTGTTGTCACTCTGGAACAAATGCCCTTCTTTTGTTGCATATGTACTCTTGATGGAATTGAAAATTATCAATCCATCAAACAACTTTGGGATAAAAATACATTGTGCTGAATTAATGGTGCTGATTGCCATTGTTAGACTAGTGGAAATTCAAAAATACATTGTGCTGAATTAATGATTGCCATTGTTAGACTAGTGGAAATTCAAAAATACATTGTGTTGAATTAATGGTGCTGATTGCCATTGTTAGACTAGTGAAAATTCAAAAATACATTATGCTGAATTATTGGTGCTGATTGCCATTGTTAGACTAGTGGAAATTCAAAAATACATTGTGATGAAATAATGGTGCTGATTACCATTGTTAGACTAGTGGAAATTCAAAAATACATTGTGCTGAATTAATGATTGCCATTGTTAGACTAGTGGAAATTCAAAAATACATTGTGCTGAATTAATAGTGCTGATTGCCATTGTTAGACTAGTGGAAATTTAAAAATACATTGTGTTGAATTAATGGTCCTGATTGCCATTGTTAGACAAGTGGAAATTCAAAAATACATTGCTATTCAGGTTCGAAATATTAATTATAAGCACATGCTTGTAGCTTTTGAGTTCATTTTAATACAAGTGACCTTTGACATTTTCACATTTCAAATTACATACCACTTATATTCATGTACAAATCAATTCCAACTATGAGCAACATAAACCCAGATCTGCCATCACATTATGCACCTGCAGATCAGGGTCTGTGTTCTTTATTCTACGGATTACACCCAACTAACTGGCAGGCATAGACCCAGATCTGCTGGCACAGTATGCAATGACAGATCTGTACCTACAGTTTGTAGTTGGATTTTGCTTATAAGTGAGTATATATAGAACTGGTAATTCTCAAGACCTTGATATGACTTGGACATTTTAGTATTTCAAATAATTTTAACAAACATGGTTATTACACAGAGGACAAAACATTCTTTAAAGGCAAATTGTGCTAAGGATGTTTAATAAATATTTCTAATCCATGTTTTTTAAGTGCATGCACATAAATAATCTAAAGTAAGGGTGACAAGATGACACTCAAGAAATATGTCCATTAAATGTTCTTGGGGGAGGGGGGCACAGTTTTCAAAACCATAAATTTTAGAACCCAGGAAATAATAGTCCTTTTTGTGAATGCAGTAGAGTGCTGAGTGCCTCATCACAGTTTGAGTGCCTCATTCTTCAATGCTTATTCCCCTTGAATATTAGAGGTATATCCATGAATACCACAGAAGATCTCACTCATTCATGTTAGAATGTGACCCTTGCCAATAACAGACATATCTGTTAATACGGTATACTGGATATATAAATAAAGTCCAGCAGATCTGGATCTACACAGTTTTGTTCCGAGTAATCAGTAGAACAATCAGTATGGACCCTTATCTGTTATGCAATGGCAACTTAGTGTCTTTGTTGATTGACTAAACTTATAAGCAAGTACATACAGCAACCCCCAAAAATATCATTTTGTATAAAACAACAAATAATGATACTCGTAAAAAATTAATGAATTCATATACAAATAATGTTTTCATTTCAGGTTCTGAACTTGAAGCAGTCTTATGTCTCCCTGCGAATACCTCTCTATGTGTCCTACATTTTTCACTCTCCTGTTGCAACTGGTGGATGGCAGCATTATGATCTCAGCTCTCACCTCAAGATGACTTTTGTTTATGATACATCTATATTGTGGCAAGATGGTGTCGGAAATCCAACAGATGAGACTGGCTTCAAAGGTAACCATCCCCACCACCACCACCATCATCATCATCCATGTCCACCCACTCACCCAACAAGATGTCAGCAGTTATGTGTGCCTGTCACCTTTGTAAAATCTTTACACATAAAAAATATGTCAATCATGCTCAAATCAGAGCAAGTTTATTATATAAAGTGTTGATCACTATTTTGTGTCTACCTGACTTGTGAGACCATGTTTTGGTTGACAGAAATACTTTATATGTCAAAATAGACTTAACTACAACACATTCTGTTATGAAAGACATTATTAATGTCCTTATGCAGTTGTCCATAAATTCTATAGCTATTTCTTTTTTTTAGACATTTTGACCATTTTGCTTTTGCACATCTCTCCCCAGAATTCTTCTACCTACTCTACAATATAACTGCTCATGTAATGAGATAGGTTTCAACTCCCACCCATTTAAGCTTAAACTGTTCCCATCCCTACTCCCAGTAAAGAGAAAAGTTTTGTAATACAGTGTGATCCTGCTATAAAATGATTATTGGGGTTCAAAAACAGGACTGTGCTATGTATCAAGCTGTGTTATAACTAACCAGGTAAATTAGCTGAAGAGAATGATGCATTACCCTCACCCCCAAAAAAAGACAAATATAACTGGGTGCTAATATTATGTACCCATTGACATAGCTATCAAAATGTTCCAAATTCAAAATTGAACAGTATATGTTCATGTTCTGTATCACATAATGTATAGTAAATAAACACTGATTCACACTTTGACCTCAATTTGCTTGAACTAATACAGCAAAAATAATCATTTAAGAACAATAATGTCATTTTTATAAGAAATAAAAGATAGTATTCAATGGTCAACTGACTGCATGACAATTGATCACAACACAAAGCCATGTGTATGCACTTAACTTTCTCTTTTTTATAAATCATTGTCCCATAATTTGAACTACCTATAGTAGTGAGATTAAATTTGTTGATGAGCAATTATTGAAATTATTTGATTTATAAATTTGAATGAGAATTTTCTTTCATTTGAGTAAATGTTGTACACATAATGCATTGAAGAGAAATGGAGAAAATGGCATTATTGTTGATAGTTCAGTAAAAAAAATGAATCACACTAATGAACTTTTTAATCAGCTGACTTTCTTACAAAATTAGGCTAAGCTTATTTTTGCACAAAATGTTGCACATCTTTAAAAAATTTGGTGAAATTATTGTAAAATATTGTGAGTATGATTGTATTATTATGTCTTCCACCAAATGATCATTAATGTTTTGCACATTAGTTTTCATAGTTTGAAGAAAAAAATAATTTTTTCCTGCATGAACAAATATATAAATTTTAAGGAGCCACTCCACACATCTTGTTATATTCGAATTTAGATATGATTTTTTTCCCCAAAATTATAACACACACACATTTTAGTTGTTTAAGTGTGTGATCCTACACATGCACACACACACATAATTTAGTTGCTTCAGCTGTGTGATTCTACACACATATTTCAGTTGTTTCAGCTTCGTAATCCTAAACACGTGCACACACACACACTTCAGTTGTTTCAAAATATGAGAAAGACCAGTCTCAGTTTGATAAACAAGCCACAAATATTTCTTATCCAGATTTTTCATATCTGTCAACTCTCAGGCTAGGAGGAAATGTCTCCTGATATATGAGGTCACTCCATGCCTATCTCTTGAACTTATTTAGTAAACAGTATTAAGTGCCTTATATGTTGACAATAACAAAATAAGGTGGGACATAAAAGATGGGAAATATAGTTGTCACATGTATGTTAGCTGGAGACTGCAGTTTTGAACTAAGTTGAATTCATTCACAATTGAGATACCATTAGTTGCAACAAAACAACACATTATTTGTCAGTCAATTGTTGGTGCTTACCAACACACACTGAAGAACATGGGTTATGTGAATTATGTCAGAGATGCAGTCATTTTCGAAAGATAATTGCATTGATAAGGATTAATTGTTAATTAGTCACAATGGCTTTCTTGTCTATTTAAATCTAACATTTAGCTTTGTGCAGTTTGCCACAGCCAACCAGATCATGAAAAGGAGACATGTTTAGGTGGGAAAATAAGGTGTGTCACAGAGAGAAACAGTGCATCCTTTGAGAATTTCACACATATTTGACCTGGAAAATTGGTCAGTCTTTAGTGAAAATGCTGCTTTAAAAAAATGATACAAAACAACCATCTAATTTTAAGTCCCAATCTCGCCTTTTTTTAGTAAAGTTTCCCTACTTGGCTTTTGAAAAGTTGACAGGTTGGGGGGGGTGTTTTAAGTAAAAGCTTTTTATTTGCATTTTTTAAAACATATTTTTTGAATAATTTTCAGTAAAGTAGATCTATACATATGATGGGATAAGATTAATTTTCTCTTTAATTTACAGGTTATTTATACCCTACTGGTATGCGACTGCAGGCTGATGGCACTCTGGCAGTCAATTTCAGAACAGAGACCAGATTTAGAGGACAGTTTGTTCTCTCACACCCAGGTAAAATCTAGTCTCATACTTTATTCCTATTTTTTTTTGTATGACTTTAGTTGCCAGTACTGTAAATAGTCTCCAGAAATAAGAGAAAGCAATGTCATTTCCAGCTTTGGTACTCTTTCTTTCAATTTAAACTAATAATTTCACACTAGCTTATCACTGACTGAAATTCCCATTCAATTGAGACTGAATTTTTAGTGAAGAATGTTTTTTACATTTGGATGTAACTTCATAACTATAGAAGGTGTGTACCCATGTTTGTCATTCCACCATTTGCCATTTACACATTAAGTATTTCATTTTGATCATTGAATTCAAATGTTGCTAAAGAATAGTGGCAAAGCATTTACAGACTTTGAAACTATCACTAAACAGAGCTGGATATTTGTTCTTTGTTATTTAAAAAGTAAAATGTGCCTTTGGAGAGTCATTGTTCTTAAATGTTAACAGTTAGAGATGACTTTAAACCAAAGTACTGTTCACTTATATTCATTAAAATAATTCTCAGGTTCATCTGTGGTATCAAGAGTTACCTCACCTTATCAGCCAGGCTTGACCTTCACTTTGTCCCTGCTGAGGTCAGAACCAAGTTTTGAGAATCCAGAACAGGCTTGGGAATTCATCTCCAACATGGCTGTAAGTTATTTGTACATTTTATAGCCGGAATTATTCTGGTCCTGTTTCTTTGCATGTCCAACCGTCCTGAGAAGTTTATTGGCAATATTGGGCAAAAATTACTTAAGTGTAAACTAATGGCATTTGGCTGGCATATTTATACGAATACATTAATTAGAATTTCAGACCATATTACTTTTTTTAGTTCACCTGACCATAAGACCAAGTGAGTTTATGGTATGATTATGTGTACATTGTGCTTCATCCATCTTCTATCCAGTAATATCTTGTTACCATATTTTCTGATTAAATTTCATTCAGATATGGAGTATGGGTTTATGTCACGATTTTGTTAAAAGTGAGATCCATGTATATTAATGAGGTGACCTTGAATCTGATTGGCCGACCTTGCTCAATAGACCATATTTTTGATCCATTTTTGTACAGACCTGAAATATGGGCTAAATAATTAAGATCTTTTTTGGATTAAATAAATGAGGAAGACATAATGTCACATCTGATTGGCTACTTTATTAGCACTCAGAAGGCCAAATTTCTGATCTGATTTTGATCAAACTTGCTACCACTGTGGAGACAAAATTCCATTCAGAGTTTGCTCCACCTTGTTAAATATGCATATATCCTCATTGTCGTAGACATGCACATATTAATCAGATACCATGCTTTTGATTGGCTTAACTTTTTGTATCTAGATTTGGAGAATATATTTGTCATCCAATTTATGCAAACATTGATGAATGAGCTTGTCTCAAAATTTAGGAAGGTTTGATTATGAACAACAGATTATGTATATTAATTATCTCATTATCTTTATGAGGTGGTTTTATCAGACTTTAGTAAAAGAGGCAGAATTTGGGCGGTAGTTTACCCAGGCTGTTTTCTTGCAGTATTATGCTTAGTGAAATGGTAAGATGTTAAATTACGTAAGTTAGATGAGCAATATTAAACTGATATAAGCCTTTTTCTAATCCGAATATAGTAAAGTAGGCCATAGTAACATGATATAAAGATAGGAAGATAGTTTACATAAGTTTTTTTTTTTATTACAGCTTAGTAAAATGGTCAGCTGTTGAGTTGTGTAAGCCAAGTGAATGATATTAGACCCACTTGGACATCTTGTTTTGATTTTCCTAAAGTAAAAAGCTCAATAGCCCTTTCAAACTATGCACTTGTTGGAAATGATTTTAATAAATTAAATTAAAGCTGAAAATGATCATTTTTAATGATCTTTATTTGTTCATATTCCTAATCTATTACATGATTATGTTGTTTAAAATCAACTTTCAGGTGAAAGATTACTCTGGGTTGTACCAGATTCATTTGATTCCTTGCACAACATCCTTGAACCAGGAGTATTCCATTCCAATCAGATGTAGCCCCAATGAACCTGTGATATTTGAGCTCCCAATCCGGTTCCAGCAAGTTAGCGATCCTGTTGCAGCCAAATTCACCCTGAACACTGGATTCCATCTGATTCGGAAAAGAGAACTTTGGCTAGCTGAAGATCCCATGGAACTGGAAAATGAAGAGGATTCTGCTTTTGCACCTGGTAATCTAGGCAGACACATGTACACACAGTTCAGTCAGACCTTCCCATTTTCATAAACTGCTATATACATGAAAGAATATCTTTTAAGGAAATCTATTTTTAAGTATGCATTAGCTATGACAGAAGCATATATTTAAATTTATACATATTTAAGATATGGTCATTTGATAACAGAATCATCAGAATTTATCAGATGTAAACCTGTCAAGAAAGTGCATGTCAAGACTCATTTTAAATTGAAATTAATTTTAAATTTAAATTTAAATTCAGAAATAAAATTTTACTAAGGCTGCAAAGTTTACACCTCTAAAACAGTTTTGTTAGGTTACTGGCTGTAAAATTTACATGTATTAATGACTAGGTTTTTTTATGTTACTAGCTGTAAACATTTGCATGGGTGAACAACTAAGTTCAGGTTGTTGGTTACAAATATTTGCATTTACAAACAATCTCAGGCTATTTGATGTGAATATTTTCATCTTTAAATAACTTTCAGTCCTTCCTCACTGTAATATTTCAGTTGTTCAGTTTAAAATGTATTTTATTATCAGGGGTGAAAAAAGTAATTGAAGTGAAATAAATATATTATCATAAATTTCATTTTGACTTGACACTGTTTCTAGGTGACAAGATCTATGGCAGAATCGATGTTGACCCAGTTCAGAGCTTGGGAGATCAGTTCAAGTTGAACATTGAGAAGGTGTTCTTGTGTTCTGGAAAAGATGGCTACATTCCAAAGTATAACCCAGATAATGAAGAATATGGCTGTGTAGCCCAGTCCCCCAGCCTTCAGTATGTCTTTAAGATATTGGTAAGAATAGCTATCACTCCTATTAAAATAAAAGTATTGTAGCTTTTAAGATGTCTTCTGTTTATTGGTCTACATGTCCTTTAATATGTGAACATTTTGTTGGGCTCTTTTTTTTGTCCTCTGATATGTATACACTCTACATGTCTTTTAATATGTGTATCTTCTTTTTGAATCTACATGTCATTAATGTGTACATTTTGTTTGAGTACATGTCATTAATATGTGCATCTTCTGTTTCAGTCTACATGCCATTAATGTGTAAATTTTGTTTGAGTCTACATGTCATTAATATGTGCATCTTCTGTTTGAGTCTACATGTCATTTAATGTATCTTATGTTTGTGTCTACATGTCATTTAATGTGTATCTTTATTTAGTCTACATGTCATTTAATGTGTGCCTTCTTTTTTGAGTCTACATGTCATTTAATGTGTACCTTGAGTTTGAGTCTACTTGTCATTTAATGTGTACCTTGAGTTTGTGTCTACATGTCATTTAATGTGTATCTTTATTTAGTCTACATGTCATTTAATGTGTGCCTTCTTTTTTGAGTCTACATGTCATTTAATGTGTACCTTGAGTTTGAGTCTACATGTCATTTAATGTGTACCTTGAGTTTGAGTCTACATGTCATTTAATGTGTGCCTTCTTTTTGAGTCTACATGTCATTTAATGTGTACCTTGAGTTTGAGTCTACATGTCATTTAATGTGTACCTTCAGTTTGAGTCTACATGTCATTTAATGTGTACCTTCAGTTTGAGTCTACATGTCATTTAATTTGTACCTCTTGTTTGAATCTACATGTCATATAATGTGTACCTCCTGTTTGAATCTACATGTCAATTAATGAGTACCTTCAATTTGAGCCTACATGTCATTTAATGTGTACCTACAATTTGAGTCTACATGTCATTTAATGTGTACCTCCTGTTTTAATCTTCGTCATTTAATGTGTACCATCTCTACATGACACTTTATATGTAACTGTATTAACATGCACCATACTTAGTATTACACCAGTTCAACCTTCTTGATGAGTGTGTAAAATTTGCGGGTATATCCTGCAGATTAACTGTAATATTGTTGCTATTATTTTTATTGTAACATCATTACCTTCCAGAATTTAATCAGGTATTTATAGATTATGTATTTGTATAGGAAAATACGAACAAGTTTTTCTGAGTAATACTGCATGACCTTGGAAGTGCAGTATTACTTCCAAAAATGAGTTCGTATTTTCCCATACAAATGCAGTAATCCTTTTATTAAATACTTGTTTTGTTTTTTCTAGCTAAGGCTTAATAATAAAGAGAACACACTACAAGAAACAAAGTAATTTAATTTATGCAGGATTCCAGAATGAATAGATAATTGAAGATTCATCAATACACAGTAATATATTAACGTGCACATAGCAATGCCAAACAACATTTGAATTTTGTTGCATATTCATCATTAGTGTCAAAATAATTCTTGTTTTCTTATACTTAAAATTAAAATGTTTAAGCATATTGTGAATGAATGAACATTGAAACACCTTTTCCAGTTGGTCTGGAAAGGATGGATTATGTTTTTCTGTTGATCTAACTCAGTTCTGCATTCCTGCTTGTGATGTACTGGATTTATTAGCTGGGTCAGTTTTGTACAGTGTTTATATGATTTGAGCATTGGAGAGACTGGCTTTGGAGCAGCTGCACTTGTGTTTCGGTTCTGTCATTGATTGTTTGGAATCATAACTAGAGAAAAAAATTATTTATTTTAATTGAAACTCTTAAAATGATGCTATGGAATATCACATTCATTTCATTTTGAGTGCAGCAAGGAGAATGTAATTTCTGTAGGAAATGTAGTCAAAATTACAATATAATTTTAATGTGTGTATCAGGATTTGAAATCCATGACATAGGTCATGTAATTCTGATTTGCAGAACCAAGTAAGAAAGTACTTTTTGAGGAAATTCAAGATGCAAAATTTAAGTATATTTATTACCATTCTTATTACCAGCTAAAGAAGATGTATGCTTATGCCCTGTCACTTGCATGCCCTTTGGTGGATTAACCCAAGCTATGTACATGATTTGTATGGCTTGTATCACTATAGGCCTAAATCCAAAACATTATATCAAAAGGTTAAAAAGAAAAAAGCAAAACGGCTGCTATGTGACAGTCCATTTAGCCAGAAGAAAAAAGATTTCTTCATTGCCTTGGCTTATTGGCTCTGAGGCTCTTGGTTTTCTACCAAACTGTTCAGTTGCATTTTTTTTCTTCAAATTTAGTGTTTTGACTGACTTGTAAAATTTGATTTATCTTTGATAAATATGCAATAGTCATTGGCTTCAGTGTTTTTCTATGCAATTTTTATAGACCCTAGAGAGCACTTGTCACAGTCGGAACCAGTTGTGAACATTTCTCTGAAATAACTGTTTAAATCATCAGAATTGTGTTTTCAATACTGCGTTTTGTGGACATTGCATTCATTTGTTTGCTTGGTTAAAAGTTTATTTTGTGAGTCTGTGAATTCATCTACATCATTAACATTATCATCTCTATTTTCAAATGGACAAAACAGCTTGTTTAGTTCAGCTGCAAACAAATCTAATACACCAGAAACTAAAGCATCTGCTATATATGTTTGTTTACAATGAATGTAGTTTATAATACATGATACTATTTTTAGAAACATGTCATGCAGTATAAAACCATGCAGTTTGGAAATACACTGCACAATTCTAACAGAGTAAAGTTAATGTAGAAAAAGCATCAGTTTTGTTCCTTTCCATTTATTCCAGATTTGATAGTTTAAAATGGTGATTTTTAAAGAATTGTTACATAACTTGTTGTTGGACATCTGTTTATTTATTATCTGTGTACAACCATTTAGGCCCAGAAACAAGCATAAATAAACTTATATGAATTCATCCTAAATTATTTTTAGAATCATACTTGGCTTAATGTCTTGTCATAATATTTTAAGCAAATCCTTTGATGTTAATTCATTTGCACTTTTATTTTAGGATAAAGGAGCTCCTCACACATGTGATTTGAATTTTCAAAATATCCCCTTTGAAGCCCAGCTAGCAATAGATGATCCCAAGGCAAAGACCTTGACCCTTCAACCAGGAGCAGATGGCTTTTCCTTCAACTCCCAATCACTATTTCAGGTACTTCATTACACAGATATTTGATACTGGCTACTGTACATGCTGTGCACCTCTGCTCTCTCAGTTTCAATCCAGGATTGCATGCTTTTTGGTAACATATCCATAGTAAGTGGTTTTAGATTTTGTTTTCTCCAAATTTTTCAGTAAGTATTCCAGCATTACAGTATATTAAATTTGTTGAAATTAGACATGGTACTGATTTGCTATCAAAAATGTCCACCATTGCTAACAATAAAAAAAAATCATAAACATGCCTTCTGAAAAGACTACCCAACAGAATTCAACCAAATTTGACACCTAGCATTCCTGGCATAATGACACTTAATGTTTGTACAAATAATCCTCATCCACCATCTAAAATAGCCACTATTACTAAGATTGAAAAAAAAAAACAATAATAAATTACTCTCTCTGAAATCATCAGAATTTGACCAGTTGAAAAAAAGCATTCAATTTACCCATATCACTTCACTGTCTGTTCCACCATTAGGCTGATGTGAGCGAGGTAAGTGATTTTGACACACTTGAGTCTCTGTTTCTTGGATACTGTGGATTCCTCTTCTTCAACAATGTTGTACATTAAGCATAGGATTGCATGTTTCCTGGAATTTTTAGTCCTGTATCCTTAAATCTTAATTTCTGTGAGAGCTCTGGGTGTTGACTTCTGTATAAGCATAGGGTGTTAATTTGTGTGTGAGTTTAGGGTGTTAATTTCTGTGTGAGCTTAGAGGGTTAATTTCTGTGTGAGCTTAGAGGGTTAATTTCTGTGTGTTTTCTCTGGGTGTTAATTTCTTTGTGAGCTCAGGGTGTAAAATTTCTGTATGAACTCATGGTGTTACTATGTGTGTGAGCTCAGGGTGTTAATTTCTGTGTGAGCTCAGTGTTAATTTCTTTGTGAGCTCAGAGTGTTAATTTCTTTGTGAGCTCAGGGTGTAAATTTCTGATTGAACTGTGGGTGTAAATTTCTGATTGAACTGTGGGTGTTAATGTCTTTGTGAGCTCAGGGTGTAAATTGCTGTGTGAGCACTAGATGTTCTGTTGTTGTGAATATCTAGAGTCTTGTGCAATAAGTGTTAAAATCCAGCTGCAATTTTTCCTTGGTGTATGTCCATGCGCAAATACATGTGATTATGAAATTGTCTGTACCAACTTCCATGTATTGCCAATTCATTTTCATGAAATATTATATTGGTGGCTTACTTCAGTACTTGTTAGTTTACTAATGTAAACATCCATAGAAAAGATTGTAGTTTAAATTGGACAAAGAGGCTCAGTACAAGTACTAATGTTTAAAGTGTTTCCAAAGCTTTTCTACATTTATTTTTTACCTCTTTTGAAATTTTTGTGGTTCTCCTTTTGGATGGACATTTCAACAATCTATTAGACTTGTTGATCAATTGATCCAGGTCTCTACCTCACAGGAGGGCTCTCCTGTCACACCACTGAGGATTCCTTCTCCAAAACAGACCACACATTCTTCACCTTTACACCTGCCTCATATGAAGTGATCTCTCTGCCAGAACAAGTTTTCAGGCCAAGTTGCCAGTTGCATCATAAAGGCCAGGAGAGGTTCCACATCCAAGGTTTTTTGAAGGCAGGTGGAGAATCTTCTGTGATTGGAAACATGTTGAGCCTCTTTGCCCTTCTGTAATTTATGTTGCTGATTTCCTTTTTGTTCCTTATTGATACCAAAAGATGTTATGTATTCACTATCAAGCTGCCATCACCAGAACACTTCAATTCTCTAAGGGTTGGAAATCATTACCAATCATATTAAGTATTTTGAGCTCTAGAACTTGTCTCCCTCTCTCTTATGCCAAGATAGAATCTGTTTTGTGTTTTATGATCTTTAACCAAAGCCCCATATGAACCATTGTCAAGCTTCCTCTCAAGACCTCACACTCAAAACTGTTCCTACTTTTACAAGATCTTGTCTGTTTACACTGGCTGTCTCTGGTTAAATGGTAATTATGCTTCAGTTTCCCTTCTTTGCCAAATGCAATTTCTTGCTGAAAATCAATTACCCTTGGTTGCTCCCTCTACTACTAGAGATCCCAAGTCTCAGCCAAATCAGTGCCAGGAGGGAATCATGATAGACTTCTATGCTCTGTACATGATTGCTCTTTTATCTTAATGCCTCCAAAGCAAAAAGAGATGGTGGGAATTGTCTCTTCCTAGATTTTAAGTGCTTCATAGACATTCTGACTGCCATTATCTCCCATCAAATTGTGACCACAATCAAATGAGCATATCAGTTCTTATGATCCAGACATCTCATTTCTGAACCTAAAAGTCCATGAGGTTCAAGCCATTGCTACTTCATGGGCCTACATTAATCATTCTTCCTTAGAGAATGTCATGAAGGCAGCATTTCGGTGTTCCTATACTGCCTTTTATACTTTTGCCTCTGCTTATTAGCACAACAGAGATCAGACATTTTTGGTCTGGGGCCCATTGTTACAGAGATCAGACATTTTTGGTCTGAGGCCCATTGTTACAGAGATCAGACATTTTTGGGCTGAGGCCCATTGCTACAGAGATCAGACATATTTGGTTTGGGCCCATTGTTACAGAGATCAGACATTTTTGGTCTAGGGCCCATTGTTACAGAGATTAGACATTTTTGGTCTGGGGCCCATTGTTACAGAGATCAGACATTCTTGGTCTGGGGCCAATTGTTACAGAGATCAGACAATTTTGGTCTGGGGCCCATTGTTACAGAGATTAGACATTTTTGGTCTGGGGCCCATTGTTACAGAGATCAGACATTTTTGGTCTGGGGCCCAATGTTATAGAGATTAGACATTTTTGGTCTGGGGCCCATTGTTACAGAGATTAGACATTTTTGGTCTGAGGCCCATTGTTACAGAGATCAGATAATTTTTTGTTGGGGCCCATTGTTACAGAGATCAGACATTTTTGGTCTTGGGCCATTGTTACAGAAATCAGACATTTTTGGTCTGAGGCCCATTGTTACAGAGATCAGATAATTTTGTGTTGGGGCCCATTGTTACAGAGATCCGACATTTTTGGTCAGGGGCCCATTGTTAAAGAGATCAGACATTTTTGGTCTGGAGCCCATTGTTACAGAGATCAGACATATTTTGTCTGGGGCCCATTGTTACAGAGATCTTACATTTTTGGTCTGGGACCCATTGTTACAGTACAACATTTGGCTCAGAGAAATCAATTTTCAGTAGATGGACCTTTCCCTTTGTAGTAAATACATTTCAGTTCTTTATTTTTAATTTGAATTATTGCATAATTTTGCTGCTGTTGCCTAATACTGTCCTACATAACCATCATAAGAAAAGATGACCGTTAAAAGTTTCTACTTTCTGTGCAAGAGTGGTGTGCAAAAAGGTCATACTGACTTTTCTCAATTATGTGAGATTTATGCTCATCAAATAGATGATGAATTTTTTTATGAAAATAGATTAGCTGTGCAAGAGTGACAGGTAAGTATTTATAATTGAAATTAATTTTACCGTTTACCAAAACATACATTTATTTAACGTTACTAGCCAGCCACCCAGTCATATGACCATCAAGTTTACTCTTCCATGCTACAGGGTACATTATACATGGACATTAAAGTGATACTAAATGAGGACAGATCCCACAGTGAGTGAAGGGAAAATCTTGGTACATTATACATGGACATTAAAGTGATACCAAATGAGGACAGATCCCACAGTGAGTGAAGGGAAAATCTTGGTACATTATACATTGACATTAAAGTGATACTAAATGAGGACAGATCCCACAGTGAGTGAAGGGAAAATCTTGGTACATTATACATGGACATTAAAGTGATACCAAATGAGGACTGATCCCACAGTGAGTGAAGGGAAAATCTTGATCTATTGCCTTACTTAATCATGGACTGAATAGAATTTAGTTTCAGAGCTAAGAAATTTTTTTTTTTACATATTTTTGCTATTTGAATACTTACTACTGCAATCTGAGAGTCAGGATTATTTAGACATTAAGGATTAGAATGAACACCTGTCCTTTCATATCATTCCGCAGGCAGCAAAAATAAGCAGAATCTACAATCATCTTTAATACAAAAGACAGGACCCTGGCAGTTCTAGGGCTTGCTTCTTAGAAAGCTTAATACCAGTTTCTTTTTCATCATAGTGGTACCACAAACCCTGTTACACTGTGAATGTTCTGGGCATATATAATAACATTTCAGAGGTAAACGTGTCAACCTTGCAGTTCATTTAGGTCACTCAGAATGTTTTATGATGTGACTTCCAAGCTGGTGCAGAATATGGCAGCTACATCATTGATGCATGATTTAGCATCATTAGCAGTGTTACCTTGTGCCAGAAAGTGAGAGAGCTTTGGAATCTATGGCCCACATCACCAAGATGATCTGTAGATCATCATTCTTTGTCTAATGCCCTTATTACTTTTGCAAAATTGATTTAATGCAGTGAGACACCTATTTCTGCTCATCATCACTGAAGCTGCATCACTCATTAGACCTGCGCTTATTGCCTTGGTTTGTCATGGAATCTGAAGGAAGCAAACGATGCCATGGGTGCTCATTTAGCTCACATTTCTCACTTCACCCACATCACTCTCTGCAACAGTCGAGATGATTTGTAGACATTGCCATTCTTATTACAGCAGCAGCTTTGACACATTTCCAAATTTAAACACACTCCTCCACCTTGGAAATAAATTTAACTATAGGGTATTGGAAGCCCTTTTCACCAATAGTCACCAGCCAGAGACTTGTCAACTTGCTCACACACAGATAATTTGCCCATAATGTGCAATACTTATTTATTTTCAGCAATCTTGGATTTGTAAAATGTTGTTGTTGTTGGGTTTAATGCCATTTTTCAGCACATGATAGCTATACATGGTGGCCATTATTAATGGTGGAGGAAGAAACTGGGATATCATCGGAAAGAACCACCAACCTATGAGAAGCTACTGGCAAGCTTTCTCACAAATCCACATTCGCCGAATCCTAGACTCGAACTCACACAGAGGTGAGATGTCAGTGATCCATAGCAGACAGCGCTTTAGACCACTAGGCCACTCAGGGCCCCACAGGATTGGTAAAATGAATGGGTGGTCCAAGTTTTTTCATAGGGGCTTTGGATTTAATTTATCCCATCCCCTAATTTATTTCCATTCAGATCAAATATTTATGTTGTCTTAATGATACAGTCCACTCACAAACGTCTCAGCAAGATCTATATTCCATACTCACAAGCATCAGAAGCATGTAAAGAAAAGTTACGGAACCAGCAAACCTCGTTTTTCCAGTAGAGGCTGAAATGGAGGATATAAAATCATTAGACTTTAGGATCTTGGCTGAAGTGGGTGACACACCCAAGTGTGGTCTGATTTGTGATAAGACCAGAAATCCCTTATGAATTATTCAAACTGAGATTTAAGACTGAATGCCTTAAGTTTAAATGCAACATTGCATTCTGAGACAATATTGAAGCCACTGAGTAGCATGAAGTCAACCTTCTCAAATTTCTATCTCACAAAATCTAGCAACACATAGATGAGAATTGAATCTGGTGGATCCATTGGCTGTGGCCCCGACAAACACCAGATCCAACACAACCTCAAACACATATGATTTTAAAGCTTTTGCTTGATTTGTCCAAAATTTATATAAAATGTCATTTTTCATTACTTGTGTATTGTTACATGACCATTGGTTGTGCATCCATCATGTTATTTGAGCACTTTGTCCTTCATACAAGGATTCCAGTTATATTTCACACAAAGTATATACATGACATAGGCAAGATGTTCACATATTTCCTCCGGTTTACCTATTCTTGTGGAAGTATAAAGAAGAAAACAAATTTTGTTGTAAATTATTTTTTCATATCCAGTTACATTACTCCCCACAGTATCAGTATTGTCATTTTTGCTCATGTTTAATCTGGTAAACATCTTGTCTGCAGGTACTCACACACAACAGTAGAAAGGGGAGGTAATTTTGACAAGTTTTGTCTCTTTATGTACATGTTACATATCTTTCTGAAAAGATTTGATTCAAGAGGTAGTGGCATTTATTTCATTTACATTAAAATGATTAGGTAAATATTTCCAGAAAAAAAGATAAATTTTAACAGATCATAAAATGTTGTATATACTGGTGCATGGGATACCTTGTTAACTCAGCTTCCATTTCCCATAGGTATTTCGTTTCATGGCAGCTGGGCTTTCTTTTCCCATAGGTTTTGTGTTTCATTGCAATGAATCAGGACTGACATACTATAGTAATAAATCTCTGACATGTAATTAGAAAGTGTAGGTAGTGTCTCCACTTGTTCAGTAAGACCTAATTATTGGAGATGAAATTTATGAAATATTATAATTTAATTTTAATGAATATTCTTGGTATGGTTTGGTTTATCAATTAATTGTGAATGTTCATTGTCATTGATTTTAGGTTGACAGTGGTCGTCAGTGGTTCCTTCATGCCATCTACACATTACGATCAAAAGAAAATTCAGATAGAGGTATTGGTAAAAGAAGCATCGACCAGATTCATCATCTGATTCAACGAGCTGTGGATGAGGTTGAAGGGATTGGCAAAAAAGGAAAAGGAACGAACATGGTTAGAATTGCATTTACTCTGAACAGTCGCCAGGATGGTACATACAATACTGATGAAATTGGAGACAAAGAAGATGGGAAGATGCCACTGGTAGCCATCTTAGTTGGAATTGGAATTCTTTTGCTACTTTGTTCTTTGGTTGCTGTAATATTTATTCATAAAAGAAGGAAAAATTCGTCCCCACCTCCTTCACCAGCCGGAACAATAACGGTATTGTCCGGTAAAGGACAAAGCAAGGTCGTGCATATTAATCATATAGCTGCAAATGCAGACAATTCAGAAATATAGCAAATATGAAAAACTTAGGGTCAAATGTGAAAGGTTGTAAGTCATGGCTGCAATTTTCATGAACCTATACACATTTACCTCATAGATGTCTCATAAATCATGCTCATTTTGTGTTTTTCTTTATAAATTTAGCTTTAATATTGAATTTATTTAAATTTATCCTCATTTAGACTAGGTTTTATTAATAGAAATCCAATACATGCCTCGCTTAAAATATAGTATTAGTGTGTGTGTTCTCCATGGTCTTAGCATATGTACTGTAGGTATGGTGTTCTGAATGGTCCCATCGTACCTAATATTTTACACTGGAGATGAGTCAATGCCATGTCCATCTTAATACAAGCATTATTTATTTGAACGAGGGTAAATTTTAATAACATAAGCTACTGTAGTGTGTGATAATGCCAGGCTGTTTCTTCATATATGTGTGCTTTGCTTAAGAAAAAAATGCTCATCTGTTACTGGTATGTTTTTGATATACATGTTGTATTTTAGTTAAATATTTCTTTTAATTATTTGAATTGTTCATCAATTTTTGTTTAGTACACTTACACTTTAGCACATATAGATATTTAATTCTGTTTTTGCTCATATTTAACCCAGGCTCATTTGCAAACAGTGTATATCTCAATCTGCTGCTAATTAATTCAATGACAGGTAAGGGACTCTATTCTACCTGTTCATTATGAGATAGTAGCTTTGGGTCTACATTGTTTACTGTCAGATATGTACATGCATGTAGATTACTGTGCTATTTGACTGCAGTAGGCATTGTAAATTAACATACTTATTAAATTAGCCCTTTGCTAACATAGTTACACTTTCAGTATTTACATTTGTGGTGTGTTTGATAAGATTTTTACCAATAATTCAATGATATTGGTGTATTTTGACCCATAAATGAATGATATTAGTGTATTTTGACCCATAAATGAATTATAATGGTGTTTTTAGACCCATAAATCAATGATGGTGGTGTATTTTGGTCCATAAATCAATGATATTGGTGTATTTTGGCCCATAAATCAATGACAGTGGTTATTTTGACCCATAAATTGATGACAGTGGTGTATTTTGACTTATAAATCAATGATGTTGATTCATAAAACGAAGTGAATTTGCCTTCTTGCATCTAAGTCAGGCCCATCTTCAGTTGGATTTGACTTGCAAGTTAGTACATTTGGTACATGAAAGACACTCCTTGTTACACTGAAGGAGGTGTATGTATGCTCAATTTGTGCATTTTATTTCACCCCTCCCCATGTGACCAAAGATGATGGGGTCAAAGTGACAATGACATCAATGACTCTGAAGACAAGGTGGTTTTTGCATCATAACTTTACTGTGGTCCAGGTCTTATTTTCCTCACACCAGTTATGTGCCCTGCTCATGGATGGAAACAAAAGCCTGTTGATGTGGTGTTTGCTGTGTCTAAAGGCAATGTCACTAGCGCTGCTCTATATCCAAGGGCAATGTCACTGGGGCAATGTCAGGACTGTTATGTCCAAGGGCAGTGTCATTAAGGCTGCTATGTCCAAATTCAATGTCATTGGGCTGGCAATGTCATTTTCCATTTTCCATGACAAGTCTGATTTCCTTGGCCTATTTTTCCAGACTTCATAGGTTGATTAAGACTTTATCTAAGTGGCTTCCTAATGATTTCTAAAGTCAGCAGTGAAAGATAAAGTCACTGGAGCCAATACTGAAATTATTTTTGTTCCTGCATGTTAAGTCAAGATTCATGGATCCAATTTTTATCAGTTCCTAGAAAGTCTACACCTGGGCATGGGTACCTTTCTGTTGATTATTAGGCACAGATGTCAAAGGTCAAGGTCATTGAAGCTAAAATTATTGTTTGGGTTCTACATGATGAGTTCACTTTTCCCTAATTTTTCATACCCAACTTTGATCACTTTCATAGTTGCATTATAGCTGAAGGTCAACTCTATATTGAGTCTGCATTCAGTAGAGTAAAGGTCAAGGTCACTGAATGTGAAATTGCAAAATTAGATTTTCATGTGTATTAGTTACATTTGGTTCAGGATGTAATTACACAATAATAAAGTTGCTTCATCTAATATGTTAATGGTTGTCCTCATTTTTATAAAAAGGCAGTAATGACAAATATTGAATCTTTTCCTAAAATAGTTATAATTCTGGACTATGTAGTTTATTTATTTGCAACAATGGCAATTATTTTTGTCTCAAGAATAAAGATTTTTTTAAAAATTTTGTTTCTTTTTGAAATGCATCAACCTTTTCATTGTGCTCAAAGCATGTGCAAAAATATTTGTATATTACATGGTGTAGAATATCAACAATATACAGAATGGATGTAAATGTCAGCCTAAATATTAAGAAGTTTTAATGGTCATTGTGTTACATGGGATGTTGTTAATTGGAAACTTAATTGCAAATGAATACTGTATATATTAATCTATAAATCAAGTCCAAGTGCAAACTACACAGACCTAGACCAGCAGTTGCTTAATGCACCAGCAGATATGGGTTTATTCAGTTTGTTAGAAGTAATCAGTAAAACAAACAACATAGTCCCTGATTTGCCAAATCATTTAGTGAAGGCAAATCAGTATTAATAGTTTGTAGTTAGACTTGATTTATAAGCAAGTTTAACAGTATTCATATTTTTGTAAGCTTACAGATTTGTATATGTTGTGAGAGATAGGGGAAAGTGAATAGGAAAGGACAAGTAGAGTTGATTTATGCTTATGTCAGATGTGTCAGATTTTCTGTTTCAGAAAAATTCTCATTTACATGCATTAATGATACCGCAAGTATCGGTCAAGACCAAAAAAATTGTGTACTTTTTGTATTTAGTTTGCTGTTAATGAATTCTGTTGTAACAAGCAAAATGATCAGATGTTGCTGAATTCCTTATACTGGGGATCCGTACATCAGAACATTTTTCTTGATGGAGATAAGGTTATTCTGTTTTAAAAGGTCTTTATACGATGCAGTTTAGATTATTTTTAGATCTGGCACTTCTTATGGTATTGACTCATTTTGTAATACAGAGGAGGTTATTTTTAGATCTGGCACTACTTATGGTATGACTCATTTTGTAATACAGAGGAGGTTATTTTTAGATCTGGCACTTCTTATGGTATTAACTCATTTTGTAATACAGAGGAGGTTATTTTTAGATCTGGCACTTAGTGCGTCACTCCACAGTTAAAAAGTGTGATATCTGGAAAGTTTTAGTTCTTCAACTTTTTTTCTAGCAGCAACCCACTACAGCTTTACCCCCAATATTGTATTTATCTCTGTGTAACATATATCCACCTATAAACAGCACAGGCAAAAAATCTGCTGTCACATGATTTACATTTTTCAATACATTTATAAGTAAATTGAATAGTATAGAAAGTGAGAGAGAGAGTGTCACAGGGTGTGAAGTGAAATTAATAGAATAGAGAGACTGTCTGTCATATGATTAGGAAGTGAAATGAATAGTATAGAGTGAATGTCACAAGGGTGAGAAGTGAAATGAATAGTATAGAGAGACTATCACATGCTTGGAAAGTGAATGAATAGTATAGAAAGACTGTCACATGATTGAAAAGTGAAATGAATAGTATAGAGAGATTGTCACAAGGGTGAGAAGTGAAATGAATAGTATAGAGAGACTATCACATGCTTGGAAAGTGAATGAACAGTATAGAGAGACTATCACATGCTTGAAAAGTGAAATGAATAGTATAGAGAGATTGTCACAAGGGTGTGAAGTGAAATGAATAGTATAAAAAGAATGTCACATGTATTTCCAGAAAGATTGGCAAACACTTATTTAAGGATGATGTAAATTATATTAATGTATGTTATTTGTAGAATTTTATACTGAGTGTTGATCTGCAATCTGCCTAAGGAATAAGGTGGCTTTGCTTCAGAAATCATAACTTCTGCACACAAAAAACAGCAACATTCCCCCAGTGAGACAACATACTTAGATGGGAAGTTAAAAATTAAATCAAAACCACCATTGAGCTTTGGTACATCCATTTACTATTTTGAGACATTATTGAGTCATGCATGATTTTATTCTTTTTTTGTAGTTTTTCTGTGATAAAGATGATGTCTTTATGTTGTATAATGCTATGCATCGACTTTGAAAAACAATCTCATTTCAACCTATGCATATTTTCTTATTTAAATACCAGTTAATAATTAGATAGCTCAGGAAACTTGAACATAGCCAACAATATTATGCAATGAAGCCATTTTAATCCCATGGAAACTATTCAGGAGTCTTATAAACCTGATCAAAAATGACTGTTTATCTTAATCTTGTATACATAGAATGTTAACCCACAATGAACATGATCAAGAATGGTGTTTGTCCTATTCTTGTATATGCAGAATGTTAACCCACATCAAACCTAAGCAAGAATGGGTGTTTGCCCTATTCTTGTATATGCAGAATGTTAACCCACATCAAACCTAAGCAAGAATGGGTGTTTGTTTTATTCTTGTATATGCAGAATGTTAACCCTCAATGAACATGATCAAGAATGGATGTTTGTCCCAGTCAGGTATGTACATAATATTAACCCACAACGAATATGACCAGGGACCAGTTTTGCAAATGAAACCCATGACTTGACTGTTCACATATAATATCATGGAACCCAAGATAAATGAACCAGACATTCAGTTTTGAATTTTAACAATTTTATATAAAAATTTCTCTGATATCATCTCCATATAATCCTGAATGCTGCCAAATGACATTGATGTTTTTAAAGATATAATGATAGAAAACTTATTTTTAAAAGGATTTTTTTGTAAAATAGTCCAGTTTTCTCTGACCTTTCTCAGTCATGTTGAATTTTTGGAATTGTGGAATGTATTGTATTGTATTGTCACACTTGTATTGAAATATGTTTCTCATTACATGATACATATTGTTAAATGTATTGCATTGTATACTTGTATTGAAATATGTCTCTCATCATGTAATTCATATTGTATGTATTGAATTGCAACAACAGGATCATGATACATATCAAATTGTAACCAAGCAAGCGATGCACAGCCCCAGTAGTATCTATACTCATAAGTTGAATCCAATTGCAGACTTCACAGATACGATCTGCTCTTGCATAATGTGCTGGCAGATCTGGGTCTGTGCATTTTGTTAGGAATAATCAGTAGAACAAACAACAGACCCTGATCTGTCTATGGGCAACAGACCCTGATTTGTCGATGGGCTATACAAAGGCAAATCAGGATCTATGTTGTTTGAAGTTAGAGTCCACTTGCTTGTGAGCATATATGGTATGAATTTTCACAGATTTCATTGTTGCTATGAAATTTAAAGACCCAATTAACAATTATTCTAAACAGAAGAACCTCTTTCAAAATACATCTGTCTTGATTTATTGTGAGTTTTCACAAGATCAAAAAAAAAATTATTATCCATAAAATTAATTGAATTGATAGTGTTGTGTATGTATTTTAATACTGTGTACAATGTATAAATTTCAGTACATTTGTATAACAAAAATGCTTGTTTAAATATGTATACATTGAAGTTTGAAACTATATGCCTGGTGCTTTATTATATATGTCATATTACAATTTTAATGAAAAGTAGTTTTACAGACTTACCATATATACTCGCTTACAAGTTTAATACAACTACATACAACTTAGACTCGGATCTGCCATTGCATCATCAGATTGATGTTTATTTAGTTTGTTTTGTTGATTACTCCTTAGAAACTGCACAGACACAGTTCTTCCAGTGTATTATGCAGCCGCAGATTTGAGTCTGTGCAGTTTGCAGTTGGACTTGACCTATAAGTGGGTATATATGGTAATAGCTTTAATAAACTTGCACAGATATTCTGGAAAACATTATAAATTTGTTTCTCCCACCCACCCATAATAAATAATATCTTGCCATGTTGGGAAATTTTAAATCCTTAATTAATTTGAAATGCACCAGAATGAAATCATATGCAAGATCTGTCATGAGATTGTTTAAAACTACATTTGTTTTTTGTTTTAAATTAATTGTTTCATTGATTGTATGTAATTAAAATTAAATCTTCCAACTTATGTTTACCATACTGTAACCTTAGCACAGTAAATCAAAGTTGGAAGGTCTGATTTTAAGCAATAGCTGTGTAATGACATGGGAGTTGAATTAGGTGATCTTATTTTAATCAAATTAACTGATGCCAATAACTATATCAGTGACAATACCTTATCATTCAAACTGAAATCATAAATGCATTATTTTCCCAAATGAAATTAATGTGTGGCAAGTTTTCGATGCTAAAGTATTTATGAATCCTGGTTATAAGCAATTCTTGAATGTAATTTATGAAGTGTCACCAGTGTGACATAAGGAAAGGAATGTATTATTGTGTGTGATTAAAAAATGTTATGATTGCTTCCTTGAACAGTGTGCTTAATTCTTCTCTCAACTCATTTATTCACTGTCAGAGAGTTGTATTGTATGTTACAAGTTTGATGACATGAAGCAAGATAGGTTTTGATCTGCCATATCTGTTGTTTATTCTACTATTTACTCCTAACAAACTGCATGAACCAGATCTGCCTGCATGATGGTAGATCTGGATCTATGCAGTTTGCAGTTGGACTTGTGTTGGAAGCAAGTAAAAATGGTACCTTGAATGTTATTGGTTGTATTCTAAGAGCATAATATCTATTGTTTCATTTATGTGCTAGAGTTTATATCAATATTTGACATCAGCACTCACATAGGATCGACAAATATATTTATTTGTTTTGCAGGTATACTAAAAATGTACAATCAAACTCACAAATTTTTTTTAAAATCATACAGTCTTTTGTGCCAGTATGTGAATTTACTTTAAAAAAACATTTTGAGATTTTTATTGTTTTGTGAATATTTCCATTTGTAGTCCAGGATATATGCATCAGTTTCATTTATCCAAAGAGAACAAGCCAGTACATGTATATCATATGTAACTATTGAATCAAAAATTTTGATGTATTGTTTTACATCAGTCATTAATGTGTATTGATAAATATATTTCTACATATGTTTTGCATATAATCTTTGACAGGTTTTCAAGAATTTAGTATCTGCATTAAAAAACACTAATATTATAATGTTAGTATCAACTTAAAAAAATTGGACAGAGCTTTCAGATTCTATAAGATTAGGTGGTATTACTTTTAGCTATTTGGTAGAAAGATAGAGTAACAATCCTGATCTGTCCAGTCTACAGTAGAAACATTGATATACAACGTGTTCTGTTTAGTGACCTGTTGTATAACCAGAATGTTTACTGCATGACCAAAATAAATGAATATTTATAGGTAGCACGGACTTGGTGAAGCACATTGATACTTGTTTTTGAATCCTTGGAAAATTTTTTACAAATTTACTTTGGAGAACATAATTTGTTTTTTATGCAGTTTTATGCCACACCCATACCCACCTTGCAATGGTGTTGTCTTTATCTGTACATCAATTTGTTTCTTCATTTGCCATTCACTAATCTGCCATGACTAGCTTGTTAGAATGGTTGCATAATATATACTTAGCATTAACATAAGCAAGCCTGCTTGTATTCATAATCATGTAACCCTGTAAGATTTTCAAGTCATTAGATAATTTTTTTTAAATTCACATCATTTAACCTGTTTAATGTGGACAACTTTTTTACAATAACTTTCCGTTAGCAAGAGAAAGCATAAAAAAAAATTTAGATACATTTTTTTAATTTGTTAACTTCTTGGATTCTTACCTTTAATTTCAATGACATTTTGCATATAATTAAGCATGTAAAGCAATTTATAATTTTTGTCTCTTTCACCTTTAAATATTTTTTACCCTTATTCAAAGCATTTTTATTGGCAGAATTGTGGTAGAAAGAAAGCACTTTAGGTAGGCAAATACTAATTTGTTTTTGTACATTTGTATGCTTTTGTAAAAGACTTTATTACATTTGCAAGTCATTATATAATTTTTGTCTTCTGAATTTTTTAAATACATTTTGTTTAAAAAAATTTATACTTAGACATTTTAAATGAAATTTTTTTTACACAAGACTTGTTTAATGACAACCTAGTTAAGCAAAAACCATTTGAGGTAGAAAGCTGAAATTTGTAGGAATATTTATATGAATATATGATCAGAGTTCTGACATTTTTCCAAGTTTTTGAGCTTTTTAGTTTACAATTGGGGCATATGTGTTCTACAAACACAAATCCAGTTTATCCTGCATTACTCTAATGATGATAATGTATATACATGTATTACAATGTACATAGCTTAAAATTCTCTTCAGTGTGTTCTGCTGAATATATTGGCTGCATAGAAGTATATGAAAAAGTTACAGGTACACTGTTTTACGTTGTTAAATGCAGATGGATTTGTCTGCCTAAAGATGGTGTCTGATATACTCTCAGATTATTTTCTTAGTTCTTCTCTCATACTTGTTGCTTGATTTATACATCTTTTCTTGTTTTCCACCAGGCAGGTATCATGTCATTTATTCATAATATTTAATTATTATCAAGTGAAGAATCTGTTGTCTGGAATATTATACACATGAATATTTTTGTAATATTCTGTCATAATAACTATTGCTTGGTTTTGTTTGGAAAAGGGTACTCCAATTTAAGTTTGTTTTTTGCAATCAAAGGTAAATGAATGATTCTTCAAAGGAAAATATATTTTCAAGCTTGAAAATTTTTCATTCAAGTCATTAAATTTGTCAATGTGTACTATTGTCACTTTTGTCTGGTTTTCACATGGTCAGTACTAAAAGGTGAACCATCGTGGTTTACACAAATTATCAAACAATGCAGCCAGTTTTGTGCATGTCTCATCTGTGATTCTTTAAAATTTTTGGCTAAATTGAAAGTTAAAAAGTTTAAAATTGGGCAACAAAAAAAACTCCACTTCTTGTGATATCATCAAGGTCTCAGAATTGGCTGTAAATGGAGGGAAAATTTTTATGTTTCCTCACATTTGAAATATGCTTTTATTGTTATGCTTTGCTATGGAAAAATTCTGTCCTTGAAGAAAAAAAAAAATAAAAGTGTATATGAACCTTTTTTTTACATTACTCAGTACTTCAGAATTATTACATTCTGTATATGTTTACATTTGTAGCTCAAATGGCCAAAAATCAAATGAACTTAAGGTATGGACGTGCATTGTTTGTCCACTGACATTTGCTTTATCATATTGGTATATATGCTTTTATCATCAACATCTTCGACGAGTTCAGTTATGAATGACATGAATGTATATTGATGAGATATTCATGGTTAAAATTTTTGATGACTACATGCTATCTTTCTGATCAGAATTTGATCATACTTGGTATGTGGGCCTAAATGATCTCAGACAGGTTTGATTGTGAGATTTATTAATGGTGTGACTTGTTAGAATTCTAAAGGTTTAATTTCTAAATAGATTTATCAAACTTGGTATAGAGGCCTATTACATTGGATGACTTGATTATGAAATTCATAACAATGTGGTGATCTTGTATAATATTTGCAGGACTCCAGATTTTGATCAAACTTCGTATTTGAGCTACATTTGTGAAGATAATGGCTAACTTTGATAATGTGCGTGATCTATGAATCTTAAGGTGGTAATTCAGCATGGCACATAAAAAATAACATCTTGGACAAGTTTCTGTGGTCAAAATAATCCATGCATATTAGAGAAGTGATCATGTATCTAATAGGCTGAACTTCTAGTGTCTGATTGGCTGACTTTGTCACCAGTCCAGATGTCATTTTTCATCAGATTTTGATCACGAAAGAGATATAAAAGTTTATATAAAATCACAAAAAAAATTAGATTGAGAGCGAAATCTACCATTATTAGTTAGGCCTTCTGATATCTGATTTTATAAGCTTGTTTCAGCTGTTTTGGCTGTATTTTGAATTAAACTTTGACACAATGGCACATGTAAGTTTATATCATCAAGATCTCAAATGAATTTGATGATGAGCAACATCCATGCATATTAATTTTATGATCTTACATCTGGTTGGTTTTATTTCACATGTCTATAGACAATATATTTTGGTCAGCTTTTTAATCAGGTTTGTATATATGTTCGTATCATCAAGCTTTTGGACTGTTTTGATTACTAGCGTGCATATTAATGAGGGATTCTGGCATGAAATTGTCTGACTTGTTATCACACTTGAGGTGTCATTTCATATCAGACTTTGATCTGACTTGAGTCTAGTGAGTGGTAACAGACCCATTTGGGCCTCTTGTTTTTGTTTTTAAATCAGAGTGCTTGAATATTTATTTTAGCTTCATTCCAAAGCTGTTGGAAATATAATTGGGTGATGCAGTGTATATGTATATCATTTGTGTCTGTGCATGTGAATCACAAAGATGAGATGATTTTTAAAATTATCTGCTTTACTCAAAACTGTCTTACAAAGATATGATGGTGTTATATTATTGATGGTGTGTATTCACTCAATAAAGGTGTCTTTTTGATATGCAAATATTCTTTGTGTTGTTTGTTCAAGCTGATAAGATATACTTTTGGGGGTTTATTCATGCAAGTCATTTAATGTTTTGTTTGCAGCAAAGAAAGGTGTTTAGTGGACTTTGAATAAGTTCAGATGAAATAAACAAAATTTGGGTTTTCTAATATATTCAGTAGAGTTCAACAGTATTATTGGTTTACCACAGTATTTTTTTTCTGGTGGTATGTATTACAGTAAATGGAACATGTTCACTATACCATAACTGGTGGTATGTATCACAGTAAGCAGTACATTTTCACTATACCATTACTGGTGGTATGTATCACAGTAAATGGTACATGTTCACTATACCATTACTGGTGGTATGTATCACAGTAAGTGGTACATGTTCACTATACCATTACTGGTGGTATGTATAACAGTAAATGGTACATGTTCACTATACCATTACTGGTGGTATTTATTACTGTAAGCAGTACATTTTCACTATACCATTACTGGTGGTATTTATCACAGTAAGCGGCACATATTCACTATACCATTACTGGTGTATTGTATCACAGTAAGCGGTACATTTTCACTATACCATTACTTGTAGTATGTATCACAGTAAGCGGTACATGTTCACTATACCATTACTGGTGTATTTTATCACAGTAAGCAGTACATATTCACTATACCATTACTGGTGGTATGTATAACAGTAAATAGTATATTTTCACTATACTTGAGTAGTTTCTATCAGCACAGAATGTGCAGAAATTCCCTATGAACCGTGTTACAGATTTTATGATATTTAAAGCATGTCTAAATATTTCATGATACAATGATCTTGACAAGTATTATTTTTTTATTAAAAAAAAGTTTTATTTTACACAAATTACTTTCCAATATTTTAAATTTAATTATATTTGTGAACCTTTAATCTTAGTCATGTTTGCCAACATAGTAGCTGGTTGGATGTTGTGAAATATATCTGAAAGTTATCACCTATTTCAACAATTTGTGTGTTGTTCCTAAGCAGATGGTATGTTCCCATAGCCATTGAGAATTGCACTATACTCAACAGGTGCACAGCAAGGGTTACTTGGAATTGTCCATTTCATGTTTAGCAAAAGCTGCATCCAGTGCAGAATGATAGTAAAAGAACAAACTGCTAAGATTGGAAACATCTACTTTCCTAGATAGTGAAAATGATGTTGAAAAAATATATTGGACAGATTTTTACTTTTTTGCTACAGGATGGAGGAACAAAATAATGCCTAAATATACTAATGTACACAGATTCTGTTGAATGTGTTTTCTCACCTTTGATCTGTACAGTGATGTGTTACCCCTGTATCTAACTTGTAAAAACTCTTTAACACACACTTTTAACATCGAAATAATAGCATTACTGTTGCTACCAAAAGAGTGATACCTAAACCCAACACTTCTGTCAAAGATGATATTTATTAAGTAAATCTCTTTTATGAAGCAAAACAATTAGGTGTCAAACGTGTTGTGCATGTAATATTGTGCCTTTTAGGATTTTCATTCTGGTACCAATAATCTTAATCCAATCCTGTAGAGTGATCCAGATTTAGCTAGAAAAATTTCCAATGACTTCCTAATATCTAGAATTATGTTCTGGTATTTTAACAAATTATGACAACAAAAGCGAAAAAGTACATAAATGAATTAGGTTTTAGGCTAGCACAATCAAGTGACTGATAAGTGTGTGTGTGTGTGTGTGTGTGTGTGTGTGTGTGTGTGTGACACGTTATTTACACTTATGTACATGCAAAGAATAGAAGAAGATCAGGAAAAGAATCCAAACTTGAATATGACTGGTTGCATCCATTTCATCAGGATTTCTCAACTTATATAATCTACCACATATCCCCTACCACACCCATGTGCATATAATTATGTGGCTCCTGTCTTACTACTGCATTTAAAAAAGAACACTTTTTTTTATCACAAAACCACTTCCTTAACTACTGTATTTTCAGAGACGCACACCAGAACTTTCCCATACCTTACTACTGAAACACTACCATACTGTTGAAACATTACTAATAGAATGGATAAAATGCTAAAATTTTTGAGGCTGAAAATTCATACAGAATAGTTTGAGAATCATTCCACAAGATAAATGTGATCAACTTGGCAGTTTTCAGTGAGGCGACGGACATATCTGACAAGTTCAACATAATCGAAAATTTCAGTTTCAATTGATAATGTGTACTTGCTCACAAGTTTGCATGGTATTATATAGTGTGGCCAAAATTTTGATATGATACAACATTAAAAATGATAAAGATTTTGATAAGCTTATTTTCAACAACAAGCATATGCCCTGCATTGCTTGTGGAAGATCCGGCTTTATTGATTGCATTAAGTTATGAAAATAGAGATAAGCAACGTCAGTAAAGAAAGGATGATCAGCACCATGTAGTATGAAGAGGGATTCAATTACATATTTGACATTGATAAAGACATAATTTAATATACAATGATTCAGTAAAAACAAGGATAGAACTATGGAAAACAATTTAGATTAAAAACAACATGGTGATAAAATGCATAACGTAGCTGGGGTTTTTTTTAAATCAAGTTTTGGAATGGCAAAGTTTTACATTGATCTAAAATCAGTTGGAGATGGATGATATGTTAATCACTTCAAAGTATTCTCTGGATATGTATCTCCATTGTATCTTAATTACCTGAGATTGCAGATTTTGCAACATATAATAAAGACAGTATCTAAGGCACATATTATAGGACCCTGAATTTCCAGTCGCTTACACAATCGTTAGTGACTTGTAGGAACAAATTAAGGGTGAAAAAAAAAAATCACGCTGAACTGAAAGAATGGTGAACTGGATGATATGCATGCATGTTGCACAAGTAAGCTAGAAAAAAAAAAAGAAGAAGGGTCTATGTTAATCATGTGAATGATCAGTGGCAAGGAGATATTGTTGACATACGAGTTAATCAACATACAAGGATAGGTACAAATACTTATTGGCAGTGATATCCATTTATTCAAATATACATTTCTTTAGAGCATAAAAACAAAACAGAAGATGACATACATGATGCTTCCACATAATCTAAAAAGTCAGAAAGCCTGAAAGATAAATTACTTAACAACAGAATAATCAAGTATTTATTGAACCAGGAAAAATATCGTGAACTTTTCAATGCACTGAGGAAAATAGTTATAAGGATTTTAATAAAACTCTGAAGATAAGAGTGTGGAAATACTTTTAACAAAAATAAGCGTTCCATGTGTCCATTTTAATTTCTTTTGAAGTAGAGACAACGATAAAGTAAAACGATTACATTCTCTCGTATTAAAATGGTGAGTTTAAAATGCCCCATACTGAGTCTTTCTGTCAAGCACTACAACTCTCAGCGAATAAAACGTTGACTGAGCCTTTCAAGTATTTATTCCTGGAAACCACAAGTTGTCGATTCATTATACAATCTTCTTTGAAATAAACAAGGCTTCTAAAAATATCCCATAAACTTGCAATATTTTGAAAATACATCTTTATATAGTCAGAAAAGGCTGATTATTCTTCCACAACCTTTGAAAATATACTATCTATGCTATAGTGGTACAATAATGTTTTAAAAAATAAATGTCACAACCAATAATAAAAACTCGAGAACTGTACAAAGCTTATTTTATTTGTTAATTATATAGGCAGTGACATTCAAACAAAATTTTAATATCATTATATCTTTCATGGAATGCTGTGTAATTCTTTATGCTATACCTTGGGTTGGGAAGAATATTAAAGACAGAAATAAACGAATGGACCAAACAACACATATGAAATAGTAAAAACACGCGAAAAAGTATCAAAACTTGGCTAAAATATATTTATAGAGAATATAGACAATTACATATTAAATCAGGAACAAATGGACTGCTACACTCAATCGGAATTACAGATATCATGATTGGAAATTAATATATTTACCAACCTTTAGGGTTCTCAATGATCCGTTTAAAATCATTCACAAAATAGACTATACAAACAGTACATTGTGTAAAATAAAAATGTTTACAACTTATCATTACACATTCTGTTACGATCAGAGAAGTCCAAACATTTATAGTTTGATTGTCCTTTATGAATATAGAACAATTTAAAAAACTCAGTTTATGATCAAGAATTAAAATTTTGACCTGTACGCTTTATTTTTTCCCTCTGTGTGTGTGTGTGTGTGTGTGTGTGTGTGTGTGTGTGTGTGTGTGTGTGAATTTCGCATCACCTGTTACTGATAAATGTGGCATGTAAGTAAATTTAATTGCTAACAATGTATTGGGTGGGGGCAAATCGCGTGGAATATTATATAATTAAAAGTATCTTTGTTATGTACTAAGAATTATATATAACCTTGCTGAATAAAAAAATACATGTTTTTTTTTTCTGACTTTCAGTACTTGCACAGATTCAGTTATTGGAACATTTCGAACTTTATTTTACACATCTTTATTCATCAGTAAATGTATTAAAAATAAGAAAAAGAAGGAAATATAAATGCAGCACTGAATTGCTCAACACACTTATTGAAGGTACATAAATTTTCAAGCTGTTTATTTCTACAATCTACAATGTCAAATTGCCTTATTCCCACAGCAATTCTCTAGATTTATATTATTGATCTATAAAAACGTAAAAAGAGACATTCCATCAGGTGTCTGTTTATATGTTAAATCAATCGACAGAAAATATAAACAAATGGTTTACAGTGTAGCAAATATTTTATTTTATTTTAAAATTTAGTAAAATCGTATGACAATTATGAATTAAATATACAAGGAAAACTGGTGTTCATAGAGCAATAAAAAAAATACATTTTAATTGAAAAAAAAATATGTTACACTTATGAGGAAAAAAAAATCAATCTGAAACCAATGTAACAGAAATGCATATACAAAAAAAATCAACAACAAAAAACAAACATCGCTTGAACATGACTATATATATATATATATATATATATATATATATATATATATATATATGTATGTATGTATGTATGTATGTATGTATGTATGTATGTATGTATGTATGTATGTATGTATGTATGTATGTATGTATGTATGTATGTATGTATGTATGTATGTATGTATGTATGTATGTATGTATGTATGTATGTATGTATGTATGTATGTGTGTGTGTGTGTGTGTGTGTGTGTGTGTGTGTGTGTATGTATGTATGTATGTATGTATGTATGTATGTATGTATGTATGTATGTATGTATGTATGTATGTATGTATGTATGTATGTATGTATGTATGTATGTATGTATGTATGTATGTATGTATGTACGTACGTACGTACGTGTATGTATGTATGTATGTATGTATGTATGTATGTATGTATGTATGTATGTATGTATGTATGTATGTATGTATGTATGTATGTATGTATGTATGTATGTATGTATGTATGTATGTATGTAGAGAACGATTTAAAAAAAACAAATAGTTTATGATCAAGAATTTAAATTTTGACCTGTACGCATTATTTATTTCATCAGATGAACATTACCAAGAAGTTAATGTATTCATACCATACAATAAGATGTCCAATGAAAATGTATCATTCCCTGTGTATGCCATCAACCAGTTTTGTTTTACAACACAAACATTACCTTACCGAAACATAGGCATGTTGTTTTGAAAAGTTAATTCGTGTCTCATTAAAATAAAATGTTTCGTTTGCTCTGTTTCAAAGTCGCTACGATGTTCGTCTTCATTCCCCACCCCCAATAAAAAAAACAAAATAAGTCCAAGAAAATCAGTCTCTGTTGTCCTCTTTGTCATTGCTGTAAAACACAAGCTAATAACGCGTATTGCCGCTCAAACGTTTGATTACAGAGCTGTGTTGTTTTAGCAAGTCCTTCGATTTCGAAGATGACCATGACATCACTTACTGGTTGATTACTCTAATTAATTTAGTGGTTGATCTGGCCAATTTGTGCCCTGAAATTTCTGTGGCACACTTGACCGGAGATGTCACTATGGTTTGCTTGAACAATACAGAGCTCGCTTCAGGTTTGGTATTGCTTCTGCAAATCTGTAGCTCCAGTATTAATAAGAGTTCACAAAGTGGAGCGATACTGTAAGAGATCTTCCCATATACTGTATGAGATCTTCCCAGATACTGTATGAGATCTTCCCAAGACGCAGGGTCTATGTTGAAATGTTTAAGGGATGACTTAAGAGAATTTTGAAGCGTTTCTCCTGACCACCACTGAAATTGCTACAAACACCCATATTTGAATGTCAAAATGTCTGTTCTGCTGGCTAGCTTGTTTAGGATAGTTGCTTTGTTTATTTACATCGGCAAGATTAACTTAGTCATCAGCCATCAAGAAGGTAACCTTTCCTCGATATTTACCAAACCAGTACCTCTAACGCAACTTAGCTAATTTATCGTCTAAATAATTTACCTTTAAAAAATTGCATCATCACTTTCTATTGCCCTATTCTTATTCCATTTCATTGTATTGGTTACGGAACTCAGTGAATTCTGATGCTTTTGCAATTCCGAGGAAGATCATAAAGTTGCATTGAATATGATCTGTCAGTAGTCAATTTGCTTTCGATACACTTCGAACTATATCGTTTATTTTGTGCATTACCTACCTATGAATTTAAATTTTTCAATTTATCATTCGTAATAATGTTTAGTTCTAGTTATCGTAATCCATACATGCAAACAAAGATCTTCGTATATAATGAAGATGTTCTAATCCTTCAGCTTAACAAGGTCATCGCTTCCGTACGAAATGGTGTTTTTGAAAAGCATTCTGCCGTAATTGCTTATCATGGAATCAATAGTATCTCCTTTCACAACATGAATAAACTATTCAGCGCCATCATGATGTTTGGTTTCGCGTTGGTATTCTTATAATATGAACTTCAGGTTTCGTATTGCTCGTTGTATATATGATACGTTGATGTGTTAGAACTGTGTATTTAACTTATTGAAATATATTTGCCATGGGGAATTAGGCATTTAAAGCATATCGCCATTTTATCATTTATTGTGCTTAAAAAGTACAAGTGCATTCTGAGTTACAGAACAAAAAATAATGCAGGCTTTGAAAGAACCTTGAGAGTAATAACCACACTAATACATATTATTTGTGAATTGCATGTGTAGTAGAAGATTTGTGTGATGGGGAGATTTAAAACATTAAAACCTCCCCCTTTCTTTCAGTGTCGTTAACTAGGGAATGATCTCCCGCGATGTAATTGCCTAGTGTTGACGGATAGATGGAACGTTACAATTAGCTGAGCAAAGTATAGAAAGAAATAAAAAAAACCCCAAGGAATAAAATATAAAGTTTTAATCGAAAAATATATAATCAAAGAAAAATCAATTCCCATACAACCGATTTACTAAATTACGTATATTCAATTAAAGCATAGCCAAAATTCACTTTCTGTTCGACTGATGGTCAGTGACCGAATTTATTTACAGTGTATAACAATCATCATGTATTCGAGTGTTGATTTTGAGTCCAATCTAATGCTTTGACAGCGTAATCTGACACTTGTCTTCGCACGACTTGTTTCCCACGTCTAACTACGTGCTTGTTTCTCTTCCGACACTCACTGTTCTGACATCCCGTAGATGTAGATTTTCTCTTTAACTCATTGGGTTCCTTCCGTATTCGTCCTTCTCCTTTCTCTCGTTCGGAGTACGAAATACGAAGTCAAAGTTCAAAGTACGAAGCTGTCCCATTAAATATAAAGTATGTCTCACCCTAGACAAATACCACACTACACATTTACTTATACATATAAACTATATTTCTCGTGATCAGATTTAGGTGGTTAACACGGTATAATTCTGACCTCACGTGACCTTAATCAATACTCCTTACAGATTCTATGTTGCGGTATGTTTACCGTTAAGTTGATACACTTGACCTTGACTCAAATTCGTTAGAATTCGCGGCAAGGTCTAAATTCCCACGTGTCTTCTACAGACGAATGTGGCTGTATACGCCAGCATACATTACAACACGAATCATTTACATTTGGCTATTCAATGCTCAAATATTTATGCATAATATCCACTAAATCCAACTATTCTAAAGTAACTTTCTTGAGCAATTAAATATTGCGAACTCATAAGAAATCCCTACGGAATTCTAAATATCGAATATTTGATTACATGCGATCCGTCAATTTCCTCAATGAATTGATAATTAAAAATTCAAAGAATTAACTGGTAGAACTAACATATCGCTAGAGTCCTACGAAATGAATCCGCCAACACATGCCTGAATCATAATATAGCATATCTGTAAACAATCAAATGAAATAGCATATTCAAAATTGAAACTAAAATTGCGTACCTTACTTCCGTTTTTCTTTCCAAAGAAACAATCCTAGCCTTTAATTAGTCTCCTTTTCTAAGAAAACTATATGGTCCCTTTGTAGTTTCAAGAAGACAACACAACTTCATTAACTAGCGCCAATGAAGTAGACTTAACCTTCTCTCAAGAAAAATCTGATTAAAGGATTTTTCAAGAGATAGTTGCCTAAATTGTTTCTCAAAGTGTTTCCCTTAAGTTTCCCTGGCCAATCAGAAATAACCGTTCCTACAATTTTCCCTCCAAATCGAGTGTCTGTCGTCGATTTCACTGTCCTAAAACGTGCCACAATTAGCTTCCTTTTGAAAAATCGATTATTTGATGTGTGCCCCTTTTGAACTGCTACTATAAGAAATGACTGGGTAAGCTTCAAATGAAGCTTAAAAGTAGTTCCTTTTATGTTTATAGATGAAATAAAGAAATAAACATTGAACTTTCCCCAGACCTTTCTGCTACGATTATGTTAACTTGAAAGCATAATTTATTTAATCTTAGGTTTCAACAAGTTTCAAAATTAGACACACTACACTTTGGATGAATTTTTCAATTTTGATTGCCGTTGTTGTTCGTGTTTTACCATGTTTTCTGGGTAAGCAAGTGTTTATCGTTGAATATATGCATACGGAGAAAAAGAATCCTAATGATACACAATGTCACCAGACCGTATTCTCGCAATACTTTCTTTAAAGTAATTAATTGACTAAGTTCTGTTTCGGCAATGCAATTTTCTGCTGAAATTCTTCAATGGCTTTGCCGTCCATAGTTCTTTATAGGATCAACTAAAATTAAATAATTACAACAAATGATTGTTTCATTTAAATTCAATACCATTTTGTGTTCTTCCTCCGATAATTACTCCTGCAGCAGTCATTTTACTATTTACATTTAAAAAATTGCCTGTACACAATTTTTATTAGCTGCGTTAAAAGTTTGTATCGTATTCACTAGATTAATAGTGGTGTTATTGTTTGTGTTTTTGCCACATTTAACTATCGCCTGTTGATTCAGGCACTACACACAGTTTTCATACATTTGTATACTTTCTGCATTTACAATACAGATAATTAAATCTCCACTGATAGCCAAATAGTATAAAATTTAATAGTTGTAATTTAATACAACAATCATTTTGAAGAAATGTATTTTACTGAATTTAAAATAGAACACTAATTTATAATATATTACTAAACATTATTCTTTATTAATTAAATATGTTTTTTCTCCAAAATAAATCTAAACATGAAGTTGTTTGCGAATTCGTCTTTCCAATAATAATTACCATAGAAGAATGAGTATAAAATCTTTTAAAACAATTAATCATTCCATTGTATTATAATATAAATAGAAAAAAAAACTCAGAAAAAATGTTGCAAAAATAAGAAACTTACCATAAAATGGACTTGCACCACCATCTGAAGGTCGTTAATTTTCGTTTCATATGTGTTTACAGTCATGTATACATTCTAGTGTGTTATGACTTTAAGCCCTGAAAAGGGCTAGTGGCCTCTCACCCTTCCGGGGCCGGGCTCACCAGTGTCCAGTGCTGACACTTTTTCCCCGGCGCGTGGGCCTATTAACCCCCCTGGTGGCTCACCGCCTTGGCCGGATGTTATCTTTCGGTAACATTCCTATCCAGGGAGGCGCTTAGCCCTAGGGCTGGGCTTTTGGTCGTGGTGCTTACCTTTATTTGCTGACCTTAAGACCCTTTGGTTGGCTGCGTATTGTAACAGCGTAACGGCCTTCCGCCTCAACTCCCGCATACTAAAGTCCCCAATGTCTAAGTTCACTTAACTTTATCTCAGGTGGATTATTATCAAATTTAACCAGTTTTTCCTACGGGTGTCCCTATACCAATGATGTGTTAGCCACCTATTCAATTATCCAAATGTTCCTGAGTTGTGAATTTTGAATATATTTTGATGAGGTTGAATTTTGCGTACTTAGCGTACTTATATGGTTCTAAAAAAATTAACTCAATCTCTAGGTGTATGTCACCTAATATTGACATTTAACACCGCTTTGACAATGTTTGGTTTTAATTTTGACTGCCTTTCCAAAGGATCTCGTTTTAATGTTGGGTCTTCCAGGCCAAAGTGAAGACATAGGTTGTAGACTTATTTTCGAACAGTTTGCTGCGCGGCCCGGCCTGTCCATCGCTAATTGTTTGTCCGTTCCGTTCACTTTTGTGATTGTAGCCTTTACCAGGTTACTTTTTGGTCTTTGTGTGCGTCGGGCTAATCGGTCTACTCCGCTCCTGGGAGTTATGACTATCAGGTGGGAGGTTCCTGATTTTTCCCTTATCGGCCTTGACCTTTTTGTCCTTGTCATGGTGGGAAATCTTATCCTATATATATATATATTGTGCTTATATGAGTCAGGATCCACCCAGGCTTGTGCTAGAATGAGTCCTAGCGCCTGTTTTATGGTATGGACTAGGTATGGTGCTTGCAGTTATGTATATGTTTGTATGCGGGGATGGGTTATTAGGGTTCCGATACAGGCTTATTGAATCCCTTTATTTGATACTGATGATTTGTTCTTGTTGATGGTTTGTTGTAGGCATCTCTTTTGATTCTTCTTTATTTTTGCGTTTTTGATTTAGTAATATTGGATGATTCAAAATTATAAGGTTGTTGTCTCGTCGGTTTTGATTGGATGATAAAAGCCGAATTTTCAATCCTATTCTAGTTCAATTTTGTTTTCTATTTAGATTTTATAATAAAATTATGTTTTATGGTATTTCATTCTTATTATGTGCTTAGTTGTATTATTATAGATGGTTATCAATACTAATTGGAGTATATATAGTTATTATAAGGAAAATTAAAACACAAATACAGTATATGCATGTTATAAATAGTTATGATTATTATGATTTAATTATGCTTATAACTAAGGCTACATTGACTAAAAGTAAGGAGTAATAATTCCTAGGGTTCTTTTTACAAGGTATCTAAATTATTCTTTTTAGTATTTATTTTATAATATTGGATGCTTCAGATTTTAATTATTCCTCGTTAATTTCGAAAATAGTGTACATTTATTACTAGTTATGTGAGAGCGTTTGTACTAAAGTTGCGTTTCTTGTGTACGTCATTCGAGAGCTAAATCTTGATTGGTTGGTATAGATTTTAGTTTTCAATCCTTCTTTTAGCTCAAGATTGTATGTTTTCTTTTGTGATTAAGCGCGGCTATTATCGGTCAATCAGATGCAGCCTTAGTTTAGGGTTTATGTATTTCGTGTTATCTGATTTGTAAGCTGGTATAATATTAACCCGGTATGTTGAGAGGGGAATTTAACTGTTGGCTAGAGTTTAAATTTAATTTTTTTTTCAATAAATATTTTAATGTAAATTCATGTAGGGGTTGTATGATTAAGTATTTATAATATATTGTTTGAGGTTATTGTTATGTAGTAGTACCACTGTTCAGTATATATTTTTGGCTGCCCACGTGTTTTTCCCGTGAGGTCAAAGGAACAAAGGAATTTTCCGTGAGAACAAAGGAACAAAGGAAATTTTAATTAATAGTTTTGGTTTTTATTCAATATGTTACAAATTTTTTAAAATTTATAAAAGAGGGTATATTTACATCGTTGGTTGTAGTAAGAGTTCCAAGTTCCTTGGGTTCCAAGGGTTGTTATCGCCGGGGGCGGTTGTGGGTGATAAGCACCCACTTCCCCTAGAAATCCCCCAATGGCTTGCGCCTGTGATAGCCTCTGAGAACCAAATCCATCTCCAGGCCTTCACGGGTGGCTTAACTACTAAGCCCGGCGGAACCTGTATAAACTAACTGGAGAAGGGATGGCAGGCGAGTTTCTGGCTCCTCAAAACCAGATGCTTCGGGCAGATGGGGCCCGTTAACCTTGGGTGGTAGCCCGTCTAGGAGAAGGTAAACTCTGATTTCAAACTTTCGCTGCCTTGCGACTATACCCTTACATGGGAAAGGCTAAGGGAGTAAACCCCAACAAAAAATCCGGAGACGGAGTCCATAAGGCGACTTGTCACTGCATTTAGTGACATCTCGGCAACTCCTGCGACGCCGCTGGTGCCATGACGTATCGGCTTGTCCTTTTCCTTGGATCCATCAGGTGCGTGGAGAGGGGGAGTCAGTTGCATGGGCAACAGCTGATTCTCCATATAACCTTGCCCAGGCTTGCGCCCTGGAGAGGACACTCCAGCTTCGCTTCACAGCGTTGACACAACACGGGAAGCAACAGTTACCGGTTATAAGTCACCACTCGATTGGCGTAGAGTTAGACGCCAGGGGTTGCTTCCGACGGTGGGAGAGAACAACAGATCTCATTGGACAGCTATCGGCCGCCTCAAGCTGGGCAGCCCCCAGCCAATAAGGTGCCGTCCTGACACAGCTCGCCTGCCTTGCTGTGTACGCAGGGCTTAAGATACGTGAGTACCTGACAAGCGGGCTGCAACTACAGCACCAAGAAAAAACAAACGAAAAACAAGGAAATCAACAATCCTCAAGCTAGGTACCTGGTACGTCCGGACTATGCTGACAGGGCTTTCAGATGATCTTTATCCAGGCAATCAGTGATGTTCGAAAGACTAAAGTCATCAACGACGAACTCGCAAGACTCCATGTCGATATCGCCTCACTTCAAGAGACACGGCTACCAGAGAAAAGAACTACACGTTCTTCTGGCAAGGAAAGAGCTCAGACGAAGTTAGAAAGTATGGTGTTGGTTTTGCTGTCAGAAACTCTCTGCTGGCCAATGATAAAACCCTGCCAACAAGGAAACGAAAGACTGCTATCTCTTCGCCTCCACACCACAACCGGGCTAGTTAATCTCATCAGTGTTTACGCTCCCACACTCAGTGCCACCACAGATACCAAGGATGCGTTTTACAACGAGCTCGACTTGCTCATCGACAATATTCCGAAGGAAGAGAACTTGATATTACTGGGCGACTTCAAAGCTAGGGTGGGTGCCGATCACGACTCCTGGCCTTTGTGTCTCGGCAAGTTTGGCATTGGGAAGATGAATGAAAACGGGCAACGTCTACTAGAAATGTGCTCGTTCCACAACCTCAGCATCACCAATTCATTTTTTCAGACAAAACCACAGCACAAAGTGTCTTGGAGGTATCCCCGATCCAAACACTGACATCAGCTGGACTTGATTATCACAAGACGTTCAGCCATGAAGGGTGTACAGCTTACTCGTAATTCCACAGCGCTGACTGCGACACCGATCACTCTCTAGTCTGCTGTAAATTTAAGCTTCAATCAAAGAAGATCCACCACTCTAGGCAAGTGGGTAAATCACACATCGATGTGAGCAAGACGTCATATCCAGACAAGGCTGAAGAATTCACTTACGCCCTCTCCAAGGCGTTCAGTTCAGAACCTCCCTACGGCAGTGCCAAAGAGTGATGGGACAACATCAGAGATACTGTGTACAGTGCAGCCACAAGAATCTTTGGTAAGAAGCAGACAAAGAACAATGACTGGTTTGACGCCAATTCCGCCACACTCATGCCAGCAATAGAAGAGCGTCGCAGTGCCCACCTAGAATTCAAGCGTTCTCCCTGCGTGAGGACACTACATGCATATAGGTCTACCAGAAGCAAAGTGCAGAGGTTAGCACGGCAATGCGCTAATGAATACTGGATTCTACTCTGTCAGAGCATCCAGTCAGCAGTAGACAACGGAAACATCAGAGGCATGCATAATGGCATAAAGAAAGCAATGGGTCCAACGAAGAAAGTGATAGCTCCACTGAAGTCTTCTGCAGAAGATATCATTCATGACAAGAACAAACAGATGGAGCGCTGGGTGGAGTACTACTCCGAACTGTATTCCAGAGAGAATAACGTGACCAACAATGCCCTCAACGCCATTGAAAACCTCCCTTGTTTGACCAAACTGGATGAGAAACCTACTGAGACAGAACTAAAGCTAGCGTTAGAGAAACTGACCACAGGTAAAGCCCCAGAAAAGGATGGCATCCCAGCAGAAGTCATCAAATGTGGCGACAGTGTGCTGTTCACACACCTTTATGATCTTCTCTGCCAGTGCTGGGATGAAGGTGCAGTGCCTGAGAGACGCCAACATCACAACCCTGTATAAGAACAAGGGCGACAGAAGTGACTGAAACAACTACAGGGGCATATCACTTCTCAGTATCGTGGGTAAAGTCTTCGCTAGAGTCATCCTGAACAGACTGCAGACGCTTGCCGACAGAGTGTATCCAGAGTCTCAGTGTGGGTTCCGCGCAGAGAGATCCACAATCGACATGATCTTCTCCATCAGGCAACTGCCGGTGAAATTCAGGGAACAACACATACCCCTCTTTCTGGCTTTTATAGATCTCACCAAAGCATTCGATCTGGTCAGCAGAGACGGACTCTTCAAAATCCTGACGAAGATTGGATGCCCTCCAAAGCTGTTAAGAATGGTCCAGTCCTTCCATGAAGACATGAAAGGCACAGTGCAGTATGATGGCTCATCGTCCGAACCATTCAATATCCACAGCGGAGTGAAACAAGGCTGTGTCCTTGCCTCCACGCTCTTTGGCATCTTCTTCGCCGTCCTGCTTAAGTACGCCTTTGGGACGTCGACAGAAGGGATCTACCTGCACACGCGTTCAGACGGCAGACTGTTCAACCTGGCACGACTGAAGGCAATGAGAAAAGTAAGGAAAGCAACCATTAGGGACATGCTCTTTACAGATGCTGCTGCTATAGTCACTCACACAGAAGCTGAACTACAACGCCTGATGGCCCGCTTTGCTAAAGCATGTGATGAATTCGGGCTGACCATCAGCCTAAAGAAAACCAATGTGATGGCTCAGGACGCAGACCCTCCCAGCATAACCATTAACAACTACAAATTAGAAGTAGTCAGTGAGTTCACTTACCTTGGCTCTACCATCACCAACAACCTCTCACTCGATGCCGAGCCCAACAAGCGTATTGGAAAGGCGTCAACAACTCTCTCTAGATTGTCGAAGAGAGTGTGGAACAACAAGTTGACATTAAACACTAAGATCACCGTGTACCGTGCCTGCGTGCTTAGCACTCTTCTGTATGCCAGCGAAACTTGGACCCTGTACGGCTCTCAGGAGAAACGACTAAGCGCCTTTTTACATGCGTTGTCTCCGTCGCATACTTGGGATCACCTGGAGCGATCGTGTGACAAACAACGAGGTGCTTCAACAGGCCAAAATTCCCAGCATGGTCACACTCCTCCGCCAACGTCTCATCAGATGGCTGGGCCATGTGCATCGAATGGATGATGGACGGATCCCCAAAGACCTTCTCTACTCTAAGCTTGTCTCAGGCAGAAGATCAATAGGACGGCCACATTTTCGCTTCAAGGATGTCTGCAAGCAGGATATGAAAGCTCTTGGAATAGAGGTCAACACCCGGGAAGAGCTTGCCCTCGACAAGTCAAGCTGGCGACATGCTCTGTACACAGGTCTGAAAGCCAACGAGGAAAAGTTACGACAGCTCGCAGATGAGAAAAGATCTCAGAGGAAGAGCATGCAGTTCCAACCAAGACCTGAGTCATACTTCAAATGTAGCAACTGCAGCAAGGATTGCCACTCCCGTGTGGGACTTTATAGTCACAGAAGACGCTGCACAGCTACAAACTATGACACCTTTCATGGGCGCATTTCCATCGTCTCTCGAGACTAACGGAAGCCAACCTAGATGTAGTAAGAGTTGTTTGGGGTGGTAAAATTCAGTACTAGTTGGCTTCAATGATTATATAACGGCAATTAATTTATAGTTATGAGGTAAAGTAGATTTTTAAATAGACTTTTATAAATTTAGTGGATTTAAGTATATTTGAGTAGATTTTACTTTACCTTAGCTTTTCCTAGTGTAATATCATTAATGTGTAGCGAATCATCCAATATTATCCCTAAAGTCCGGGAGCTCAGAAAAAACACGTCCGCTCTGTTCAACAACACGCCAGCACTCCTGAGAAGATCGTTCATTATTTAGTCCTTGGGCGTAAATTCCCTACGCGGACCTCGGAGACAGAGCCATCTAATAATAATAATAATAATAATAATAATAATAATAATAATAATAATAATAATAATAATAATAATAATAACGAGGACTTTAAATAGCGAATAATCTTTAGAAGCTTTAAGAATTTAAAAAATTTAAAAAAAAAAACATATAATGAAATGATTATAAAATAAAAACAAACACCACAAAAATTAGAGACAGAAAAAACATGCTGTAAATTTTTAAGGTAAGGATACGTTATAAGGATGCATTAGTAGGTCTTTAGGACTGTTCTTGCAGTTGAAATAGATGAGTTTTAAGGGTGCTTCTGAATGAGATCACTGTCTTTTTGTCTAAGTGCAGTGGGCAATTCGTTCCACATTGCTGGGCCTTGGTAAGGAAAGCAATGTTGTCCATATGATTTCAACTTCAAAGTGTGTATATTGAGAATACCAGTGTCAAGAGGAGCGTAAGCGTCTTGCAGGTGTATACACATGGGTGAGGTCAGATAGGTATCTTGGACTGGAGCCCGTCAGTTAAACGTAACACAGAAAACAAATTTTGTGTTTAATTCTGGATCATATGGATAGCCAGTGTAGGGTACAGAGCAGCGATGAGGTGTGCTCTGATCGTGGTACTCTAAGGATGATCCGAACAGCAGTGTTTTGAACTTTTTGAAGTTTCTGAAGTAGATATTGAGATGAGCCAGACAGAATTGAATTACAATAGTCCAGTCTTGAAAATACTAAGGAACACAAGTGTTTTAGTAGCATCAACTGACAGATACTTTCGAATAGAGTTGATGCGTCTCAGCTCAAGATATGCAGCCCGGCAAATGTCCATGACATGTTGATGCAAATTAAAGAGTACAGTCAAGAGTGACACTGAGGTTTCTTACTGACTGCTTGAATTTAATGTTGGTGTTGCTGATATTTATTGTCTGAGGTAAAGGATGTGAGTGAGAACGTCTTTGTGTTGCAATCAGAATGGCTTCAGTTTTATCATCATTCATATGCAGCGTGTTACATGCCATCCATGATTTCACATCAGCCTTGGATGGTGGATTCCATCGTTCAGCTGGATGGCTAGATTTGTATATTTGGGTCTCATCAATATTCAAATGATGAGACACTGGATGATGATCTATGACACTTGAGAGTGGCTGAGTGTACAGAATGAAGAGAACAGGTCCAAGAACAAACCCATGTGTAACACCACAGCATAGATCAACTGGGCTGGAGTGTTTTCCATTTGCGGACACAATTTGTGTCCTGTTGACCAAGTAGGACTTAAACCATAGTAAGGCTGTATCGTGAATGCCAAATACATGCTGAAGACCGTGAAGTAATGTATCATGGTCTATAGAGTCAAATGCTGCAGACAAGTGAAGAAGAGTGACGACTGTAGTCTTTCTGCCATACAAAGCAGATAGAAGGTTGTTGATTACTTTCAGAAGAGCACTGTCTTTTTTTCTACAATACCAGTACAAACAACGCTGCATGGGTCTATCTTCGGTCATCTTGTCATCCAAGCATTGCGTGCATATGAGTGTTCACCAACACCGCAATCATTTGCTAATTTCACATTAAAGTACGTTAAATATTATACAAAATGTCAATTAACATTTACAGACGTTACTCAGTTCGATGACATATTGCTGATGTGGATATAAGCCGATTGGCCACCAAAGCGGATTTGTCTGAGTTTACTAGCACGGTTTTTGGCGTTGACCCAGGTGACCTTGTTATTTGTGAAACTCACAAATTTAAACTGATTACGTCAAACGTAGTCATTAAAGATTTTGTCAAATTAATTGGTTCTGTAGGACTGCGATTATATAGTGAAACTGGTCCATATACAATTGCATTATCAATATCAATAGTTACCGGAGACGAACTTAATCTTTGGTATTTCTGTTTAAGATAAGATTTAGTCATTAACATATACGTAATGGAATCCGACAGCGGTGATGTGATTGCAGAATTTAACGACGGGGTGTTGGACCAGCTGGCAGCGGATGCTAGCATCGATAACAAATTTGATCCACTTGTTGATGAATATCTGCGTCAAAGTGGTATTACCGAATGAAATGTCACATAATTTTGTTAAGGGTCAAGTAAATATTGGTCACTGGAACAACCCTCTCGAAGCCAGTTTGGAATCAGTAGCATATGTAAAACCTCTCTGTGATTGTTTCTACAACGGTGAAGTGGCAATCACTGATGGATCCACCAGTTACGTTTACCAACGAGTATTCTAAACGGCAATCACTGATGGATCCACCAGTTACGTTTACCAACGAGTATTCTAAACGGCAATCACTGATGGATCCACCAGTTACGTTTACCAACGAGTATTCTAAACGGCAATCACTGATGGATCCACCAGTTACGTTTACCAACGAGTATTCTAAACGAATACTGACTGACTCAGCTGAGAAAAAAAGGTATCAACTGTTTTATTCGATAAGGATGAACTTGTTTGGATAACAGTTAACAGGTAAAGACACTCGTTGTTTAAATGTGAAAGGTTATGACGTAATCGGTGTGTGATTCAATGAAAAAGGTGCCAGTCCTTAGAACGAATAATAACTAGAGATTTAAATATTCTCGAAGTAAAGTTTTTTGTACCAGTCAAAAAAGGTAATTGGCTTTAATTACATACGAATATTGCGCCCGAGCGTGATGATGAGACCCAACGAAGTCTGTCTGTCATACAATTAAAATATACGATTGTATTATTAATATAACAAACTATGATGGACTGTCAGTCTTACCGACGTGGAAAAAAAATCAAAGTGGAACAACAGCTGTGACATTAAAATATCAAGAAAATCGTGCTGATTATAAAATACAAACGCGTGTGTTTGATCGTAGATTCTATTTGTGGTTTTGCTGCGGCAATGATTACTGGTATTGGTGTAACTGGAATCACGGCAACATCAACCATTGTAGGCCAACCAATCGATATTATTGTTAAAGCTTTATCGATATTAACTGGTGTCTCTGCTTGTGTTAGCAAATTAATTTCGATGCAACTGCATTCTCGAATACGTGTCTATTCATAATTTTGGCAGTGGCCTCAATACTATTAGAAAGCTGTATTCATTGGCTATCGAAGATAAAGTAATCAGTGTGGCTGAGTTTGAGATTGTGCTGGCACAAATTAAAAAACACCGGCGTCTACGAGCAAACATAAGAACCAGCGCGGATTAACATAAAGTAAAAGCCGAATAAGAAAAATCTTCCTGCAGAGAACTGTCTATTGATCAAAAGCTCGTTAGCTGCTACAGTGAATGTAGTCATTGTTTGTAGTGTGTATCGATTGGAACCGTAAGCAACCACGCCTAGTCACATGTGTGGAAAATTAAAGTGCTAAATATGCACGGGTCGCACATGGATAAAAAGGTCATGGAGTACAGGCTATAATGGGTTACAGGGACTCAAAAGGACCAAAAAATTACCCCCAAAATACTTTGTAACTATTCACTGAAAGTGCGGTGACTGCCCTCAGCCAAACAGTTTCATATCTGTCATAACGTTCAACAACGACATCAAGACTATTTTAAACATTGTATATACGCTTGTTTCATTCGCATTTTAGTGGAAGGGGGGATGGCGCAGTCAGTGACAATATTTTCTCTTAGAAGTTGGCATATCATAGCCACAAGCCACAAACGATAATCAGTATGCTTCTAGAGAATTTTTGTCGAGCATGGTCTCTCTCTCTCTCTCTCTCTCTCTCTCTCTCTCTCTCTCTCTCTCTCTCTCTCTCTCTCTCTCTCTCTCTCTCTCTCTCTGAGGATGAACAAATCTTAAAATATGTCAACATATTACATTATGATACAATGAACAAGTGCTTAAAATTAACTTCAAATAGTGTTTAAAAATAGTTTTCCATATGAATCGCATATATTTTCAGTGACTGAAATTTCACGGCCTGTTTCTGTTTTAATTCTGGGTGTCACCCTTACAATGATGTTTACACTCTTCTATGAACACAGCCGATTTTTCAAAAAAAATTCTGGATTTAAATGTAATATTTAAAAAATGTGTTTCACATTAGCAATAAAACTCTCAGCACACTCATAATAATGTCTGAAACGATGGAACAACCGGGGAAAGATGAGTGTAGGCCGATTTATCAACTACACACATGTAATGCTACTGACAGAAGGTTTAGATACAACATCAATAAAATATTTAGTGTATGATTTATCGGAAATGCACGATGGTTTATTGTAAACCGAAATTAGGTGACAATCGAAATTTTGACTTAGTGTCTGTTACTGAAGAAGAGTCCGGAGTCTATAACAAAAACCTTTTCATATATTTCGAGGTGAATAATAAGCAGCAATACTGAACAAACATAGACGTAATAAGCAGCAATACTGAACAAACATCACCGTGACTTAAAGAAGACATAGTCTCTGCACAAAGTTTTTAGTTATCTGACATACAACTTCACCAAAATTTGTGAACGACTTACAAGTTAGACAGCGAAAAAGAAAGAATTGATGTTGACATCAAAATGGTAAAGTTCAAGGTAACATACGGAAAAAAGGAATAACGTAGTTTGTTCGATAACTATAGTTCTACACCAATCATCTTGTCAAATATTGTGTATATTGTACTTAGAGTATAAAAGCCCTAACAATGAACTTCTGGTATCTCAAGGTCATATGTCAAGGTCATGATTATAATTTTTGATGAAAAACAATTAACTTGTATTCAAGATGCCATAGCTTACCTTTCCTGGTGGTCATTCAAACCATTCATTCCGGAATCTTGCTAGTTCCTACTTTGACGACTATTAAACATGCGGTATGTATAATGTGCCGTACAGTATACAAATTGACACTAAGCAAAGACAAATTCTTACTCAACATTCCAACTCAAAGCTTTGACCTTGAGGTCAAGATCACGTATTTCAAGGCAAAGCTTTGTTTGTGGGCTAAACCCACATTATTTGTTTCAGTATAGAAATATTAAATCACAAGCATGCAATGTGCAATTTTAGTACTGATATTTAGAATATTTAGCGGTTTGAATGAATAGTCGATTACCAGAATATCAGGGGCCCCGAGTAGCCTAGTGGTCTAAAACGCTCATCTCTGTGTTAGTTCGAGTCTCTGATTCGGCCAATGTGGTTATGTAGGAAAGCTTGCTTAGCTTCTCGTGGATTGGTGGTTCTTTCCGGAGTGTTCCCTGGTTCTTCCTCTACCATTTATACTGGCCGCCATGAATATCCTATCTTGTGCTGAAAAATGGCCTTAAACCCTACGACAACATCAACAGCAACCGGAATAGCAACACTCCAATTTGTTTTAAGATGCTATTCTTTCCGTAACTACGGGTAATGCTTCTGGCGTTAAACCATACCTTAAACCATACGATAACAACAATAACAACCGGAATAGCAACACTCCGATTTGTTTTAAGATGCTATTTTTTTCCGTAACTACAAGCAATGCTTCCGGTTCGTTCCATAGGTAAGACCATTTATTTTTAGTAACCGTTCAAGTCGAGGCGCGTTGCGAGTTTCAAACATGTACAAAATAACTGTGGAAACATGAAAGCTCATGTTGTGCTAAATTCACTATTCATTGGATCATTTATTTTATAGAGTACTAGATGAAGAAGAAAAAGTATAAAATGGTTTAAAATGGTGGATATGTGCGAAACTATAGATGTAAGTAGTCGAAAAATGATCATGTTTTCTGTTTGATTTAAATTGTGTAGTATGATCTCCTGTCAGTTATTACCGCCTAAAACATAATCATGCCCGATCATTTTGTATATGTAATCTGTGAATTCGAAACTTATCCTGTTTCACCGATTGATATTATCTTATATGAATAGTTTCAAATCGTCTTGATTAAGACGCTTATCAGTGATATATGATACAGTTGGCACCCTTCTCTCTCCCCCCCCTCCGCTTGTAGAATACAAGATACAAGTTTTCGTGTTTTAATATGCTGTATAACATGTGATAGAAATAAGTTCAGGTTGATTGTTGCTTTATTGATTGATTTAATTATCGGAATCTCATTGTTAAATATGATCAGACAAAAGAAAACTTTGTTGACCTAAAATTGAACTTTTGCAAGAATGAGGGTAGTATTACTAATGATTAGAATGACAGTTAAATCCTTTTTAATGCCTTAGTATCATATATATATATATATATATATATATATATATATATATATATATATATATATATATATATGACAACAATGTTGTAACTGTTCAATCACATACACAAACAGTATTGAGAAGGCTGACCTGAAACTTTTATTAGCAGACTGATTTAAACTCTATTAACTGATGGAATCAGAATCACTTGATGTTAATAAATTGGCACCGATATGATGCACATTGATATAGATTCAGGTTAGATTTCTCTATACAGTATGTGTATGTGTTTGAATAGTTAAAACATTGTCAAATAAATATGAAAAATGCTGCTATACATATATATGTGGTCTTGGTTATGAATGTTATGAATAATATCAGTGGATTGATTAATGACTGGGGGGAGTGTTCAAACCTGTAACAATATGACAATTTTTCTCCCCTCTATATTTCCAACCCAGTTAGCTTGTCTTTTTTTTCATCTTATAATGTAAAGCTTATTCAATTTGTGACATATTAGAGAAGATTCTACACTTGTTGGCTGCATACTAGGTAGCAGGAGGCTAGTTGCCATTCACATTCAGATATACTTGGTTTTCATGGTTATGGAAAGATAACCTTAGAAGAACCTCTATGCTGCAGTCAATATTATACATTGTAATATATGTGCATTTGGTGGTCTGAACTTACCTGGATGGCAACTGAAGGAATTATAGTTTCAAACATTGCTTGGGAATCCAGGATAATGATTTGAAACAATCAGTAAAATACACCTATCCTCCCTGCTACTTAGACTGTTACTCAAATATGATATGCATGCTACCCAAGCTTGATAAAAAATAGATCAAAGCCATGAATGTATTGTTGCCCAAATGAAAACTTCTAGTTTAAAATACTTTGAATTCATGGCCACTTGGATAAATTTGCACTAACACATTGCCATTTGTTTAAATATTTAATAATAAACTGCCACTTGGATATATATGTAATTATACCCTACCACTTGAATAAGTACATATTGATAAATATACAGCAATATGGACATCTGCATAAGTATGTAGTATTACATGGCTACCTGGATAAATATGTAATAATACATGATAAGGTGGATAAATATGTAGCAATACACTGTCACCTGGATAAATGGTCACCTGTATCATAAATATGTAGCAATACATGGTTATCAGGAAAAATATGTAATAATACATGGCCATCTGGATAAATATGTAATAGTGCATTGTCACTAGGATAAATATATATATAGATATATATATATATATATTTAGACTGTGATAAATATATATTACATGGCCACTTGTAAATATGTAGTAATACATGGCCACCTGGATAAATCTAATAATACATGGACACTTGGATAAATATATAACAAGATAGATACAAGGTTTGTAGCTTAAGTTATTGCAGTTTGTTCCTGTATCCTTCAGTTTCTTGATGGTATGCACAACATATCTGTATAATTCATTAGAAGTCTAATTTTATCCAGTATTGGTCTTTAGCATGTTTTGCACATGTAAGTTCTACATAACTTTTAGTGCCATAAAGCCACACTAAATTGGTTTGGTTAATTTACTTTTGTCCTTGTAGCTAAATACAGTAAAACCTGTCATTCAAGTCCCTTGCAGTGAGAAACCAGATTATCCTGCATGTATTTCATTATTATATAATGTTAAGATCTTTGTGAAAGACCACCTGTCTTGTGAGCATGATCTTTTGGCAGAAGTGGTCTTTCAGAACAGGTTCTGCTGTAGTTTTTTTTATGTTATTCTCCTTGAAAATGAAATATCTTTTTAAAGTTAAAATAATTTTTTTGGTTGTTTCATTACTTATCAGGAATCTATGTACCGTTTTAATTTTCTTTTACAGTGAACTTATATCTTTATGTGTTAGATTATTGAAAGGCAAAAAGCAAGAGAATTTAGGATTCTGTATTTTTTTTATCTGTTTAGACAGTGTAACATTTATTCCAGATCAGTTGTTTTCAAGACTTCGATGGTTTATTGAAACATTGTCATACCTTAGGAAAGACACCAGCATATCTTTAAAATTTTTTGTCAGTAAATTGTTGTAAGGCATGTGCATTTTTGCACCAGGCACCCAAATTTTACACAGCAAATAGAAAAAATTTAAAAGTTTGATCTGCATTTCATAAATCTTCCTTGCATGGTTTGTAGGTCAAAATTGGAGCAGTTGTTTAGTATTGACCTACATGAGATATTTATTCATTTGTTCTTTTTTTTCAGGACTACGGGGTGCGCAACCTTCTTGGAAAGGGTGGGTTTGCCAATGTTTACAGGGCCTGCCATAAGAAGTCAGGAATGGATGTGGCCATTAAGATGGTATAAACATGATTACATGTTCCATTTATAATTAATTCCTCTGTTGCATCTCTACCCGCACCCTAATGTAAAGTTGCTATTGATTCAGCCTGGCAAAATATTTCAGTTTGTTTCCATTTGCTTTGGAAGAAGTGAATCATCCCTCAAATTCATCATACATCAGGACAAATGGATGGATGAATTTTTCAGCCTTGTTACTACATTTTTAGCATATTCTGCAATAATTGTTATGGGTCAAAATGTGGTCATAAGTAGTTTTTTTTGCTGAGACTGGTTCCCCGCCTATCATTGGTCCAGAACAAAATTGTTTGATATTCTTCTTCAAGTACATTACCAGATCAGTATACCTTAAGGAATATAACCACTATCATGCAAATCCAGCCTTTTAATTATACAAGGAAAGCTGAGCTATCTGCTAATATAGTTGTGATTTCAACTAGAATGATCTACCCATTGGATGGAGAGATTGGTACTAGTTACTTCTTAACTTGTGTTAAGTAGCATCTTTTTTTTTTAAAGATCTTGCAAAATCCTATATAAGCAATATTTCCCACACTACAGTGCATGTTGAGTGAGTTTCCCACATAACAGAAGTATTCTCCATCCATATTTCTGACTATTCCTGGCTCTTTTCTTTCTTAGGCAAAGTATTCTGTCTTGTCTTTGAATTACAACTTTGTTCTACAAGATAGGCTGGCACTGTTTTGCTGTACATGTTTAGAAAAAAGAAACCTTACCTTTCTACCCCAGAGATCTCTCTAGAATTTTAAAACTAGGAGTCCTGGACTCCTTATTAAGTAAAAGTCAGAGTCCTACCAGCAAAGCTTGCAGTCCCACTAGCAAAAGTTGCAGTCCCCACTAAGCCAGGCATCACATACTTTCTTACACTTGGCTATTGTCACATCCAAACTCTCAGTTCTAACAACTTTAGCCCAGTTCTAAATCTCATTGAAATTTTCATCATTTTTCTGTTTAACGCCAAAATACTTGTCCAAATTTGCAATCAGCATTTTGTCCAAGTCTCTTGATTTTGAATTCACAGGCAATATTTATATGGCAACAATTGCAAATGTAATCAATAACAATGATTGCTCTGGGCTTTGCCAGTGTCACAATTTTGTTTTCCTTATTGGCAACGAAATATACTTTCTAGCGATATTTTATGCAACAATATTTTTGGCTGATAAAAGCGTTGTATACAGTCATGGGTTTGGAGCGGAGAAATTCAAAAGCACCATGACAGGAATTGGCAAACTTGGATATATAAAAAAGCTCTGGTATCTATTGTTACATTAATAAATCATTCATATTAACAAACCACCCTAACATTGCATTGTTCTATCATAATCCACTTATGCTGATACCTGGCCTTGATACTGTATGCTGTAATATAATCAAAATAGCCATGCAACTAACTAGCTGCAATTGACCACCTCTGAGGGTGGGAATGTGTAATGAATACAGTTGACCATGTGACAGCAATTTAATAAAAAAGAAACCAGAAAAATAGTTTTGCTGCAACTTCAATGAAAAGTGATGACTTCTGAAGCACTGATATATACTAAGGAAATTTAGAAAAAAGAATATGTCTCAATGTCGTACAATTATTTGATGTTGTCACAGCAATAACAAACAGGGTATTTGTTTGGTCCTTCAAAGTAAGCCTATAGCAGCACCTTCAATAACACATGCACCTTCATCAAAGCATGCTGGCGACCTTTGCTCAAAGAAGTCAGCAACAAACTAAAATAAAAGCATTGCTTCAGTTTTCATAGTGATTAGAACATATTTATTCTGACGTAAAACTTTCTTCTTTGCAACAAAGCTTGCATATTGAGGACATTTGTGTGGGTGATTTTCTGTATCCCAAATAATTTTTTTGGTCCAAATACGTGCGAGTAAGCGTTTCCGAGATTTCTGTACCCTAATTTTAAAACCAGTGCAATAGGAACATGCATACTGTATTTTGTTTGTTTTTGTTTTTGGCCTAATAGTATATAGAAAGTTGTCAGAACAAAAACACCTAATGAAATTTTTTTTCCAACCTTTGTGGTGGGACAATTAATTCCCTACATGCCTGCATAACAATGAAACTTCAAGATGAGAGTTAATTGCCTAGCAAGTAACCACTTCAGCTTGGCAGCCAAGTGTTATGCCACTGTGAAGGTGGTAGGCTGAAAATCATTATTGACTGACACATGAACTTCACATTAAAAACCAAGATAAAATAGCAGTTTGCTGATGAAGAGAGATTTTTTAAAATTTTCTTTTTTTGTGGTATGGAGACTGCATATATCTACTGCCATATTGTATTGCCAGGAAAAAAAATATTACTGTGTAATGTGAGTAAAACCAATGCTCATCAACTTTGGTTTTTTTCCTAATACTGCGACCTTGAATGTGACAATAAAATATACATTAAGAACAAAATTAACATAAAGTCGTGCAAATTAGTACTCTGAAGAAGAGATGTCTATATAATTTAATTGGAACCAGTAGTTCCTGCATCATAGACAGCCCCTTTTTTTTATCTGCTTATTTTATACATGATCGCACAGTTAATTGAACTAAGCCTTTTACATGTGTAATCAGTGCAACCTTTCCTGGTAGTCCAGTAGCAGCACATTTTTAATTTTTTTATTTTAAATACATGTTATTAGGAAGCAAATAAGGAACATATCACACTCGATGGTCTAGAAATGGGAGTCATTAGAAACATGTCTATATATGTCTTTAAATTTGAAATGTTTAATAAGGTACTGATGCATGCGTGAATATATCTTTTTTAGAAAATGATATTTTTAATGTTTAATTTTTTTTGTACTTTGGACAGATTGACAAGAAGCTTATGAAGGCAGCCAATATGGTAATGAGAGTGAAGAAGGAGGTTGAAATCCACTCCCAGCTGAAGCACCCTTCCATTTTAGAGGTACTTTTTCTTTCTTCCTTTCTTTTTTTCTTGTAGTTTTCACATTAAAGTTGTATTGATTTTCATGTAAAAGTAAAGTCAATTATATTTGATCAGCCAGTTTCTTTATGAGTTATATAGACCATCTGTATATCTTAATCTTACCCATGTGGATCCAGGTAGTACGTAAATGAGCACAAAAAGGAGTAGCAGATGAATGATTGTTGTTGTTGTGCTTAACGCCATTTTTCAGCACAAGATAGGCTATTCATGGCGGCCAGTATTAATGGTGGAGGAAGAAACCGGGAAATCACCGGAAAGAACCACCGACCCACGAGAAGCTACTGGCAAGCTTTCTCACATATCCACATTCGCCGAATCCTAGACTCGAACCCACGCAGACAGAGGTGAGATGGCAGTATCCGTAACGGACAGCGCTTTAGACCACTCGGCCACTCGGGGCCCCAGCAGATGAATGACATGGCATGATGGTTTCCCTGCACACTCTAGTTCTCTCAGTATCCTGTTCTTACCTTTTTTGCTTATAATTGTAACATTCTAATGAAAATACTGGAGGCATGAGAAAATTTGATCTTACTTTATTGTAGATTAATTAAGAGTAACAATGTTGGGCCTGTTCTACATTCACTAAGCATTGTTTGAAATATGGCAAGGCTGGGAGAGGTTGATGGTGATGTTATAATGGTTCTCTATGAGATTTTGTAAGTGAGAGTCAGGACCCCATACTTGCAAACAAGAGTCGCAGCCCAGAGGTGTCCCAATCATAAGACCGTTTTCTATGCTATAATTCGGGGCACTATGCATATAGTGTTGTGTCACTGCTATCAATGTCATCAGCTTGCTAAAAGACATTTCTTGTGAAATATTTCATATTATTATGAAAGAATCAAATTCTAAGGCAGTTAAGGCCATTATTATTGTGATTGTGATGTTACAGCTGTAAGAATTCTCAGTGATTTTACTTTTTACTTTACTGTTCTTTATTTTTGTGTGGAGCTTGAAGGAATCAATTAAGAGATTAAACTTTATTTTCTGTATTGTTGTATTTAATTATCACAATAGCTTAATTCCAGGATATCATATTTCCATTCACTTACCTTCATTTCAGTATTATGTTACAGAATATACCACATTCACTTTTTCAGGAAACAAATTTTGACAAAATGTTTCACTGACAGTTTTGGACCAAAACTCTGTAGATGTCGAGCCTTTCTTCATCAATGTCATTACTGTTTCATCTCTTAAATATCTCTGGTCTATTGTCTTAATGTGATTGTGTGACAAGAAGCCTTGCTTTGCATGCCACTGATGTATTAAAAGAATCCAGCAATAACATAGCTTAAACTGTAAAACCTGGAATCAAGCTCTTGGTGCCGTAGAAAAGATGTAAAGTTGCTTTCTGAAAAACACAAGTTGGATAATCACATGAAAACAAGAGTATATCTTCACGCGGAACCAGAAAACCCATCTTATTTTATGACAGTTATCATGGGATGTTTGTTACTCCATTCAATTCTTTTCTTAGCCAAATGTTAAGAAGTCCAAAATCTTGGCAGTATTTTTCTAAATATGTCATACGATATAATGCATGTGTTCTAGACATCCTGGTTGGATTTCAGGTTTGATGGCTTCAAGTGTTTCCATGATGCTTATTTAAACAAGGTGTTAGAACACACACTTGTCATTGGTCCACTGATTAATGAATGCTCACTAAAAGAGTTAATTAAAAGTATTTTAATCTCATCATCTATCACGATTAGGACTATTCAACTTTTTTCGTCTCTTTGATAACCAGGACACTTAAGAAATAATACGTGCTTTTGCAGAAACAGATCGATGAACAGAAAGTTTGCAGAACAATTTGCATACAGGACACTTTACTGTTGCAGTTTTCCTGCATTCGAAATTAAAAATGTGTACTTTTATAGTGAGTTCAGTGCCCCAGAGAACCCTGTGCACCTGCTACAAATTCCCATAGCCCATGGTCTGGAATCCATTTTGACTTTTGGACCAAGTAATTTGACCTCCTCCAATCCAAAATCTGACTGACATTTTTTTCTCCTAGAATGCATTTTTAAACATGTAGTTGAATATATAGCCAGAAACAACAAAGATTTACAGATCTAGCTGGGGAAATATATTTACCAATGTAACTAAATATTAGAATAGTAGATATAGTACTGTGTTCTTGATGTGTCTTAGGGAAATATTTGCACCCAGGTTTCATAACAATGTGACCCATCATAAATAAGATCCATCAGTTCGGAATGTAGGGATCAAGAACAAAAAGTTTCTTTCTTTTACCTGACTTAAAAAAATGTTGCCCATGCAGCTTTGCTGTTAACTTTTAGATGATCACCTAAAAGATATGAACTCTCTGTCCATCATTTTTATAAAATTTGGCTCTCAAAATAGTCTGCTCAAGTTATCTTAAACACATGTAAGCTGGATTTAACTACATATTTCCATGCAATATTTTTCTTGGTTGTAGAAGCAGAAATTTTAATTAATGTGGAAAAAATTTGTTATTTGCCCCCATTTCACTTTTTCATAGAGGCTATGAATGCCAGGCAACAATTTTTTAAAAATCATAATGAAATCATAAATGTTTTCCAGAAAGTAGCTTTAAATTGACCCACTGGGAATCTATAAGAGGTTACCCAAATTCTTTCTGTATAATTACATAGTTGAGTGTTGGGAGATTTCCATTCATAAGACAGCACACATGTCTGGCTACTCATTATGTGATGAAATAATCACATTCTATACCACTAGCCCCTTGGAGTAGACCCTTAAAACCCCCACAAGGGAATCATTTGTCAACACACCACATATTGTAGTGGTATTTTTCACCTTCCACTTGACTCTGAATGCCTCTGATTTAGTAGTAAGCTTTCCCAATAAAATGAGAATTAAATAAAAAAGTTTTTAGTTGGAGGTGCCCAACTAATACAAAGTTTATAGAGATCAAGACATTGAGTCTGGTTACCCATCAATACCAATTAAGGCTTGAGGCTGATTTTTTGGAATTCTCAGAAAATATTCAGTTCTCATTTATTGTTGATATCAGACATTAAATTTCTGTCAACATGTGGCACTTTCCATCAGGATGACTGATGGTCAGAGACAAGTATTATATATATAAAAAAAATAATATATATATATATATATGACCAAAGTCATATCATAATTTTAATATCGGCAATTTTGAGTCATTTGCAGTAATTTACTGGGTAATCAAAAAGATCTGTTAGGCAACCAGTTTTTTAAAAGTTGATTGCCCAGGTGTCGACAACCATACATTTTCAAACAAATTCTACACTTATATAGAGTGTATTGCCTGATAACAAAGCACATGATAAAAATAATTTTACTACTACTTACTGAAATACGTGCCATATAACATGAACTGTATTGTTGTTGTTGTTGTTATAGGGTTTAATGCCATTTTTCAGCACAAGATAGGCTATACATGGCGGCCACTATTAATGGTGGAGGAAGAACCCGGGAAGAACCACCGACCCATGAGAAGCTACTGGCAAGCTTTCTCACTTACCCACGTTAGCCGAGTCTGGACTTGTATTGTAATGGAAGGCCTTATAGTGAGGTATGCAGTATTAACAAAATAATGCACTGCCCATATAGTACCCTGTAGGATTCAAATATGGAATTCACTTTGCTAGCCTATCTTGCTCATCCTTGACCCTCAAGCGTTGGTCTTGAACCCCTCATATTCCAAAGACTACAACCATGAATTATCTTTGGCTCTTCAGTTTACTGAAACTCAGAATCCAGCTAATGTACATTTTTCCTAACTGGTTACAGAAAGGGTTACAAAAAGTAAAAAGTCATACAAAAGTGAAGATTTTCTATTTAAGTGAAACTAAATAACAATAGTAATAGTTGGAAAGATTTGTTCTAGTAAAGGGACATTTGTGAAATAAAATTTGGGATATTCCATTCTCTAGGCACACCACTACGAATATTTTAAGTAACAGAAGGACATCAGATAGTTTTATACTGTGACTACAGTTACTCTAAAGTATACCTGTTATTGATTCATGTTCCTGAATCAGGTCACCTGATTGATTTCATGTAGGTATTTCACCAATAGACCATTCAGTATTATTGATTGTATTGGTGGAATTTATCTTGTGTGGGCATATTTATTTCAAATGTGGATAAAGGAGTGTTTGATTTTGGACTTTTGGAGAGGATTAAGTGTGTATTGATGAATGTAAAGAAGGTTCTATGTCTAGACATGTCCATTTCATCAAATTTCCCATCAACATAAGCTGTACATTTCATGATAAAACTCTCCTTTGGTAAATTAATACAGTGAACTTGAGATCCACTATGGATATAGACTTGAATGATTGAGAAAGAAAAACTTTTGAGATTAAAGAAAGTAAAACTGGTACATGTTGCTGGCATGATTTAAATTTGTTAGAATAAATTAGCTTTCACATTGTAGACATGTATTGCTATATGTAAGTTTTTTTTTTTTTACATGTGGTAAAGGAACAACTTGTATAAAAACAATGTACTGTACATGTGTTCAGATAAGTAATAATTAAAATGACTTAATTATCATCAATTAAAACTAAATTTGATTGACATTTGGATTACTGAGATTTGTGTTCACCAAGTTTGTTATATTTATGCAAGTTTGCTATGGCAAGAATTTTTTAATTGGTCAAGAAAATATGAAGTAAAATATTTGTGTTGCCAAAGAATGTTGAAATTTGGAATACCTTACATATTTATTAAGGAATACAAAGGCAGACAGATGTTTTAATAGGTCCATAGTCAAGTTGCTTTATTATATATGTAAACAAAAATTGAAATGTTTGAAAAACAAGAGGTGAGAAAATTGACTATTAGTTTCTGTAATAATCTTACTGGCATGAATTTACCATATATATATATATATATATATATATATATATATATATATATATATATATATATATATATATATATATATATATATATATATAAATTATTCATTTAAGAATAAGACACATTAAAGTATGTAACTATGATGTCATCTTGTTTATGTCATATTGTTTATTTATCACTTAGAAACAGTATATTTTATGACGTAAACAATGGTATTGAATTCATTGTGAATTCAGTTTGATTATGTGTTGGTTTTGTTTATTTTATATATATATATATATATATATATATATATATATATATATATATATATATATATATATATATATATATAATGTAACAACCTGGGTTTATGTTTGTTCTACTAATTACTTTTATCAACCTAGACTTTGATTTCCCATCACATTATGTAATGGAAGATCTGTATCTGTGCTATTTACAGTTGGCCTTGACCTAATAAGCAAACATTTATGTTATTGTCATTTGATTGATTTTGTGTTATAGGACCAGTTGTAATGAATTTTAGGGTTTAAAAAACCCATGAATTTAAAGACCCAATAAACAAAGGTCATTCTTTGGAAACCATGGTTGTTGTTGTTGTTGTTGGGCTTAACCCCATTTTTCAGCACATGATAGGCTTTTCATGGTGGCCAGTATTAATGGTGGAGGAAGAAACCGGAAATCACGGAACCAACGACCCACAAGAAGCTACTGGCATGCTTTCTCACATATCTACATTCCACGAATCCTAGACTTGAACACACCCAGATAGAGGTGAGATGGCAGTGATCCGTAATGGACAGCGCTTTAGCTTTAGAGCATTCGGCCACTCGGGGCCCCCTGGAAACCATGGTACCTTTTCCACTATCCAAGAATTTTAAGTGCCAACAAACATAAGTGAATTCCAAGTGTATTTTATTTATATTATATGGCAAGAGCATTCACAAAAATGTATAAACATGTACATTGTATGCAATAACCAAAATGATGCTGTTTAATTGAACTGATTCAAATTCAACTTTTCCCCCAATCTGCACATCAACAGTTGTTTATGCCATATCTTGCTCAGCTTGCAAATGTTTCATTTGCCATATGCTGTATAGCTCTTCTTATGAAAGGATTTGGTTGGCAAAGCATGTCTTTGTTGAATATACTTATGTAGAACATCCTTGATAGAGAGAGGCAATATTGTTTCATACTGTTATTTGTATTTTATATTCTTTCATACTGTTATTTGTATGTGATATTGTTAAATACTGTTATTTGTGATGTTGTTTTTTACTGCTATATGAATTTGATATTGTCTTATACTATTATTTTGTATGTGATGAAAAAAAAAATGCAACCAGACATACTGTCTGGGCATGTGCATTGGATAACACCAGTTGTGTAACAATACAGTTTATTAGTTTTGTATGTGTGTCAAGGAAGTAAGTTAACCTAAGCAATTGGCATGTTTGAATGTTGCGCTGAATTGTTTTTTTACTTCATACAGTGAAACCTGTATTGAAAGACCACTGCTATGTGAGACCACCTGTCTTGAGAGACCATATTCAGTGAACAAATTTAATAATTTTATAGCACTGTGACCCGTAGTGAGAGACCACCTGTCTTGAGAGACCATAATTTTCTGGCAAAATGGGTGGTCTTTCAAGACAGGATCTACTGTATTTGCATATGTATGTGAAAATAAATTTTAGAAGTATATTCAGCCTCAAAATTCAGACCATTTGTCATTATTTTATTTAGAAAGATGATTGCTAACAGTATTTTACCAAACAAACTGTGACTGATCAAAAGTTGTTGCAATTAAAATTCAAATGCTGCCTTACACAGTCACATATCTGAATGGATGATTCCATATTCTAAATATTCTAACCCCACGGTGTTATTATGGTGTATGTAAATTGGCATATTCTTCATCCTTGTCAAAATATGCGGAATGAAAATTCTGCAAATCAAACATTCAGAACATTAGACCATTTTTGGAGATTGGCATCCCTCATAAATGATGAGTTCATGTGGTATCGAACTCACATCAGTGACATGCTTGACTCATCCATTCCTCATGAAAATGGTTAACTTCGACCAGATCCTGCCAATGTCTACTGACATTGGAACCATTCTTTTGAGTGTGTCAACTTCTGCCCTGTCCCTGTGAGATAGACATTTTTGGTGTAAACTTGATGATTTATTATCATTTACCAGTAGAGAAAATATTGAGCTTTATAAGAGAATGCAATTGATATAAAAATTTTTTACCATATATTGTTAATATTATATTTGTTGTCTTTACATTTTGTTTATTTACTTTTTTAAACTTTGTAGATATTTTAACATCTTTACTATTTACTTATCATGTACTTCATGTTTAAAGTTTAAAATTTTTCTTCATTTAAGCATTATTTTTTCAATTTTTTGAGCTTTGCTTTTATTTGGCACCATATAACAATTGTGTTATGGTACACATGTTGCATATTTCATGCTTTATTTGTGGAATGGTTTTTGTTGGGAGAATGCTTCAAAGTATTCTTTATTTAGAAAATTCCTAAAAACGATATTTCCAGTGTTACGTGTTTAGGCTCACTCAAAAGTAACAAAGAAAAGATTGAAACCAACAAGTTTTGTAAAATTTAACAAAAATCATTTATTTTCCTAGAAAATAAGGGAAAACAAGAAAAAGGACTTAGAATATAATCCAAACATTAATCCTAGAATTTAAAAATATAAGTCCTATCACCAAAATGTTCTAATTGATTCAAGGTTTGAATCCCAACTAAGTTTCAATATGGAGGACGATGACATCAGATGAATGCAGTATTGTACTGATGTGCAACAGTTTCTCATTCAATTTTATGAATCAAAAATAATAATCTGGCTTTAGAAGTCTGAATAATTTCCAACAAATGTTTTTGTCCAAGAATTTCATGAAAACACTTATATTTCCAGGAAAAATATTTTTTTTTAAATAACAATTTCAACTCAACTGGTCACAACATAAAAAAAAAACATTGAGCTCCAAAACATATGGAATATGACTGACTGTAGGCTAGTATAGCCTTAGCTAAGAATGAATGATTCCCACACAGGAAATGCCTTTTAAAAAAAAGTTTGTTTAAAACTGAGTTGATGCAAACTAAGAATGACCTTGATTATGACCAATAATTCTCAGTGTGTATAAATTCAGAACTAAGGTCAGGAGCTAAAAATATAATGTAACAGTAGACTAGGTTTATCAGGTCAAAACAAAAAACTGAATTTTCCAAATAAAAAGTCAAATCCAGTGAATAAAGTTATTACAATAACATATTGAAATAACAAATAACAAAAGAATTTAAAACTAACACACAAGTAATTAAATTTACATATATGTAATACCAGATTACTATAAATTGATGTATCTTTGTACAGTAGTTATGAATTTTTATGTCTTATGAAAAGTTACCTTGTTTTATTTACTATATGATGTAGCTGGTTGGAAAAATTGGTGCCGTGCAGGAAAGTTAAGTGAAGTATACATAATTATTTTGTAATTGGTTATTTATATTTATATTTTTCTTTTTAATTTTTTTCTTCTTCTTTTTAGTTGTACAATTACTTTGAGGACTCTAATTATGTGTACTTGGTGTTGGAGTTCTGCCATAATGGAGAACTTCAGCGTTACCTCCGAACCAACTGCAAAGCTCTGTCAGAAGATGAAGGTAAGAACAACTTATTGTTTCAGGAAGTAGGTTTCACACAAGTATGAGCATTATTTTGACCTGCATAATGAGATAGTGCTCAGGGTTTTTGCTTTGAAACCATTGTGATAAATTGTGTGAAAATCACTTTGGGACTTCTTGCTTCTTAGAATAACACTATATGAATAAAATTAGGATTTGAAATCTAAAAAAAATATGAATGAAGGATAGTTTTATTAATCTACATTTATGTTACAAATTTTTTGTTTTATGTTTCTTTTTTTCCTTCCTATTCATCAGTGCCTTGATGTTGAGGTTCATGGGATGGTTGTTAATGACAATTTCATTGACTATATCATGCAAAGGATGTGGTAGCTGGTTAACTCTCTCAAGGACACACTGAAAACAGTTGACATGGGATGGAAGCCATTCTCAAGGACACACTGAAACAGTTGACTTGGGATGGAAACCATTCTCAAGGACACACTGAAACAGTTGACTTGGGATGGAAGCCATTCTCAAGGACACACTGAGACAGTTGACATGGGATGGAAGCCATTCTCAAGGACACACTGAAACAGTTGACTTGGGATGGAAGCCATTCTCAAGGACATACTGAAACAGTTGACTTGGGATGGAAGCCATTCTCAAGGACACACTGAAACAGTTGACTTGGGATGGAAGCCATTCTCAAGGACACACTGAGACAGTTGACATGGGATGGAAGCCATTCTCAAGGACACACTGAGACAGTTGTTTTGGGATGGAAGCCATTCTCAAGGACACACTGAGACAGTTGACATGGGATGGAAGCCATTCTCAAGGAAACACTGAGACATTTGACATGGGATCGAAGCCATTCTTAAGGACACACTGAGACAGTTGACACAGGATGGAAGCCATTCTCAAAAGCACACTGAGACAGTTGACACAGGATGGAAACTAACTCAAAGATGCACTGAGACATTTGACATGGGCTGGTCAGTGCATGCATTGAACACATGACCATTGGATTACAAGTTTGGCCCATTACCAGCTGAGCTTCCATGGCTTCTTCAGCTTGAGAACTACAGTTTTTCATGTTCTGGTATTGCTCTTAGTTGTTCTCCAGAGTGAGGTTACATGACATTTTGAGTTTTCATTGATGGAGTGTTAATGCCCAGATTATATTAGGTTCACATGTGTATTTATCTTGACATGATGTAAATTTTTTTAACTTTAATTTTTTTAGCGAAGACTGAAAAGTTAAGTATTTTAAAACTAATTGTCTAAAAGAAAAAAATAGGATTTGTGAACATCTAAAATGAATGCTATATTAATAACTGAATTACCTATTTTTCAATGAAAGTTAAACACACTGAAAACAAACATTTTAATAAATGTGATTTTGAGTTGTGACAACTCAGCAGAAGGCAACTATTGCCAAGTCATTGGTTAGCTGTAAATGCATATGTCTACTTAGCACACACATATGCAGACACTCACACTTCTTCCAGTGAAAATATATATATATATATATATATATATATATATATATATATATATATATATATATATATATAGAGAGAGAGAGAGAGAGAGAGAGAGAGAGAGAGAGAGAGAGAGAGAGAGAGAGAGAGAGAGAGAGAGAGAGAGAGAGAGAGAGAGAGAGAGAGAGAGAGAGAGCTACTGAAATACCTACATTTGAAAACATGTGTGCAATCTGCCATTTATATCTCTTGCACCATTTGTGGTGGTGGTAAATCGAGCAATGAATCTGTGTCTTATGGACACATTTCTGGTTATATCTAAATATGCTACATACAATATATGTTGAACCTGAGTTTTAAGAAGTGGACTGTCAGGAATTGAATGATCCATATGCATGGTATCAGTTTAATTAACTAATTTTGATAAATACATGATGCATGTTGAAGGTGAATCAGCAGCCATTTTTAGTTCTTAATGCAACTCTATGTAATTGCATGAGAAAAGAAATTAAGCCTTGGTCTGACAGGGAGTTAATTTTACTAATGCAGTTTGCCAGAAATTGATCCATACTTACATGCTTGTTCATTTCATTCCTTCATTGAAGTGATTCATGCGCTCAGACCAATTACTTTTCCATATGGAAAGGTCATTACTTTCACTAAATTAGTGGAGGAAATCACTTTTAATCTCCTTCTACAGAAGTATCATGGATACTTTGTACTGAGAATCAACTAGGAGGGCCATCAGGGTTTATATGTGTTGATTTCAGCAAAGAATTTCAAGAATTACCAAAAGTTAATAGACTTCAGACTTATTTTCTATAGATTTTTTAGGGAAAAAAATTTGGAAGAATTTAATTTTTTCATGTTAAAGGCAATAGAGTTTTTACTTGTTAAAATGAAAAACAGGTCAAGATCTACCATTACATAATGTGCAAGCAGGTCAGGCTCTATTCTGTTTGCTTGAAATTCTGCATCATATTATCTGAGACAAATCTGATCTGTTGAGACATTATTGAATGCAATGGCATAACTAAGTCAACACAATTTGCTGTTGAGTGCCAAACATTATAGATGGTAATTGTAATAATTGTGCATACACTCAGACTGTACCATATTAAAACATCAAGACATCACTGTGGTCTTTAATATAACTGTGGTATAGGAATGAAACATTTTACATTGGCATGGGGAAAAAGTTATATTCAATGGATGCCAAATATTTTCAGGGTACCATATTTAACATATATATTGGGATATGATAAAATAATTTTTTTCATGTCCCAGAACTATGGTGAAACTTTTTTCACCTAGATTATATATCCCAAGACGTAAGAAACGAAAATTTGTTTTTATTACATTTGTGCCCTCCTGCATATGGCAATAAAATAGATAAACAAAATGCTTATTTGATAATACAAAGAAAGAAACTAATATTTTTTTGTTATCATTAATTTTTTCAACATGAGCATTAAAGAATAAAATATATCTATGAAAGCTGTATATGTAGCGTAGGCTTCCATATTGTAGCATGTATCACTTATGTCCAATAACACATGCCATGTTGTTCATTGATATGAACATTGAGGAACAAATTGTGCTCAAAGGTCTGAATATGTTATCTGATTGAAAGCTGGATCCAACAAAATTGAAATCAAGAGAAAAATGATAAACTGATATACTGAAGACAGTTGTCATTCATGCATTACATGGTGAAAAATAATCAAGATTGAATTATATCCAGGTCTATTACTACAGATGCCAAGCAGATAGAAGCCCTGGTGGTGAATAAACACAATTGGTAGTGAGCAGTAAACTCATTCTTTGAATTTAACAACATCCAAGACAAAGGTTATTTTTATTGCAAAGCAAGCTGGCCACATAAACTGACTTTGGTTACTTTTTTTTTTAAGGATATCAATAAAAAAGGTTATATTTTTGCAAAGCAATCCGACATCAGACACAGACTGGATTCTTTTAAGTGTTGATTTTTTTTTTAAGAAAAAAATTTGAGTATATAAAAAAAGATGGGTGAGATATGGAAGCAAACTTTGGTTCCTTTTCACCAATATTCACAAAAATTTTGAAATAAATTGAACCAATGGAACAAATTTTAAAGTGACATTTTATGGTACTTCGTGCACGGAAGTCTATGCCCCAGCATCACTCAGAATATATGGAAAAAATAAAATCATGTGATAAATTTGTGAAGAAGAGAAGTATTCACAAATGAGAGAGGAATAATCAACTGATATATTAAACAACTACCATTTACATATGACACTGTGTTTGTGCTGCAAAATAATTAAGATTGAAGACAGTATCTCGAAAAAAAATCATTATTTGAAAACACATTCACATTCACTTGAGTGTAAGTGACAATCATTTTGCCAGCACAGATTACAAAAGTGTCATTACTATTTACCTGCAGACACCAATGTTCCTTTGTATTAATTATAACTACATATGCCAAGCAGATAGAAGCCAAGTGAATAATCACAACTGGCAGCAAGCAGTAAACTCCTTCAAACTTACCAACAAGGCATCAAAGACAAGGACATTTTTATTACATAGCATGCCAACCTAACTGACTTCTTTGGATATGCTGAAGCCATTTTTTTTCCAAGGATATCAATACAAAGGCTTTCAAAGCAAGCTGACCATAAGCTGAGTATTGATTCTTTTAAGTGTGTTGATTTTTTTTAATAAAAAATTTGGTTCAAAATCAAGAGACTTGGACAAGATACCATTTGCAAATTTAGACAAGTGTTTTGTAGTTAAACGGAAAAATGAAGATTTCAATGAGATTCAGAACTGTGCTAAAGATGCTATAACTGATCATTCGGATATGACTCACCAAGTGTAAAAAAGTATATGATTTCTGGCTTAGTGGGGACTGCAACTTTTGCTGGTGGGACTCCTATTTTTACCAAATTAGGAGTCCTGGACTCTTAGTTATAAAATCCTAGCGAGACCTCTGCTTTAATACATATGTCTGTTATGTAAAAGACTGAATTATTTCAGAGTGAGAGATTTGGTTTATTTTTCTATTTTCAGCCTGCCATTTTATGAAGCAAATTGTGGAGGGCATGCTGTACCTTCATTCATATGGCATCCTACATCGAGACTTGACATTAGCAAATCTCCTTCTCACCAAGGACATGAATGTGGTATGGTTTAGAAATTAAAAAACTTTTCTATAGGATTATTTTTCTTCAGATAAATAATTCAAAAACATTAGTCATTTTCAAGAAACATAATGCAGTTGTAATGTTTGCTTATTTGCTGTGTAGCTTAACCAGAGACATGAGAATAGGTATGGCACAGTATGTGGGGATACAGTGACCTGATTTTGGTGTTTTACATCACAGCAAAATAAGTAGGTTATTTACTGCCATGGCAATCAGAGTAATGACAAAATACTGCCATGGCAGTCGGAATAATGATATTAAATACTGCCATGACAATCTGAGTAATAACATTAAATACTGCCATGGCAATTGGAGTAATATTAAATGCTGCCATGGCAATCGGAGTAATGATATTAAATACTGCCATGACACTCAGAGTAATATTAAATGCTACCATGGCAATCGGAGTAATGATATTAAATACTGCCATGACAATCAGAGTAATATTAAATGCTACCATGGCAATCAGAGTAATGATATTAAATACTGCCATGACAATCGGAGTAATAACATTAAGTAACAATAGCAGGTAGGAATATATCCAAATTATATATATATATATATATATATATATATATATATATATATATATATATATATATATATATATATATATATATATATATATATATATATATATATATATAAGAATATAATCAAGTAAAAATACAGATAGGAATATAATCAGGTAACAGTACATATATATATATATATATATATATATATATATATATATATATATATATATATATATATATATATATATATATATATAATCAGTTAACAATAAATAAAGGAATATAATCAAGTTACAGTAAAGGATAAAATTTAGTAACTAACAATACAGATTGAAATTCCATCATGTAGTAATACAAAATGGAAAAATATCAAATAACAATACAGGTTAGAATAGAATCGAATAACAGAGTGATGGTTTCTGTTGCATAAAATCTATCAAAATAAAACTTGGATCCTTTAGGGTTAAGATTTTTTGCTTGGTGTTCTCACACAGTGTATTTAGAAACAAAAGTGCTTTATGTTACAACTGTTACATTTTTAAAATTTGGAAAGTAATATGTTTAGTTTGTCTCTTTAGGGCTAACAGTCCCAAATTCCCAGTAAATGGATTTATTAGTCTTATTAATTTTTTTCTTTGCTTTCTCACAGAAAATTGCAGACTTTGGCCTGGCAACCCAGCTGAATGTCCCAGATGAGAAACATTTCACCATGTGTGGCACACCCAATTACATATCTCCGTAAGTAAATTCTGATGTTTTAAAATACAGTTAACTTCATTGTAACTGATTCAAAAGATTTTCCAATTTTGTATGTTCATCAAGGATTGATTTATTATTATGCTGCAGATGCCTTGGGGGAGAGGAAGACATCTTGGTTTGACCCCACCTGTACATCACAGATTATCTTTCACAGAAAGTTATTTAGCAAAATGCATAAAAAGGACTGATAAATAATAGCTCACTATCTCAACTTTAAATCTTGTCATCCAAAATATAATAATAATAATAATAATAATAATAATAATAATAATAATAATAATAATAATAATAATAATAATAATAAAACTAATGTGGATTTTGTGCAACACCTAATTTTTAGAAGCTCTAAGCACTTCACAGTATACATATAAAAAGATACAAGATTCATATAAAAATATACCACAACAAGATTACAAAAACAAACTCAATGAGGTAAATGTTATTTAGTCCTTAAGTCTGTTCTTGTATAGAAGTGAACATTCATTTTAATCTTGCATCAAAAGTGAACAGGACAATCACACACAAAAACAGAGACCCACATAATTACAGCAATATTGTCATGGGCAAAAATACAGAAAGGAAATAATCACTGAAGGAATACCAAAAACAAATTGGCTAATAATAATAATAATAAAAATAATAAGAACTTTATATATAGCACCTAATCTTTAGAAGCTCTAAGGCTTTTCAAAATTTTACAACGCTTAAAAAGAATAAAAAAACATGTAATGAAATGATTAAAAAAATAAAAACAAACACCACAAAATTAGAAACAGAAAAACATGTGTTAAGTTTTTAAGATAAGGATACATTATTAGGTCTTTATGACTGTTCTTGCAGTTGAAATAGATGTGTTTTAAGGGCACTCTTGAATGAGATCACTGTGTCTTTGTGTCTAAGTGCAGTGGGCAATTTGTTCCACGTTGCTAGGCCCCTGTATGCAAAACAACATTGTCCATATGATTTAATTTTCATAGTGTAAATATCAAGAATACGAGTGTCAGAAGAGGAGCATAAGTATCTTGCTTGTATCTACACATTTGTGAGGTTAGATAGGTATGTTGGACTGGAGCCCATCAGTGAAACGTAGCACAGAAAACAAATTTTGTGTTTAATTTTGGATCGTATGGATAGCCAGTGTAGGGTACAGAGCAGCGAAGAGGCGTGCTCTGATCGTGGTACTCTAAGGATGATCCAAGAAGCAGTGTTTTGAACTTTTTGAAGTTTCTGAAGTAGATATTGAGATGAACCAGACAGAATTGAGTTACAATAGTCCAGTCTTAAAAGTACTAAGGAACACACTATGGACATAAACATTAAATGACAAATCCAAAATGGAATTCCTTTGTATAATCTATGTAACACCAATATCTTCCTGATGGTACAAACTTATGCAGTTATTTTGGCATAGTGATAAAATAAATGTTTTAGGAAACAATGAAAATTATTAATGGTAAGAGGTAATCCCAAAATTTTTACAAAGGCTAAATTTAACTTAATTGAAAGAGAGACTTGAGTAACCAGATGCATTATGGTTACATACAAAACATGTTCCATTATAATAAAAGGAACTTTGATTAGATTTAAAAATGTGAGGTATTTGAAAGGTAAACAGCACATGGATTGCAATTCTGATAATGTGATTTCATCCTTTAACGATATAAATAAAATCCAGTGACAGTGCAGATAGTATATTCAGCTAAGAATAGCACAAAAAAATGCACATGACCCAAGACATTTTTAACTGATTTTGTATTGCTTGGAAAAGTAGGTTTTTAAAATATACATTTGAAACTGATTTTATATTAAGATAAATTTTTAACAGATTATGTATTACTTGACTAGTAGGTTTTTAAAATATAAATGTTTCAAAAACTTCCTTAAGTTGTGGAAAAATGTTCAGAGTGCATGGTTGTTCAATCTTAATTCTAGTTAGGTTGAAATTGATTATATTGTCAAAAGTCGGATCAAATAATTCATATTAATTTTTATTAATTAATTTCATTAGATGATATAAAAAATGTATGATTTAATCAAAACCTGAATTGTAAAATTCATAAGCGCATAATTACTATTAGTTTTAAATGCATTTATTATTTATTTTTCTTTAAAAATATAAATATTAAGCATTTATTTCTGTTCTTCATGTCAAACGTTTATACATTTGCTAAAATTATCATGTTATTATTTTTAATTAATGTATGTCCTCATTTGATTTCATTCCTTTTACGTCACATTTTTATCCACCATCTTGCTGCATATGAATGAATCATGCAAGTTACAAAAATCATTTTCTTAAGATATATTTTCTCCCTATACATAATCTGTCATTTCATTTATAAAATAAAATTAAAAAGGAAAAAGAAACATTAAAATTGGCTTGCAGTTGGTACTTTTTCTTTGTTTTTACATAGAATTATGAAAGTGTAACTGCCTTCTGAAGGTATTAAATCTAAGCTATAAAAATATATCTAGTGGTACACTCAAGGATGTTCAATTTTGGATAATCAGTACAAAGCAGAGTGATTGCACCCATGCCACAGATTGTGAAGTTGAAATTTTTCATGTTTGCAAATGTTGTTGAATGCTGTTTTTTTTTTTTTTTAATGAAATTTCAATTATTAATGACATACAACAAAACAGTATTTGACTATGAATGTGTATAATAGCCAACATAATTGTAGTAAGCTCATTTAATTGTTTTTGAAGTGATTAAAGTTATAATTATATCTATCAAAGTCAAGTTGCCTGACAGGTCTGGGCTTAGAGATACCTTGTTGCCAAAAGATAAAATTTAGTTATCCTGAGCTGACAACAGCAAAAACATTTTCCACTCCTGCTTTTTAATGATCAAATTTTTAAAATACTTTTTCAGTGAAGTTGCAACAAGATCTGCACATGGTTTAGAGGCAGATGTCTGGTCACTGGGGTGCATGCTTTATACATTTCTTGTAGGCAAGCCTCCCTTTGACACTGATGGAGTTAAAAGTACATTAAATCGAGTTATAAATGGAGATTTCCTGCTCCCTGATCACCTGTCATTAGAAGCCAAGGATCTAATAGAAAGTATTCTGAAGAAAAATCCTAAGGAAAGGATTAAATTACATGGTGTGTTATTATAATTAAATTGAATGGTGTGTTATTATAATTAAATTACATGGTGTGTTATTATAATTAAATTGCATGGTGTGTTATTATAATTAATTTACATGGTGTGATTATATATGTATTTTTGTTTTGGAATTCTGTTGCAGTCCTTTCCTTCTTTCAATCTTTGTGTAAATTATAGAAAGTAAAGTAATCATGAATCATTAACAATAATTCCTTAATTTCTGTAAGAGCAAACATTATATATGAAGAAATTCAAGTTTTGTTTAAAAAATTATACAATGGAATCAAAGGGAATTCAACAATAATCTGAGAAATTTAGTGTTAATTTTTCTCAGGTTAAATTAAATATATATTAGAGTTCCTTACATGGTGAGTCTGTTTCCAATGCCATTCTTCTCACAGAAAAGCATTGGTGAGACAGATGCCCATAATTCTCACTATTCAACACCCACATTCCTATTTGCTATTGTAGGGGTTGGCATTAATGGAGACATTGTTCACTTTTTCAACAGTCACGTTAAGTGTTTGCATTTAGCTCAGTTTCTCACTTTTGCAAGTACAATATTGAAACTAGATATGTTTGTTGACCTTGGATTATACTACTCAAAAGTGGGTCATAGTGGCCTCCTTTAAATGCACCGGGTGCTAATATTAATTTTTAACTACTGGTCAATGACTTGGAGAGCTTATGGGATAACAAGTCCTCTATCTGAAGTTGTTGTTGTTAATCTGCATAAACTACTTGGAGGATTGCCAAGAAACTTTCTATGCATATTCAGTCTATGGTGTTGTTGGTTCTGAATGAAAATTGTGCCAATTTGACATCCATCATAGCTACCACATAAGCCATCTTGAAAATCTTTCTGAACACATGTTCATATTAAAATGAGGTTTCTACCCCAAAACTTTTCATTATGTCTAGTTGGTGTTGACTTAAAATGGTCCCGATTGAATGTCTTTTATGGCTGCTGCAGTGGCCACCTTGAAAATCTTGTTATTGGTACACATCTTGAATGGCTGGTATTGTCAGCACCACTTTATCACTAAAAGATTCTTATGATGTCTAGTTACTTCTGAATGAAATTGGTGTTACTGAGACAACCAATATGGATGCTACAGTGGCCATGTTGGAAAATTTTTTTTGCTACTTTAGAATGAATGGTAATATCAACATGGAGTTTTCCCCAGAAGACTTCTTGTGATGTCTAGTTGGTCCTAAATGGAAATGGTACTGATATAATGTCCAATATGGCTGCTGTCTGTGGCCATCTTGAAAATCATGTTATTGGTATCTTTGGAACAAAAAAAATCATAAAACATATTGATATGGTATTTTCACCAGGATCTTTTTTATGATGCCTAGTTGGTCCTAAATGAAAATGTTGCTGTTTGCAGATTCATTATGATCACCATATTGGCCATCTTTAAACAATTGTTTTCAATACTTCTCCTTAATGAAATAGATGTATTAGCATTTACAAAATTAAAATACTTCTTATATCTAATATGGCCACTCCAATTACTCTCTTGATATCGTGTTATCACTAGATGGTTAGTCATCTTGAAATTGTGCTTGCACTGAAAAACTAGCTATAATATCTGTTGGTACTAAATGAATATAGTACCAGTCTCATATCAAGTATGATCACTCTGGCATCCATCTGAAAGACTAGCTATGATATCTCTTGGTACTAAATGAATACGGTACCAGTCTAATACCAAATATGATCACTCTGGCATCCATCTGAAAGACTAGCTATGATATCTCTTGGTACTAAATGAATATGGTACCAGTCTAATACCAAATATGATTACTCTGGCATCCATCTGAAAGACTAGCTATGACAGCTGTTGGTACTAAATGAATACGGTACCAGTCTGATACCAAATATGACCACTCTGGCATCCATCTGAAAGACTAGCTATAATATCTGTTGGTACTAAATGAATACGGTACCAGTCTGATACCAAATATGACCACTCTGGCATCCATCTGAAAGACTAGCTATAATATCTGTTGGTACTAAATTAATATGGTACCAGTCTGATACCAAATATGACCACTCTGGCATCCATCTGAAAGACTAGCTATAATATCTGTTGGTACTAAATGAATACGGTACCAGTCTGATACCAAATATGACCACTCTGGCATCCATCTGAAAGACTAGCTATAATATCTGTTGGTACTAAATGAATATGGTACCAGTATCAAATATGATCACTCTGGCATCCATCTTCAAAATCGTACAATTATTCCTTCAAAATGGAAAGTCATATCAGCATGCTTTTTCACTAGAAGACTTCTTATGATGGTCAGAGTCACAGTGACTTACATTTTTTATGGTTCTATGATTACTTCGAAGCATTGCATTTAGTTCAGTTTCTCTGACACTGTCGTATATATAGTCATGACACTTGATGGTTATATTCATTTTGGAGGGTAGTACTCACCATGGCCAATAATAGTTAGTACTCACCATGACGAATAGTACTTAGTTCTCACCATGACCAATAGTAGCTCACAGTAACCACCTTTTCATGCTCAGGTAACTTTCAGAGATTTTATATGCTGGCCATGTGATGTCTGTCCATACATATGCCAACCTGGCTGTTTCCAATTTTGTTTCTTCACAATAATTTGAGTTATCCAACATTTCAGTTACTATACTTAATGGATGGCTTGCATTTGGGGGTATGAAAATGTCCCATCGATTTCTTGTTCACAAGTCCAGGTTACTGTAAAAGAATGTTTTTTTGAATAATTATATTAGTTCTAGATAACATACCACCACTTCGGTGGCCTAGTGGTTAGAGCATCCGTCTCAGATGCGGGGTTCATGGGCTTGAACCCCAGCCAAGTCATACTAAAGACTTAAAAATGGTACTAACAGCTGCCTCGCTTGACGCTCAGCATTAAGGGGTTAGTGTTAGGACTGGTTGGCCTGGTGTCAGGATAATGTGACTGGGTGGGACATCATGGTACATGTCTGCAGCATGATGCTCCAGTGCTAGACATCACTAAAAACTGTTATACTGCAGACTTCATAGCAATATGACTGAAAAATTGTTAAAGCTACATTAAAAATCTAAATTACACACAGACACATTAGATAACATACCAGGGCCAAACTTTGTTGTCCACTTGGGACAAAGAGGAATCATACTGATGTTAAGGTCAAAGTTACTGTGACTGTTTCTAAAGTTATTTAAGTTATCTACATAGAGAACTATTAAACATGTAATTTATGTATTCTGTACCATTCAGAATAATAATGTTAGATTGTGCCACAGCAGAGCATGCCGTACATAGAAGCCCTTGGAATTCTTCTGTTTCATATCTTCTCATCCTTTCTTTCCTTGACCCAAATATTACATGTCTTTACTACATGGTATGATGTTGAACGTTTGGTCGTTAAAGATTCAAAATTGGCACTGTTTCCCTCTCCCATCATTGATTTTTGATCATTGACCCCCAGCTGTACATAGTAAACACTTGTCTCTCAGATGTTTGTTACATAGGAAATGTGTGTATGAAATTTGCAGAATTTCCACTCGATAGAAAATTAGAATTTTATTTATAGACTGATGTACAGATGGAAGGTATCGTAGTATCCCCAGCTGATGTGTGGAAATAATGAAAAAAAAAAATACAGATCATTATTGGCATTCACTGTGATCTGTGCTGTTTATATTTATTTTGTATTTTTCAGAGGTTCTTAATCATCCGTTCATGTTGAAGGGAGAAATGGGTTACAGGAAGAACTCAAATCAGGTTGGTTATTGTATCAGAGACAGTAGAACTTTGGAAACTAAAATGCCCTGTAACAAGATCTTTCTGTTGGATGTTGTTTGGTTGTTTTCAGTTTGTTAATGTCATACACACATGTATGCTTTACACATGAGGGAATCAGTTGGGTGATGAGAATTTCAGTGATAAATGTTTGACTTATCAAAGTTAATACTGCCATAAATAGGGAATCTTAGTATTGATATGTTGATGATACATGGACTTGAATATAATATATATATATATATATATATATATATATATATATATATATATATATATATATATATATATATATATATATATATAGATGCAATAAACTGACGACGAACAGTACGAAACTAGTAACTAACTAGCCTAAGCGCTTTCGACTCTTAATGAGTCTTTTTCAAAGGCAAATACAAAACATAGTTACGACAAACAAATAAACACAAAAACGTTGCGTTTGTAAACCTCTACATTTCTATCTTCACATGTGCTAAAACTATAAATACAACCAGCTTGTATAGACTAGTTGCGGAAACTGAAAACGTTGTATAATTCCCTAAAAGTCTACAAGCCAAAGCGACATCTATTTTTTACTTTGTGTACATATGTAACGCAGATTATATCCCGGATATTTGGTTCTATACCGGTTATTCTTATAGTAAAAGTTGAAGGATAAGAAGATTTAGAAAATGTTAAATTCTACTAGTGCATAGTTTTCATTTTCTAGTCTTCTTGGTTTAGACCGCTTGGTTTCAATGTTCTAAGGCGGCGTATCCAGTATGATTCCTTTTCCTTCCTGGTTTCGGAACTCCAGCTAGTCAGGGCCAAGCTAACAACAATCGCTAGTCAAAACCAACCTAGTCAATCTGGACCCTGTGGCGATAAAAGATGCAAAACCTGTCAACATATGATAGAGACCAAGACATTCACTAGCACAGTGACTAAAGAAAAACTAAACATACATGGTCCACACAAAACGTGCAAAACAGAGAATGTGATTTATCTCATCACATGTAAGATCTGTGGCCTTCAGTACGTGGGAGAAACTGAAAAGCTACACATAAGGATAAACCTTCATAGATCTGATTGGATGACAAAAAAGCTGTACAGAAGCCCGGTCGCAGAACACTTCTCCTCCCCTGGCCACACTTTCAGTGATATAATACTTATCGCTATTGCCAACAACCACAGCTGGAGTTCCGAAACCAGGAAGGAAAAGGAATCATACTGGATACGCCGCCTTAGAACATTGAAACCAAGCGGTCTAAACCAAGAAGACTAGAAAATGAAAACTATGCACTAGTAGAATTTAACATTTTCTAAATCTTCTTATCCTTCAACTTTTACTATAAGAATAACCGGTATAGAACCAAATATCCGGGATATAATCTGCGTTACATATGTACACAAAGTAAAAAATAGATGTCGCTTTGGCTTGTAGACTTTTAGGGAATTATACAACGTTTTCAGTTTCCGCAACTAGTCTATACAAGCTGGTTGTATTTATAGTTTTAGCACATGTGAAGATAGAAATGTAGAGGTTTACAAACGCAACGTTTTTGTGTTTATTTGTTTGTCGTAACTATGTTTTGTATTTGCCTTTGAAAAAGACTCATTAAGAGTCGAAAGCGCTTAGGCTAGTTAGTTACTAGTTTCGTACTGTTCGTCGTCAGTTTATTGCATCTATTTTAATTAATCCCTGACAGACGTGATCCCTTGGTGGATCCAGTACGCTTGAGAGGGTTGTTATTCGCCATATGATTTGTATTCTTTATATATATATATATATATATATATATATATATATATATATATATATATATATATATATATATATATATATATATAATTTTATTTGCATTTTTTAACCATAATTCATGAAATTTGTTGTGATCAAAACCTCATTAAATCAAAAACCCTTATAGTAAAGGATGTAAATTTGTGACAAGAGAACTATTTCATTTCAAAGCCAGTAGAGATAGAAGCACATTTAATTAATTTTTCATCATAGTAAAAAAAAAAAATAAACTTTAAAAATTTTATATGCTGAAAAGATCTGTGTGACTGATATATTTGCTTACCCAAAGATAAAATTTGAATGTTGTGGACTGCATTGGCTTTGGATTTTTCTGCTTCTGTGTAATAAAGTTTAGAAGAAAACAAAGTGTGATCTACAATGTTATATTAACATAATTATATGGATTAAAAAGAACATTTAGAACTAAGTTGGTCGATTTTTGTGTGCAACAAAATCCTGTATATATTTTTGTGTGGATTCTAATTTGAGTGCATTTGTGGAAAATATATAGCTATAGACACAGATACATTCCAGTAGGTAAATGTTTGCTAAATTTTCATCAGTTAGTTTAGAACATAAAATTTGTTTGTTTGGGAAAACAAGCTACCTTTTTATTTTCAGAGTTGTACCTTTTGTGAATTGCTCTGCAATGCTGGATTTGTTACTGCTTACAGATTTGAAAAAAAATCAGTTTTTCAGTACATTGCTGAACACATTTTCAGTGTGCAAATATTAAAAAGAAGCAATTTGAAATTATGTTTAAATTTCAGAATCTGACGGAAGTCTCTATAGACAGTGGAAGAGGGACTATGTCAACTGTGACAACTTTGAACTCTAGAATCACAAGTGGGTTCAGACCACGGCCCATGCCTGCACTGCATCTGAAGTCACTGAAAATTCCTGAGGATCAGGAGAGAAGTTACGGGGATAGTGACAGGTCAGGAGAGGAAAATCAGTTTGTAATGCCAAGGAAAGGTCCCCCTCTCATGTCCAGCCCTATGGTCAGACATCCTCCCTCCCCACCAGTCAGATTAAGAGATAGGTAAGATCATGTTGTTTTCAAGATACTGAAAGCTGGTCCCTGTACAGATGATGTAAATGTTATCCCATCTAGTTAAATATTTCTTTTTCACCTGCATGAGAAAATTTAATCTCATAGAGCCTTGGCAATGAGAAGTCTGTCTTGATCTGGCGTATGATGTAGGTAATATTAAGTGCTATAGATAATGACATCACATGTGAGACAAATGATCTCAGTGCATGAGATGAATGGTCTCAGTGTATGTGCTGTGGTTGAGGAAAATCAAAGTAACAATGCAAAATTTATGCAAAGGAGTTGGAAGGCCTTGTCATGATTCTGTTCACTCATTAATTATCATTAATTTATGTTGGTAAGATTATCATTCATTTATGTTGATAAGATGATTGCTAAGTCAGCTTTTAGTGTACATTGGCAGGAGGTTAGTGAAATATTGCATTAGGATGTACCATGGTTACATTTGACAGCTTTGTTCCTATAGTTTGCATTTTTTTACCTTTAGAATTTAGGTATGGCAGGTTATTTGTGTTCCATGAATAGTTGTGTTTTAGATTTCAGTGTCATTGTCAGTTTTTGGGATTTTATAAATTTGTAAATTATGCATAGAGGATGAGTAACATGTCTTGCAGAATTGGTTGGAAATATTTGTGTTAATCATTTTATTCAGTTAGTGACAATTCAAATAGTGACCTCCCTAGGTCAGGACAAATGTTGCATGGGCAGTCCTCTCCAAATTATATATTTATTTTAAATGCAAAGATTCAACTAGTTACATAAAAGTTTACAAGGCCAAGAATTATTTTATACACCCATTTTGTCGGGTATTTTTGCAATGGTATTGTCTGTCTGTTAAGATTTACATGCTTAGACTCATAACAAGGTAGTATATCTCATAGTGTGCTGTTTATGATTGTCATGCTTTGTGTCAAGGTAATGTCAAGAAAAAAATGTAATTCTGTGACTTGTATGGAGTATAACTTTTGATCAACAAAAGATATTGTTACTGAACAGTTTTATATAATTTAAAAACTGTAACATGCCATAGCTCCCCCCCATTCCCATTTGCCTTATGGTGAAGCTCAAAGCAGAGAGAGAGTGAGAGTGTGTGTGTGTGTGTGTGTGTGTGTGTATGTGTGTGTCACATACTATAGTCATGCTCTTTTCCTCAAGGTCCAGGTTATGGTAGTGTAAAATATATCTCAGTAACTATTATTCATTATTCATGTATGGGCCTCAGGTTTAGAGTCACAGCCATGGAACGTATAAATCAGTGACCTTACTGTATGCCAAAAATTTGAAAATACAATCATTCTTGTCAAATCCAGATATTGGCCTTTCCAGGTTTGATCCAGATCCAGGTTTTATATTAGATACAGACTTTACAGAAGTACTTCTGACGCTTTAATCAGTCACTGTTTTTCATGCTAAATGCCATTATGATCAAGCTTTAAATTATAGCATTTCTCGAAATGTTATTCAACAAAATGACAAAAAGCTCATGCTGCATCATGTTGACAGTCTGAGCCAGTGTATCTGCTCTTTTAAAAACTAATTTAAATATTGCCTGAAGGCAGAAGGACAAGTCCATCTTATTAAAAGTTCAAACTATCTGTGCAGAATTATACAAAAGGAATATTCAGATTCTTTGGGGGAAAAACAGGAAAGTCAACAGGATCATTTATTGGACATCATGTATGTTGATTTGAGAATATCTTAGGCAGGAAAAATGATTGCCATCACTAAATGAAGATTAAAAATCCCCAGGTATTCATTTGAGTAATTTATAGACCTGCCAACCCTTACTACTTTTCCTTAAGTCTTATGGAAATTACCCATAAAATACAAACTTGTGGAATAAAAGCACAAATTACAGAAAAGAGACTGCTTGCAGTAAAATCTGGCTTGTCTGTGTTTGATTCAGACCATGCTTTCATATAAGATTCAGCAGACTTGGTCAGGGAACCAGGCTAACTTTACTGGATTACTGCACATGCTTTAAACTGTATTTTGTGATTCAAGATGTCTGCATGATCAAGCTGTTGCTTATTTATTTTGTTTTAAAAATTTCATCCAACAAATAGCATGTGAGGATAAAGGGACCATAAAGTTCTTAAAAAGTTTTAATAGTACAGCAGAATAAAAAGGGAATATTCAGATACTGGGGGCAGGGAATGGTTAGGAAGGGCAACATATATATTTGGTGGACACCCTATGTTGATTTAAGTAGGTCATATGGCAGGAAGAATATGTTGATTTAAGTAGGTCATATGGCAGGAAGAATATGTTGATTTAAGTAGGTCATATGGCAGGAAGATGAGTGCCATTGCCATGATCCACATGAAATTTTTTCTTTTTAAGGATTGAGAGATATCATGAAGCTATTGAGCTCTGTAAGGTTTGAAACTGAAGTTTGTGAAACTACTGAGGTAATTAAGGTTCAACTTCTGAGTTGAACACATTTTACATTCACTGCATGAATCTCTAAGCACACTTCTAGACTTTTAAATGCATGTTTTCCAGATTGACAATGTTTTGTTACACGTTACTGATGAATGGTCCAACTTATGGAAGAAAGTATTGTTTGGGTTGGCAGGTCTGGATTTAGCAAGAGGCTGTTGAGTTTCTTTGGTTTGGAGCTGCAGATTCTGAAATAGTTGGATGTAATTAAGGTTATTTTCCAAAATTTTAGTTAAAATTAATATTTACTTTCACTGCATTAGAACACACTTCTGAACTTTTCAAATGTATGTTTTCCAAGTTGATAATAGCTGTACATGATATTTCATTAAACCTTATATGAAATTGGTATAGCTGATGGAAAACTAGTGATTGCCTTATTGAGGTCTTGTTAGAGTTGGCAGTTTGCAGTTGGGCATATGAATTGTTATCCAGTAGATTTTTTATCTGATAACACGATTAATTTTATACTGTTGATTTTTTAGTGAGAGGGAAATGGCAAGGCAGAAAATGCTAAACAGAGCAAATGGGAAATGTGAAGATTTTGCCCAATCACCAAGGACAGAAAGTTCAGATAGAATTTTTCCTGAGAATCAAAAGTTTGTGGACAATATTTTCAAAACTGTTTCACAAACTCCAGACCTTGTTCAAAGGGGATCACATTCTTCTGACACTGGGTATGGTAGCAAAGGTTCTAACTATAATGACAGTGAAGACTTTCGAAATTTAGGGAATAATTTTAGACAAGGAGATTTGCGGACTCTTCAGTTTGATCCAGCTAAATATCAAGAACGTTCTCAAACACCTTCAGGTTCTAATTCATCTGGCTGGTCATGTAGTGCTTCTTTTCATAGTAATGACCAAAAAGGTCTAACAATTTCTGGTCAGTGCCTGTCAGATGGCAGTGCTATTGAGTTAATGAACAGTCTCAAACAGCCGTCCATCAGTACAGCATCAGATGTGTCATCTCAGGATGAATTCAGTTTACAGAATACAAAAAAGGTGCTTCAATTTGAGGGAGAGATATCATCCCGACCACATAGTCTGACGGAAAAGTATTCACGGCCAGCCGAATTTCCAGAACATGATCATGCCTATCATCAGACTCTTCAAAACTACAGTGATGGTAGCTGGGCTAAACATCGGGCTCAGTATGATCGTTCTATTTCCATAGAGGAGCTAAATATTGATAATAGACAGTGGAAGCTCCAAACAGCAAGGAGTAGCTCAGCGGACAATCTAGATGATTTACATGACAGTCAACCCAAGCATTTTCAATTTAAAGAAATGCTTCAAAATGCTGATGCAACTGTGAATAATTCTAATCCCAGTGCTGTAAAACTGGGTTGTACTTCTAAAAAGGGTTCTTTACATTTTGAAGGTGCATCTGCAGGGAGTGGAAAACAAGAGGAAAAACCTGTAGAAGGGATTCAAAGGGCAGTTTCACCTCTTTGTTCAAGGAGGTTACGATCAATTAGACAAAGAACTCGAAATGCCATTGTGAATATTCTTGATCATGGGGAAGTTTGTTTAGAATTTTTGAAGCAGAAACATAAAGAGGAGAAAGTTGTTGAAGTATTTATGATTTCATCTGATGGAAATCAGGTTAGTAAATTATATATGTTTTTTGTTCTTTATAATTTTTGAATATTTGTCAAGCCCAGGTTTGTAAGTAAAAAATAAGTTTCTTTTTCAACAGAGCTGTCTTCTTAAAAAGGTTTTTTTGTTGAGCTTTCTGTGGCAGTGTTCAGCACAACAATATATATTATGAGTCAGCAGTAATGTCCATTTGTCCATCAGTCTCTTTATCTACAAACTAATTTCACATCAGTTTTGAAGGGGCTAGACAAAAAGGGGCTCTCTTGTTATTTAATGTTTTGCTTAAAAGTTTTAATTTGCTTATATTTCCTTAACCAGATTTGGATTTTGTTCATTCATGGAACTTTTCTTTTTGAAATAATAGCAATTCATTCAGCAACATATGTCGTGTCATTGATTTTGGGTAAAGGTTACGAGCTTTGCAATAGTGTTTGAAGTAAAGTGCAACATGGATGCTATGGCCTTCATTTAGAAATGTGAATCACACAGAAATGTGAATCGCACAGAAATTTGAATCACACAGTATGAGATTAGCCTGCTTAAATACCAACATCTCTATCACTGCCATATTTTATGTAAATGTTTTAGTTGGAGATAAGCATCCTTTTTGTTAGACATCAGTATATTATCATTACATACACTTTGCCTCCAAGATACTTGTGTCAGTGCAGAATGAGTTTGATAGTCCTAGTTAATAAGGAAATGGACATCATGAATCATTTGCTAGGTTTCAAATATTGAGATTTTCAGTGTGAACAGAACCATGATGTAAATGATGAAATGGCAAGTTGGTAATAAAAAAAACTATGAAGAAATTTTGTTCACTTTAGATCTCGCTAGAAAAGAATTTTGCTGATTATTATTAAATCCGTGCTTTTGCTGATATTTTCTGATGTTATATCCATCCATTTATCAGTTTGTGCATCCATCAGTAGTGTTGCACCTTGGGAACTGCATTTTAGGAATGCCACATAATTGTAAAAGGAATCAAATAATGAATTGCTAGAATGGTAAAGTTTGAGTCGCGTCATAAATTTATTAGTTTACTATGGACTCGTCTACAAGAAAGAATGTCATGGCAAAAGACTTAGATACATACTTTAGTAAATAGGTTAGTGAAAATGTTGCAGAGATCGATGAGTAAGTGTGGTCTTTGAAGAAAGAAGTTTCAGTGGATAATTCCATTGAGTCTTTTGATGCAAAGCAAAGAAGGAAATCTTAACATTTTCAAATTTTGCTGGGTTTATGAGAAAAATAAGCATGAAATGCAGATACTATCATGATAGCAGTCAATTGATGAAAGTTTTTACTGTAGTAACAGTTTTTCATAGCACAAAACTGCATCAGTCAGTCCCTTCATCACTATGTTGTCCTTGTGAGTGGCATTCAAAGGTTACATTTTCATAGTCACAATAGACTCTTCCTTGCAAAGGGAACTTCATCAACATGATGGAGGTCAATCATATTTGGCATCAATTCCTTAATGTGATTAAGAGAGGACAATATAGCTTTTTAATCTTTGCTGCATGGTTGGTGGGCAAACAAACTTTAGAAAAGGTGCTAGTATTTGTGATGGCTTCCACCTTCTAGTGATGTTTTTTTTTTATTGGCAGTTATTAGATGTAATTCCCAATAAATCTGATTTTCCTTCCAAAATCATGGGCCCAGACCTTTTCAGTGCATTTTAAAAGGTGCATAAAAGTTTTGTAATGCATCGTAAAACTGAATATAAACCTTTGTATTGCATCAAACCTTAACAATGCATTATAAAAGGCACACATAGACCTTTATAATGCATTATAAAAGGCACACATAGACCTTTACAATGCATTATAAAAGGCACACATAGACCTTAACAATGCATTATAAAAGGCACACATAGACCTTAACAATGCATTATAAAAGGCACACATAGACCTTTACAATGCATTATAAAAGGCACACATAGACCGTAACAATGCATTATAAAAGACACACATAGACCTTAAAAATGCATTATAAAAGGCACACATAGACCTTAACAATGCATTATAAAAGGCACACATAGACCTTAACAATGCATTATAAAAGGCACACAGACCTTAACAATGCATTATAAAAGGCACACATAGACCTTAAAAATGCATTATAAAAGGCACACATAGACCTTAACAATGCATTATAAAAGGCACACATAGACCTTAACAATGCATTATAAAAGGCACACATAGACCTTAACAGTGCATTATAAAAGGCACACATAGACCTTAACAATGCATTATAAAAGGCACACATAGACCTTAACAGTGCATTATAAAAGGCACACATAGACCTTAACAATGCATTATAAAAGGCACACATAGACCTTAACAGTGCATTATAAAAGGCACACATAGACCTTAACAATGCATTATAAAAGGCACACATAGACCTTTACAATGCATCATGAAAGGCGCATGTGAAGCTTTGCTAGTGCATAATAAAAGGTGCATATAACCTTTGCAATATAAGCAGCAATTTTAAAGGATTTAGGATAAAAAATTATAGTGAAGTATTAAGCAAGCGATAAGTTTATAGGCTGAATCCCCTGAAAGTGTCCCCGTAAATTTGTCCCAAGGGGGCCCTAAGGGATCCATTTTTGGAAAGTTTGGAATAACACTGCTACATTCTGCTGCACTTCATACTAGTAAAGAATGCAACATAGTTTGCACACTTGTATGCATTTGATCATAGAGATTTTTTTTACCATTGCAGATAAACATATACCAGCCTAACAATGGCAAGGGAGAGCCTGTGAAAGACAGACCTATCACACCACCCAGTGTTCCAGTCAAGTCCTATTCATATGAAGAACTGCCAGAAAAATACTGGAAAAAGTATCAGTATGCTGCCAGGTAAATGTCGCAAAAAATCTGTAGAGAATATTTATGACGACAAAGTACAAAACACTTTACAGACCAGCAATACTGTTTCACAAAATGAAATTAAGAAAAAATTTTAAAACAGTTTTGTTTTAATTTGTTTCATTTTTATGACTTGTAAATTATTCCTTATGGAAAAAAAGATGGGTTCTTATTGATGCATATTTGTTGATTAGTTCGATCATAATGTATATTTTCTGATGTATGGAGTAAGGAAAAACTATTTTTGTCCCACTCAGGCACTGTAGTTTTATGAATATTTGTGGGGTACTAGTTTTGGTGGATGTTATATTGTTCTCAGTCATGGAATTATAGATCCCACAAAAATTAGCCATGTGCAAAATGCTTTCCCTACACACCCCAGTTTTCTTAACTTATACATTCCTAACAATTATGAAAGTTAAGCTGTTTGATAATTCAGCTTCATTACTGTAATAAAATAATGTCTTCTACATTTGTTTTTGTTCTTCTATTCCATTTTGAAAGAAATGTATTATAAAGTGGTTTCTCTTTTTAAGTGCACATGTTTACATATAGTAAACTGTGCCAGTCTTTTCCACTATGTGTTAAATTGATGAGATAAGTAAGGAGAGAAAGAAACAAAAAACAAAGTATTTAGGTATTAATTATACCAAAAATGAAATAATAATAATAATAATAAGTGAATTAAAAACTTTATATATACTAATTAAAATGTGAGCACTAATTAAACACTGTATACACTAATTAAACATTGTATACACTAACTAAACACGATAAGCTAATTACAGCATGGTATTAAAGCTTGCACTTGATTTTTGGTTAAAAAAAATCCCACAGTAAACATTGTGACAGTCAAGTCTTCAGGTACTCCCAAATATTTGTCACATAAATAATGCTGAAATTGCAAAATTTTATAAGTCTAGCTTTCTGAAAATAAATAATTAGAATCTATCTCGTACATTTTATCTTGAGCCAAGAAGCCAGCTATTCATCTAAGCCTGCATTGCACTACTACAGAGTCAAAACAGAGAGTAGTATGTTTGATTACAACAGCAGATGTCTTGATCCCTACAAATTAAATGTTTCTGTTCCAGTGTTCAACAACAATACATGTGTACATTTAACTTTTGCATTACAATAATAAGTGGCATGTGTTTATATCTTGAGTGATTTGAACTGAAGGTAATGTTTAGTGAATGCTGGGGTGGGGGTGAGGTAGGTTGTTGATTTGTTTAATTTTAGCAGAATCATTGAAATTTAGGCAGGATGAATAAAATCTGAGTCAGTGGGTTCTCTGTCCCCAAAATAAATATAAAAAATATAATCAGTGTTTTATTTATTTATTGTTTAATATGTATAAGTTTTAATAAGTAACTGCATCATTGAAGTCTATGGTTTTACGTGTCCCCCCCCCAAACTTCAGCCTGTACAGCCAAGCAGATATACATGCAATATTTTCTTCAGTTAGCCGATTTGTCTGGATACTGCTTTATATGTTACATATTTATATGACATTTTGTGGACACCAACCATTGTGTAAATTAAAGGGCTTGAACAGCATACCTATAATCCGGTATATATCAATAATACACACTAATATGGTAAATATTTACCATTCTTAACTGTAATAGTTGGGGAAAAAATTTGTAAAATTCCAACAATTGCTCACCTCATCATTAAACATGTTTAGTAAATGGAATAAATGAAGAAAACGGCATTTTTTGTCATGTCTCGGTGACATACTACAGGAAGTATCCAAAACTCGAACAGAGCTACATGTCTGAGTCTTAGTTTTATATCTTTCAATAGAAACAGTGATGCAGCTAGATGTGTTCCCATAGCCTTCTTCAATTCAGTTTCTTATGGCAGCAAAAACAACAGTTTACCGGTTAATATGCTTTGGTAGCATTTCGTGTCTCATTTATACATATTGCCTGTTGGATTTTATTCATCATGATGTATTCATATTGGAAGTGAGCTGATGATAGTTGGCCTTTGAATTGTAAGAAAAACAGTTTTGTTTGGTCAATTTAAGCCTGGTTATCCACATTTTTGGTAGCCAAAGTGCCCAGTGATATCCATCTCTACACCTTGGTGGACAGGTAAGCTACAAATGGTCTCACATAATTATAAACATCTGTTCACCTAGCTAAAATTTTATTGGATACAGCTACAAATTGCTTTATTCAGTCTAGATTATTGTAACATCTTTTCAAAAGTCAACCCTTTTGTTACTATTTTGTTGGTTGGGTTGTCATGTTTTAAAGGGAGACAACTTGCAATATGCAGTAGATGTCAATAGAATAATTAATTGACTCACCATGGAATAGAGATGGTTCAAATTGAAAATTTGGCATATGAAGATGAGTCATCCATGGAGTCCCAACACAAGTCTTAAAGTTAGATCTGAACTTAAAAATATATTTGATTAGTCAGTTTCATATTGGATTAAAAATCTAAGCAACATGATTGTAGAATAAAGTTTTAGTCCAGTCCAGAATTTTTGGTTAAATCCAAAATAGGATCATAAATATGACCTGATTTTGTCCTTTTTTGTTACCCTGAATATGCAAGCAAAGCCCAACCAAGGTTTTGATATTTAGCTGATTTGTAAGAAAAGAAATTTGAAATTTGCCATCATAGGAGAACAACTTTTTGTGCTTATCATTTCGGTAATAAACATGTTTTCCAGATTGAAACAAATCTACTGACATGGAACATTTTAAATATTTTTCAGATTTGTGAAATTAGTACGGTCTAAAACTCCAAAAGTAACTTTGTATACTCAGAGAGCAAAGTGTATGCTGATGGAGAATGGTCCCGATGCAGATTTTGAAGCCGTATTTTATGATGGTACGTTTCATTTACTCAGATTTGATACATTTAGCATTGTCAGCATATATGCATGTATTTTACTGATATAATTTTCTAATAATGTATATTTTAACACATGCAGCTTTTTCGACACATTTATATCCATATATATATATATATATATATATATATATATATATATATATATATATATATATATATATATATATCAGAAATTTCATGTTTTTAAAGGCTCATTTATACTGTACATATATTGATATATATTTTCAAAATTTGAATATTTATTAAAATATATATGTATATTGATATTATTTTTGCTAAATTCATAATACACACTTACATTGTCTTATAGCATTTTTCTTGCATTTACTGGTGTCATTTAAACATTTTTTGGTACAAAAAAATGGATGCAGGTACCATATATATTCATTTATTAGTTGAGTTGAACTGCAAACATTGAAGACCTTGATGAGCCATAGTACAGTGCACCAGCAGATCAGGGTCTATGTTTGTTCTACTAATGACTCCTAACAAACTGCACAGACACAGATCTGCTGGCACATAATGTTTATGTGTTTGCATTTGGACGTAACTTATAAGTAAATATATATGGTATGTCATTGTACATTTGTTAACATGTAATCAATGATCAGGCTTTAGTTCTAATAGACCTTGTACTTTTTTATCTTCTGTAATTTGCATTGACTTAATTTCTTAATGATCCTAACGAGACTTGTAGAATTGGCTTTGTCTTTATTAAGTTTAGAATTCTTATAATTTCCTGTGAAAAAAAGAAAGGATGATAAACAAGAAATGTGCATCTCAAAGAACTTTCCATTAAATAGAAATCTACAATCATAGGCATAATGTTATCAATATGATTCTTTTTTCTCACTTTGTTCTGAATTTAAATATTACGCATTTCCCACGTATAAATGCAATTTCTGTGTATAACCGCCTTATTTGTAATGAGTATTACTTGTCTGATGTTTGCTAGATTTGAAAACTAATGAATTTTTACAAAAATTGCAATATAAAATTGAGAAAAATTTAAACATTGTCGCTTAAATTAGAGCCACTTTTGCTGGCTTGCAAATTTAATACTTGGAGAAAACGTTTTTTTAAAAAAAATATATATAATTATAAATAACCCCAGTGCACACCACAAAAATTTGTTGCTGATATTCATGCAGGTATCTTACTTTGATATGACCAAGATTTATTGAATATATAGAAACCAGGATTTGAAAAAGAAATTTTTGGACTCAAGAATGTTTGCTTGTTGGTGTGATGCATTTCGTATTATAGGTATCCACACTGGAACAGATTATTGGTATAAATACATGAAATTTTATTTTCTCCAATGGTGTCTTAAAAGCAATCTGAACTCTTTGTTGCTTTCAAAGGCAAATCTACAGAAAGTGGAAATGGGGAGGAAGATGATTCATTAGATAAAATTAGCTGGAGTAAGTAGATACATACACCATGCTTATATATTAGCAGTCATCCATGTGTGTTGTGAATTGCGTACTCAGTCTTTCATGCCATTCCTGATGACCACTGTCTTATCACTTTGTCAGTACTCAATGCATGTTTTACTAAAAATCATCTACACCACAAAGTAAGATTGTGGCTTGGGTTGTACATGTGATTGACATTATGTTATGTCATTTTTGTAAAATTAATTTCATCCATCCATCATTGATTTCTCTGTCCTACCTGTCACATGGTATAACTTTTTCATTACATGTACTTGGAAAATGTTTAAAGTGCATATACATTCTAGGATGAGACTGGGTCACTATTTATTCCACATGACTTCAAAATTATGTCATGGTTTGAATGCCTGTGACTCTTCTTCAGTTGTTAATATTTTATTTGTGGATACATCACAGGATGAATGCATATCATGCAGAAGAAATGGGTTACTGTGACATACTTTCCAGTTTTTGTGCTAAAATTATATAAAAATTACTGACTCTTGTTTCTTGAGACAGTGAGAAAACTTATTTCATCAGTAAATCATTCTCAGAAAATTATATTTTGTTTAACCATAAAGCAAGATTGATGTGTCATTACACCATTTGTTTATAATAGAACCTTTGTAATTTAAAGCATATGGGTTTTCAGTTTGGATTGCACACAGTGGTCAATAGGAATGCTTCTGCACCACCTTGGTTGTGGCTTAATTTCTGCAAATTTTTTTTTCTTCTTAAAATGCTGTAATAACCCTTTGCATGGAATGGTCATTGTGAAATGTGGTATGAAAAAGATATGTATCGGAAACCAACTTTTAATGGTTGTGTCCCCACATTTAGTTTGAATGCTTGTTCTTGTTTTTAGCATTTATTGTCACACTCATGTTAGCTGAGAATGAGACATAGCTATTATTTACCATATATGTTCACTTTTATGTTGAATCCAACTGCAAGCAACATTGAACTTGATTCTGCCAGTGCATAGTGCACTTGTAGAGTTCTATGTTTGTTTTAATGATTATTACTAAGAGACTTTATAAACCAAGATCTACCAGTGCGTTATGTGAGGCAGATCTTCATATGTGTAGTTTGCAGGTGGCCTGAACTTATGTGCATGTATATGTGGCACCAAAACTATTAATCGTGGAGCTGCAGCTGCCAAACTCAAGTTGTGACCAGATCAGGGTATTGGGGGTGTGCTCAGTAGTCATGAAGACCATTAGAATTTTTTTTAAACCCTTTAGCTATGACTACTGCATCTAAGCGTCACCTGTAAATAGCTCCTGAACCCCACCGACGAATATATGCAGTGTCGATAAGCCTTGTTTACAACCCCAGTGTCGCTTATGAATGTGAAGTTCTGTAGTACTCGAAACCCAGTGTTGCATCTATGCGGACATGACTGCTATGTTAACTAAACGTTGATTGGTTGAAAGTACAGATGTTTACTTATTTTTAATTATCATAACCAATGAGAAGACTGGTTACTGAACAATTTGATACAAGCTTGAAAGTTGAGAGGTTAAATTTAGACATGCGGCAAGGGATTTCCAGCAATGTACAGAATGCGTGCAGTTGAGATAAACAAAAATGGATTTCTAGATGGATATGAGTGACTTTGAAGGGTTCAGTGCAAGCAATATCGAAGAGTTTAATGGATCATTCTTAGTAAATGGATCAGATAATGATGTCAGTCCCGTTTCAACACTAGATGTATGTGATTTTGATTCAAATGACTATGATTTATTTTGTGCAATTCAAAACAATTTACGGGACTGGGATTTCTTGTATGATTGTTGTAGGAGTAAATAAAGTGGAAATATATGAATAATAGACACTATACAAGGTAAACTGTTTTTTATTTCACTGAAATCCAGCAAAAACTAATGAAATAATGAATATAAGTGTAACCATGTTTTTATTGTCAGTTTCTGTAGTCCGCCATGACGATGCTCTAGTATTCAGCCTAGCAAATAGCCTCAGTAGTCTCAGTAACTGATACGATATCACTCAGCAGTAGTGAAACTGCAGAACAGCTGTAGTAGTTAAAACGGTTTATACTGAAAAGCGCCAGAGAGTTGGTTTTGAGGACCAGTGGTTAGTCAATATTAGATTGCAGCCACAGAAACACAAAAAAAAAGCTTGGAACCACTGTCTTACGGTCCTTAAATTTTTAGATACTTGATCCTGAACATAAGTTGATGCTCTTCAGGCAATTATATCATTAGCCAAATCCAAATTTGATAGTCATTTAAACATGACATCATTAGATTTATTTTACACATTTTTTAAACCTTTTTTATTTCATAGCCTTGTTCACACAATTAACCCAAGACTGAGATAAAATACATTTGGTTTGTATGTTTGTATGCCTATGTTGATGACCTGATTAGATTTCTGTGCCTTTGTAGAATTTGTATTTTCCAACTAAGAGGCAGAGTATATCATGGTGTCCGTCCCTCTGAACGCATGTCCAGATATCCATAGCTTGCATTTGAGGTAAGGAAGAAACCTGTCTATTTTGGAGTTAATATGTCATGATTACTTTAGCTGAAAGGAGACAGATTTGAGTTCCTCATCATCTACAGTTAGTTAACTTTCTGCATGGTTTGCACTTGTCAGGCCAAACAGTTCCAAGGTCAAGATCATTGTGACAGAAATGAAGAAAGATAGTTTCTGCATGATAACGCGTTCTCAGCCATTAACCAATCTTTCTGGATGGCTTACATTTAGGGTAAGGAAGAACCCTTTTAAGTTTGAAAGGTCAAAAGTCATGTTCACTAGGATAGACAGGATCAAAATTGTTTCCAACAGTAAAATTAGTTGTACATGACATACCAGAATGAAACCTTGATGGCTCACTTATGGCAAGGAAAAAGCCGATCTGTTTTGAAGTAAAATGGTAAGGTCAGTGTCATTGATTGAAAGAAGTAAAATGGTTTGTGCACAGTAACATTAGTTGTACTTTATAGAACTGGATCAGATATTGTGGATTGCTTATGTATAGGCAAGGAAGAACATTTTGATTTTGGGTTCAAAAGGTTAATGGTCAAAATTACTGAATGACAATAGAAAAATGAATTTACACAGTAACTTAAGTTTTCCACCATCTGCAGTTCCCAGCTTTTGCAGATGGTTAGCATTTGAGATAAGAAAGAACTTAAAAATTCTGGAGTCAAAAGGTCAAGGTCACAGACCATATGACAAAAAATGGTTTCTGCACACTAACATTAGTTCAACATTACAGACTGAACCAAACGTTATAGATGGTTTACACTTGGGCTAAGGAAGAAACTTGTTGATAATGAGGTCAGTGGTCAAGGTCACTGACTGAGATAAGTTTTTTTTTCTGCTCACATATTTTGCTCATCTTAATAGAGGGTTATTAAATATGATGCATTACTCTTGTGTCAAGTGTTTTGAACTACAGTTTTTAATTTTTGGGGACATGAAATTTTTTAGAACTGTCTGAATTGGGGCATACATTTTTTTTTATAAACAAATGAGGTTTTGTTTTTTGTCATCAGCAGAGGTAAGATGTTATGTTTTCAGAGTTATGAAGCATACCTTATAATGTTATTTACATGTGAGTCATATATATATATATACACACACACACACACACACACACACACACACACACACACACACACACACACACACATAACATGAAGTACTCTGTAGAACCCATGCTTTGGAATACAGGATTGGGTGTGCATAATGTATTCATCCAACAAGTCATTGCATACTGATAAGCACACAGACATTTTTGCTCAAATATGTAGATTTGCTGATGATAAATTATTCTGATGAAAGGTCCACCAACCAGTTTTGGGAATAAATTAAGACGCTAGCTCCAATTTCATAAACACTAAACATGTTTACTTGAGACATGCACAAGTTAGTTAAGAAAATAAATGTAGTATGGCTTACCTGATGGACAGATATGGGTAAGGTCTGTTTTTTAAAAAAATTTACTTACAGACTGTACTTTACAGGTGTTTTCCTTTAGAGCTGATAATTGTATATTTATTATTTAGTCAATAAAATGCCTGTGGAAAAATCTCTTATTCCAGCATCATTCTGCCCATAAATCCACTAACTTTTGCTTGTTGCCCAAACATTTGTAATGGTTTCTCATGAGCAATTTTAATAAAACTGCTTCAAGGTTGAAGTCATTTTAAAAGTCATTTTTAATTTTGTGACTTGCATCTTTGTCCAGAGTATGATGTTTAAACTATTTAAATATTTTAATTAAATTTGAACAACTTATGTATTAGGTCGCAACATTGTGTTGCATACTTTAGCCATGCCAATTTGTCTCAATGTGAATGTTAAAGCAAGTGAAATGTAACTGACTTGTATCCTTTTCTGGTGAATAAATTTTTATCCACTGAAGATATTTAATTATTGCTTTTGCCAATTGTTTATAATAAATAGACAGTATAGCACATCATTGCCACGCCCACAGCCTGAGGGTGAAATTCACAACAATGGAAATGTAACTTGTATCCATGTATGGAGTTAGATATTTAAATAAAAGTTGAACTAGTTGTATAGTGACTGTGTTTCAATACATAGCCACATCTCATTTCCCAAGGTTAAATTCATGCTTAGGGAAATGTAAACAGTGACCTATATCCAAGTATGTGTGTATAACTTTAAACTGATGATGTTTTAATAAAGCTTTAACCTTTTATATATCTTGATTTAATACTGTCTGCTGTATTCAGTCATAACCTTTGTATCAAGGTAATCGTCACATCAGTAGATAATGTCAGTCACATAGAGCTGTAGAGTTGAAAGAAGTAGAAAATTAGCATTTAAATATTGGTTTGTTTACCTTGGAAAAAGCAACATCTAAACCCAGATTCAGCACTCAACTGTGTTTGACCACTCCTTTTTGTCAGTAATAAAACCCCCGAAAGCCATAATTAATGCCACTCCATTAACTTCTCCCAATCCTCTTAAAATGGCTAATTTACTACCATATATACTAACGTATAAGCTTGTTCGCATTTAAGCTGATCCCCCCCACTGGATAGGTAATAGCATTAAAAAGTGCATAACCCACACATAACCAGACCCCCAAGTTCCAGACATGAAAAGATGCTTGTGGTAAGTTCTAAATGCAAACTTAATTAGCAATTCTCTCAGGGTTGATATATGAATATGCAAGGAAATGTTATTCTGTAACATAAATTGTTTGAAAAGTAAAGATATTTACTTAATTTTCTGTTTTATTGTTTCTGCCTGAATCTGATTTGTGTATAATTTGATGGAAAAATGACAAGAATTAAGACTTGACTGGTTGCTATAAACATTACCTCTCCCTTTTGGCTCTTGTTCATTATTGTTTGTTTATGAATTATTGCATTAGAAATTTATATCAGTGCACCAGTAATTATGTTGTTAGTTTGCTCGAATTGTAAATACGTAACTCAATAAAATGTTAACCCAAGTATGACTGTAACTAACAACTATGGCTTGGTTCAATGCTCACATTTTGGCTATGGTGCTGCTACATGGTTAGAAGCTGAGTTTTATGTGAGTGACCTTACACACTGTTTTACACAGCTATGGTAATTTTGCTAATATTTTGGAGTATTAGGCAATTGCACATCAAAGGACTAGTCTAGCTTCCCTCTTAACTCCAGCCAGTTTCAGGGTGTTAATGATTAGCTGGCCTGGGTTGCTTTTAGAAAACCAAAGACAAATCTGCCAATGATAAACAAAGGAGACATCAAAACAAGCAGCTTACCAGTGTGTGGAACACTGATTTTGTTTGGCCAAAACACCAAATTAAAATAGATTAATTATGATCTTAGTTGATCTAAACACTGAATTGTAGCCTTTATTATTATCATTCTTTCATGAACATGTAACGGTTATGTGAATATGTGCTGGTCATGTGCCTTGTACAATTAAACATTTTCCTGAAGATTACCTCAATTTGTAGGATTCTATATATCATTGAACACTTGGATTAATGTAAATGAAACATATATATATGTCTAATTGAAATATGATCTAATATTTTGGGGAATAAACAAGGATTAAAGTAACACAAATGGCAGTTAGCACATTCTGAGTACTGTACATTATAGTACATCCTGGTCTCCCAGGTAAACTCAAACCAGCCCATGAATTATGAAGTCTTAATTTCATGTTGAAGAAATCAGAAATGTGCACATGTAAAATAATGACAAACACAATCATAGTAGTTTATAAGAGTTAGTAAGTGTTAGCATAACAAAAAATTCTTACCTGCATATAAGTCTTTGAACAAAGAAGAAAATAGTTATTTTCCATGTTACAAGATTGACTACCGTTACTGTAGACATCAAAAAAAGAACTTTACAATTTTCAAATGCAGACTTTGGCCTGTGGATAAGTCGTTCCCCCCCCACTTCCAGGTTATTTTTGTTCCTAAATTATTTGGCTTATACGTGAGTATATACAGTAAATTGTGCACTTCTAAATCTGATCTAACCAATTCCATGCTACTGTTGTTGTGCTTAGCAAGTCATAACTTGTATCAACATAAAGTTGGAATAGAGAACTTTTTCCACCCTGGAATGTTGAAGTACTTTATTGATCATCAAGTGACCACTTCCATTGCTTTATTTCTTGTTCTTGTCTATGTGGATCCAGTTTTGAGCATACACACATCCAGCAAATCAAGTAGGGATAGACTACTTTTGTTCCTGATTGGTGGTCATTGTTTGCCTGATTGGTGGTCATTGTTTACCTGATTGGTGGTCATTGTTTACCCAGGATTGGAGTAGCCAAGTATCAGGCATTGCACCTGGTCTGAATTGAAAGTGTCCTATTCAATGTTGGAGTCATACATGGAATAAACAGGGGTTATATCAAAATCAATGAAGCCTTTCAGCAAAGAAACTTCATTGGAATTTGAATGCTGTTAGATTAGATAGATACAATCCTGTTATATTAACTGTAAACTGGATCTTTTAGGCATTAAAATTAAGACTGTACATGAATTGTCTTCAGTATTTCACACTCTAAACAAGTTACATTAAAAGTCAATTTGTACGATTTTTTTTGTGAAAAAGTTAATTACTGCAGAATATAGTTTTCAATGGTACTTACATTTAACTGAATGCTTAATTGAGAGTTACTGCCCTTTTTTCTATAGTCAGTCTTTAGCAATAAATGAACATTTTTGCATAGCAAAATTCAGATTTGTATGAGAAAATGTTTAATTCATTTATAGTACAAAAAAAATGTTACATGAGTATATTGCATTCTCTCAAAGCAAGTCTTGATTCATTATTACTGATATTCAACACACGGCAAAATATATGAATACAATAATAAAAATACTTAAACAATTGTGTTATTTGGCTGTCTCTGTTGGGGCTGCTTATGGGCTGTAATCTTAATGGACACTACAAGACTATAATGATTCCCAGTCTATGTTAGGCTGATCCCAGCATTATAGTGTATTCCATGCTGATCCCAGCATTGCAGTGTATTCAAGGCTGATCCCAGTATTACAGTGTATTCTGGGCTGATCACTGCATTACAGTGTATAATGAGCTGATCCCAGTGTTACAGCATTGTGCTGATCCCAACTTAAGATTGTGCTAGGCTGATCCCAGAATTTGAGTGTATTCTGGGCTGATCCCCTACATGAGTAGGCTATGTGCTATGCCCAGCATAACAGTGTATTCTGGGCTGATCTCACGTCAACTAAATCAATACAAAGTTGAACCCTGCATAAGAGAGTATTCTGTATTGATCCCAGGTTAGTGGAATTGAACTAGGTTGATCCTAGCATGAAGAAAGTATTGAGATTTATTCTTATTTATAACTGTATAAGGTCTGTGTTAAACAGGCATGACCTTTATGTTATTAGTTTAGCATGTTAGTATCTGCAGACCTGCCAATCATTATGATTTTGATGTAAGTCTTATGAAAATTACCTATAAAATACAGACTTACATCATAGATGCAAAAACTGGGAAAATAATTGTTGCCGAAAAATCTGGATAATTGAATCGTCCATGTTTGATTTGGATCCTGGTTTCATATTAGAATTAGTGAAATTAGTCAGGGAACTGGACTAATGTTACAGCAGCACATGCTTTAAACTGCACCTATCTGTTCATGTGAAGCATCTGCATGATCAGACTGTTGATTACATAATTTTAAAAAAATGGCATTCAGAAAGCGATGCATGTTAAACACAAAAGAGAAAATGTTGTTGTTGTGGGGTTTAATGCCATTTTTCAGCACAGGAAAGGCTATACATGGTGGCCAGTATTAATGGTGGAGGAAGAAACCGGGAAATCACCGGAAAGAACCACGACCCACGAGAAGCTACTGGCAAGCTCTCTCACATATCCACATTCCACGAATCTTAGACTCGAACCCAGAGGTGAGATGGCAGTGATCCGTAACAGACAGCACTTTAGACAACTCGGCCACTCGGGGCCCCCAAAAGAGAAAATAAGCTTTTAGAAAAGTGTTAACAAATTCAACACAGAAGAATAAAAATGAGTATTAAGATTCATCACATGCCAGTTTGAGTATGTCTCATGGCAGGAGATATGATTACCATCAACATGTGAATTAGAAAAAGAATTTCCAAGCTGTTGCTTTTTAGAGCTTTTCATGTATTTCTATGAAATTGCATCCAGATTTGTACCTTGTCATACAATAATTAAATCTCTTCACAGGTCAAGGTTATCATTAAAGAAAGGTCATGAGACAGGCATATCTTGTGTCATTTGCAGCACACTTATTACAAGGTCATTAGTAGGAAAATGGTCAATTATTCCAATAGACAGGCATGTGTTATTTGCAAGACACTAGTTATAAGATTATTAGCAGGGAAATAGTTATGAGACAGGCATATCATGTGTCATTTGCAATACACTTGTTACAATGTCATTAGCAGGGAAATGGTCTGGATTTACAAAAATGGACTGAAACTAAGTAACTTCTATTAGAATTTTGGTTTTGCTGGCTATCCATGTCTGACCGATATTTGGGACATTGCAATCACCACCTGCATAATCTAACTTTCAAATACAAGGTTGTTTTATGCTGATTTTACCATTTTTTTATGCAGAGTAAAGACAATGTTGAAAATAGATCTTGGCTTGTAATTGAAAAAGATTATACTGACAGTTCAGTGCCACCATTACTGCTGATACTTGTAGCAACATACTGATTTTCAAGATTCAGTGTTAGACCAATCAGAGTTTTTGGGACTTTAACATAATTGGTAGAATTGAATTTAGGAGCCATGCACATGAAATTTAGTATTCAGTACCACAAATGTCAATTAGTATCCAGCAAAACACATGACATTTGGTACTCAGTACAACATAATACATTTAGTACCTAGTACGTCATTTAGTATCCAGTAAAACACATGACATTTGGTACTCAGTACAACATAATACATTTAGTACCTAGTACGTCATTTAGTATCCAGTAAAACACATGACATTTGGTACTCAGTACAACATAATACATTTAGTACCTAGTATGTCATTTAGTATCCAGCAAAACACATGACATTTGGTACTCAGTACAACATAATACATTTAGTACCTAGTACGTCATTTGGTATCCAGTGGAACATGCTACATTTAGTACCTAGTATATGTTATTTGGTATCCAGTGGAACTTACTACATTTAGTATCTAGTGCAACACACGCTATTCAGTATCTAGTGCAACACATTACATTTAGTATCCAGCAGAACATGTGACATTTAGTGGCCAGTAGAACATGTCTTATACTATCCCATTACAACGTGGCATTTAGTATCCAGTAGAACACATTCCATTTAGTACCTAGTACAACATACAAAATTTAATACCAGTAGAACACATTCCATTTAGTACCTAGTACAACATACAAAATTTAATACCAGTAGAACACATTCCATTTAGTACCTAGTACAACATACAAAATTTAGTATCCAGTAGAACACATTCCATTTAGTACCTAGTACAACATACACAATTTAATACCAGTAGAACAAATGATATTTAATATATAAATGGGAATATACAGCAAAATGTTGAATTACCATTAATTAAAGTTGAACAGGAAATAGTTGACAAAGATGAGTATTTGGTGTGTCAAGTAAATGACACTGATCCATAAGTATAATCCTTCAAAAGTACATTTTAACATTTATTCTTTGTTATAGGTGCCAAATTTACATCTAGTTCCCGAGGAATGAGAATCATTGAGAAAACTGGGACATCCCTTGTACTTGAGTCAGCTGACATGGAGCAACACCTAACACAGGAGACACAAAAACTGCTGGAGTATGTCAAACAGGTCAGTTATTGGACACAAAAGTATACAAGTTATAGCTCACCTTCCATAACTGCATGTATTTCATTGGTTAGGGTAAACCAAGGGTGTCAAACTATTTTGGATGGTGTTTTCTTTAGTATCTACAAACCTATATCAAAATTGGGTCGGATGATGTCTTCTGTAGTGTATACAAACTTGTGGAAATCTTGATGCTTTTGAATAAGATATTGATTTTTTTCAGTGAACAGTATTCATTAAGGTTGAACTCACATATGGGATACGCTTGAATGAGTTGTTGAATCCATAAGTATGTTACTTAAAACAGTAGTCTTGAATTTTATTTCAGTTATCTCTTTTGTTTTGATCTTCCACTGGTCAGATCATTTGGACTTGTAACAAGCTCTGAACTACCATTAAAGTCAGTTTTATGTCATTCTTTTCCAATTTTATTTTAACCAGGAACAAATTTTGCTAATATGACATAAACAAAAGAACATAACATAAACATTTCCATCAAACAGTTGATTAGGTTTGAATTATTTGCAAGAATAAAACTTTTGATGACAGGTTGTATTAAAAAAATAATGTCCAATTAACCCATTTTATCTGAAATATGCCTGCAGGCGTAATACATTTTATCCTGAATACGCCTCTGGTCATAGGCTCCCATTTTATCTGGAATATGCCTGCAGGCGTAATACCACATTTTATCCTGAATACGCCTCTGGTCATAGGCTCCCATTGTATCTGGAATGCGACTAGAGTTGTAGTTCACTAGGTGTGTATATAGTGTCTCTAGAAACACCTGTTATACATCACAAATACTTGTGTACTTCTTCACCGACAACAAGAAATGGTGTTACAGCAATCTAGCGCAATAAAAATTTTAAAAAAAAAACATGGTGGGAAAAGAAACTGCCCATTTGAAAATCGATCGATAAAATGATGGACAACAACTCAGATGTGAACATGGATATTGATAGCGAAAGTGGTTATGTTAAAGTCGAAGGTTTTGATGATTCTGAAGATAATATTGACCTAATTGATGGTTTAGATGTAAATGAAGTTGATGAAAGAGATGGTGCATAACTACATGCACTTTTTAACACTGATTCGGACAATGAAGCTAACTTTGAAGGATTTCAATATGAATAGGTCCGCATTGATTTTTCTACTCGGTTGCTGCCACAATTAAAATTGATTGAAGGGGCACCTGTTCAGCACCCAGAAGAATACTGACCTAGTGATGATGTAGACTTCAAAATTTTGACAAAACTTTAGTGATTGATTACCTTCATCTTACTGAAAGATTTCTAGGATTAATTTGTTGACAAGTTTTTTTTTGAGAAACTGCAGGCTGTCTTGGATTGTGAACTTAACAAATTATTCAATTATTCCAAGTGTTTTGTTGTGCAATTTTAGTAAAATTATAACTTTCAAACTAACAGTGCTAGAAACTTCGAATTTGCACCAAAATACTAGAAATAGAATTATCTTTTTTTTATTCTCATACTATTTGGAGCATTTCATTCATCGTCCTGAAGACAAAATTCACTGAATTTCATGGTAAGTTTTTTTTTTCTTCAAGCCATATTTCAAAATACAGCTGTGAACTTATACCTTGGTAAATTTTAGCAAAACATATATCACTGTGTTGCAAATTTTATTACCTTTTCAGAGATACATAGTTTTATATATTTAAAAAGAAACAAAACAATGTTACAACATATTTAGTAAACATGAAGGTCATCACAATTCTGCTGCTGCTGTTTTGCTGTTTTACCACAGTGTATTTAGAATTGCTTCTCAGGAACCAGGCACTGCAGTTGAAATGGGTTAACAGAATGGGTTAATATTCTACCTATGCATGTACATATGTGCTTGCAGTATCAATGAAAATAATCCATAATTTTTTTTTTCTCACAGTGCCGACAACAGTGCTTGGAGATAGAGAGTGTGGTTACTGCTGTCCAGCAGAGATGCTCTCTTAAGGAAGAGTTTTTCCCAATAATTATTGGAAGGTATGATTCTTGTATCACCTGTATAATAATGGCAGGATACTGGTATAATTTTTCCAGCAATGATGGCTATAGATTTTGTCAATGTTAAAATTTCAAGTTAAAGTTTATACAAGTCAGATGGGGTGAATGTATTAATGTGATCATACATCAGACAGTGTTGTGTGTGTGTGTGTGTCAGTTTCCATTCCTTTATTAATATGCTATGTGAGTGGGTGTATACTTGTGAATTTATGTATTGGGTTCGGAAAGCATTGGATTATGTTGCTTTCCTGAAGATATATAGCATAAAATAAATTTTTTTTTAAAAATCTAATAACAGAAAATGCCACATAATCCAGATTTTCTAAATAAATAAACTTGGTGGAATTAACACCTTTTAAATGCATTTTTATTGTATAAAGTTATAAAAAACAATTATTGATGTTATCAAGATATGATTGAAAATAAACTACATTATTTTGTGCATTTCAGGAGGCCAAACTCCAACCTTAACGACTCTGGCAAGTTTAGTTCAGCCAGTGATGGAACAAGCAGCGAACATAATAGTAGTAACCCCTCCTCTAATGGAAATCCACCTCCCACTGTAAGTTAAACTTTCTCAGTTATCCTCAGTTTGATTTCCAAATGAAAATAGTCTAAAAGATTTAATAAATGCTGTTTTGATGGATTTTATAGCTGCTATGAACAATAAACTTAAGATGCAAAGAATGATTCCTTCATGGAACAATAAGACTTTCCCTTCCTGAATCTATAAATTTAAATACTGACAAATGTTTTGTGTAGAAGCTTGAAAATGAATATCTACAAAACTCATTAAATTTACAGTCATGAAAAATCAAATGCAGATATTTAAAGCTGACTGCTGTATTCCTATCAGTTTCTAATCATGACTTTTCAAGTCATATGATTGTATTTATTGTTTTTCTTTACAAAGAAATTTTGTTTTTACCAGCTTCATATATTTTGAAGTAGAGTATGAAACCTTATTAAATTAGTAAATTATACACCTTTAGTGATATATCTTTTATTTCATTAGAGAAAAGACTTAATCATTAGGTATCTTAAATTTCCATCTAATTTATTTGGCATGTAAAATTAAATTAATGGTTCTCGCAAAAATAACAATTGATATCTCTCTCAGATGACCTCTTTCGATGGGACAGTGGTGAGCAATGTTACAGATTATGTGGATAAATCTGGATCTAGAGGGACTGAGGGTAATGATTCTCATGACATCACACTTCGAGCCCATTCCACAGTAACTGAAAGTGCTATGATGACGACAATGGGGACAAACCCATCTCCTACAAATAGTCAAGTTCAAAAACTAACTACAAAGGATGTTGTTCGACAGGTGCTAATTAAGGATATCGGACGGGCATCACAGGTACATTTTATGCCCTTCTGTAAAAAAAAGTGGGACTTAATAATTTCTAATGGGTTCCACTGTTCTTTTAAATTCCGGGGAAACATTTGTCACTTCTGTAGGCTAATGCAGTTTTGAAACTTTTGAAATCCATTGATGTCCTAATAAAAAATGGAACTTGATTAAAAGGGTAAGGTTGTAGCCATATTTCAGACAAAGAAGGCAACTTCAATGATTTAAAAAATTTCTGCACATTAATGGGATAATGAAGAAGATTTTTATTCTGCGTTCATTTGTGTTTATTTGTTTCTTGTTGAGCCAAAATTTAATGTTTATGAAAGGTGCTGAATATGGAATGTTATACAAGTGTAACCTATTGTTTGGAGAAATTTTTAGCTTTGATTGGATCAAATTCAAACTTCTTTTAAAGTGTGTTGTAAATAAGTACTGATAGTCAAGATATGTGAATTGGAAAATACATTATTTTATTTCTCTATCAACACAAATGTTGAAAAAATAGCATATGCTTCACTACATTCTATGATAAATTTGACGTGATTGGAAGAAACGATAAAGTAATTCAAAATAATTTGAAACTGCCCTTTGCTCTCCTAAGGTGTCAAAATGCAAGGTGAATAGATTTCTTTTTTCACCATAACCTTGTTTAATTTTGATAGATTTGTCCCCCCCCCCATAGCTTCCAATGTTGACATTATGACTTGGTCATATCCATCCATCTGTCTGAAATACCAAACTTGTTAGCAAGATTGCACAAAAACCACTCAGTATAAAAAATGTAATTTTGCTGACATACATGTGGCCTGATTATTAGATTTTGAGGCCACATAAGCCATGTTTATATAGTTTTGAAGTTTGGTGATATCTTTTGTATTACACAGAAACCTTGCTAATATGATTCAGCAAAAACCACATTGAAATTTGGAAGGCATGCTTGTATTTACATGTAGTTGAGCTTGATTAAATTTTCTGGCCATAACTGAATTTTCTAGACATTAAAATACCTTAGAAAAATTAATTTTTAATTTCCAACTAAAAAGCACCTCTACAAGCCTAGTTTAATGAGAAAGTATACATACATACATACAGTGTACATACTGTACATATATTCTGTCTTTTGTGGCTTTGACTTTCTGGTGCGTGGGTTTTTGACAAACACATATTTAGTTGTTTTTTTTTAGGGTTTTCACATAAAGGTGTAGTTAGTAAAACAACATCATTTATTGTAAAAATTTTCTAGGCTTTACTTTCAGAGTGAAAAGCTATGCTCTTCATAATTTTAAGACAGAAGTTTTACTACATGCCCTGGTACACATGTTGGTCACATACTATGTTCTTTAAGGTTTAATTTTATTTGCAGCATTTAAACGGTGAAATCTGGGTGAAGTTTTTTGATGGTAACCAAATAGGTGTCAAGTCTACTACCACAACTGTCAAGTACATAGATCCAGCAGGAAAATTGTCCAGGTATGATTCCGCCAAGTGGCATGATGACTGTGTAGAGAAACAAAGTTCTAGATAAAGTTAAAATGCAAGATCTTCTGGTTATGGCTTTTTTCTCCTTCATGTTTCTATTAGAGTTATGGATTATTCAGAATTGTTTGTTTGCCCTTTTGGGGACAAAATGGTTTCTCCTTTTTTGGGGGACAAAAATGAGATATGTGCATCTTTATGTATGGTTTATTCATTATTTGATTAGTTTGTAGCACTGGAAAAACAACACCTATAAATAATGTACTGTTTTCATTTTCAATAGGAGAGCTGCAGTAGCTAGATTGGTAGAGCATCAGATATCTAATCCATTAGTCGCAGGTTATCCTTTTTTTTAACAGCAACAATTGCATTCATTTCCTTTCATAGGGCTCTTGTGCAAGCTAATTAATCTCCCTAACCTCCCAAAAAATCTAAAAAGAACATGACACCATTTTGATTTCATTAGTCACATCTAACATACAGAATATCATCCTCTTTTGTCCTTTCACTATACATACATGTTACACAGATGTTATATTACTCATCCAGAGTTGCCTTTTTGTCTTTTAACATCTTTTTGGCATTTCACGTACCTGTTTAAACGAGTTGAGTGTTTGCCTCCCCCCATTTACCTGCTTTAGTTTAGTCTTATCTGTATTCCTTTTGTAATAAAACTTGAACTGTACTTTGCCAGCAGTGCCCCCATTAAATTGCATCTCCACCTTCATTATTATGGTGCAGTTGTAAGTATTGTCCACTCATTTTTGGGCCCAGTTCTTTGGTTTGCATAAATCTTTATCTTTCAGAGTGTCTAAGGTCATAAGCTATGGGCACATTGAATGTCCCATGGGACATACCCCACCTGCTTAGACAGTCAAGATCAAATCTGTGATCCCACTCACCTAGGAGTTGTACTACTAGGGTCAATCCCATCATTCCCCATGAGCATCTGCAGCATGAAGACAACCACATTTCAGCATTTTCTTCTCAGGAGAGTGATACTAGGAGGGACATTCCTGCCTTGCCTTGAAAGCAGGATGAAGATGATGATGTCATCTACAGTGTACTTAGATGAGTTCTTGGGGGAACTGGTGGCAATAGCAATGAACCTTTTGCTTCAGTGGAGTTCCCAACTCCTTCTCCCCTATCAGGATAGGTGTTCGAATTAGATGTTACATAATGTGGTGTTCTCTGTGGAGCTTCTTCACCCTCAGCAGTGCTGCCTTGGAGGCGTCAAAAGTCTTGCTAGACCAAAGCAAGAACCTTTCAGCGTCTGCACCTCATCAGACACACTTCAGATGCTACATCCCCTCTGTAGCATCACAGGATTTGAGGGACCAAAACCACTTACCTCTGGTAGCAGCTCTGGGCCCTTTGAAACTGGCAAAAAAGTGTCCACCCGGACCACCATATGGAACCTTTTCTCAAGTTCTCACAGTAGGTGCAGCTTCATCAGTCTCAAAAGCAGCCTCTGTTCAAAACTTCCTTTTGCCCATCATTCACTAGATGAGGTGAAGAAGGAATCTTCCCTGGGAAGTTGCACCTATGGTGTGTTTCTCTTCACATCATCCCAATAGGCGCTTGTCTATCATTTTCTTCAGGGATTAGATCAGGCATCTTAGATAATGTGTGGTCCATTCCACCTTAAAGGGCAGATACCATCTTCTTTCACCAGCCCAATCTGCCTGAATGAAGGGAAGAGGTACACAATTTTCTGTAGAAGGGTGATTTTGAAAGAGTGGAATATTACTAGATTGGATTTCTATTCCATGATTTTCTAGTGTCAAAAAGAGGTGGAAAGTTTCAGCTCTACCATAAACAAATTTCTTTGGAAAAACACTACAAGATGGAATAAACTACGTCATATAACCCTCTACTGGACAGTCTCCCTTGACCTTCAGGATCATGTTTTCATATCCCCATCTTTTCTCCACACAGGAAAGGAAACACCTCAGGTTTTGTCTCAGCCAGGAACTTTTCAGTTTTGAGTACTACCATTAAGCCATGTTCATGAGAGTTGTTGCAGCCCACTTGAGGGCGTTAGGGATTAACATTCTCCAGTGTTTTAATGACTAGTTGATGTACAACATTCTTCGAGATTCACTTCTGGTCACCGCTTTTGGTAGTTGGTGACCAGTCTCAGTGGTAGCCCAAATCTAGATTAGTCAGACTGCATCCCTTCTCGGCTCTTTGTATATATTTGGATGAATTTCCTCACCAGCTTTGTGGGAGGGTTTTATTCCTCTCGACAGGATTGACCAAAATCCTTTCCCTCATAACAGGTATTCTGGCCAAGGCTAATTTTATTACTCCCTTCTCTCTCTTTCTCTTGGATACTCCTGTCTAGATTGCAGACTTGGTTCCCCTAAGGGAGACTTGACTTGCACCTTCTATCAGCTCAGATCCCTCTGGGATCTGATTTTCAGCACCACCTGTATTGGTGTCAGCAAAATAGGAATTGTTTTCTGACCATAGTTTCAGTTCTCACCTCTAAACCAGACTCCTTTCTTTACAAAAATGCATTATATTCAGCATCAGTTGCTCATCAGAAGCCAGTTTTGAGGAAGCAACCCTTAAAATAAACAACTTTGACATGTGGGTTGTTTCAAGCCTAATGGGTGTGTCAACCTCATAAGGCATCATTTCATTATGTTCACCTCAGACAGCATATCTTCCTTTTGAACCTATCCTTACAGCTGTTTTCCTGCTCTCAATAATCTCAGTGACAAGTAGGAGCAAGCTTCCTACAATATCAGTGGACAAGAGTTATTCACAGTCCATCAGCAATTATGATTTGGTTTCTCCTATTTGCCATCTTGGTTTTCTAAGAACAAGCTTCCTTCATTAGCTCCCTTTTCTATCAAGATACCCATACAAGTTCTATCGGATCTGGAGATGATCAAGATGGGCTCCTTTGCAGAGTTAGAGCCTTGTTATATTTGACTTATAAAGAAAAGAAAGGGTTCAGAATTCCTCATTCTACCTCTACAGGGTTCCTCTGATGTTACGGCAACCACCATATCAATGTGGACCGTCCTAACACTCAAGAGAGCTTATCAGCTTCTAAATGAGAGGGACCTTTCATGAGAACTAGGTTCCATGAGGTTATGGCTATTGCTACATTTTGTGCCTATTTGAATGACATCTTATCTCAGTCTCCTCACACTGCCTTCTCCATTTACATAAGATCTTTGGCAAGTCTGTGAAAGCTTTTTTTGTTTTGTTGTCCTAGAGTGATGTCCCTTCTACCAGGTTAGAGTAATTAACACTTCTTACATAAAGGTAAATATATTTTAAAAAAAAAAATAAAATTGTTGAGGCCATCCGCCTTCCTCTTAACTGATAAATTTAACAATGTAATAGGAACAGGTAATGTATTACTCCAATTAAGATGTAAGAAGTGGGGTAACTAATTTTAATTATGTAATGCTGACCTGCTACTAGTGCCTAGATACCCTCTTCTCACTTGCTCCGATATGCTGTACTTTAGGACCAGTCAAAAGAGTATTGTATTCTGTTGTGACTAAGGTGTCAGACTGGGATCTTGATCTTTTCAGTTCTGACTAATACTAATTGGAGGATGGAATATTTAGCTTGGACTTGTCACTAAAATCCCAGAAGAGGAAAGCAAGGCTATAGTAGCAGACAAGTATTATGTAATTTAGTTTCCTCTCCCCAAACCCAAAATTATGTTACATCTCCTGAACAGATGGGGTTTTCAATAAAATACCTTTCATGACATGTAGATGACCCTAAATGCAAATCAGACAAGTTCATTGATACCATGTTTAAGGTCCAAAGCCAGAACAAAAACAAGTTTTTTATTTTTCTTTATATTTTTCTTACTAACTTTGGTTATGTTGGAGTTCAAGAATATCTTAAATAATTTCAATACTTTGCAGTAAAACAAAAAAATAAAGAGGGAAGAAATAGATTTTCCATAAATTCCTACAAATACTTTCCGACTGGTAAAGTATGTCACTTGGAGGTACTCATATTTCATATTTTTATTTTATTTGCTATTTATTTTCAGGTTTCAAAGGTCTGATATACTGCCTCCAGTTGTTAAGAAATGTTTGGAGAAAGTACCACTTGTTCTGGAACAATTATTGCAAGACTCTCAGTCTCAACTTTCGCTAGCTAGGCAGTCTTCACAGTGAACTTTTGTGTGTATGTGTGTGTATGTGTATATATGAGAGCGACACAGAGAGAGATTCTACAAGGTGCTACTATCTTAATGTAATAATCTTCAGCAAAACTGAAGTTAATGTCGAGGAAGAAGCATTTAGTGAATATATAGTCATGGAAATGAAGTGTCCCATAATTTACCATGGATACAATGTAGTAATTCATCAAGACAGAAATTGATTTCTTGTCATTATAAAATTCTACATTTTTTAAAATTATTATTGTTATTATTATTAGTTCATTCTCAATATATGTTTCATGTGTACAACAGCTAAATCATTAAAATTCACTTGCTGGGGATGGAAGTGGGAAATTTTTTTATAAATCAATAATAATGGTGCTTCACTGTACCACACTCCTGCAGATAACTGGTTTCTTTTTCCTTGAGATATTGAAATGGATATACAAACAGCTTCTTCTGTACTTTTAAATTTTGTATAACTTATTGATAGATTTTCCCAATTAAATTTCCTCTCCACATTTACAACAATTGAGCCTTCATTGACCTTCTTATAAGCCATTCTATATGCATTTTTGTTAGTAATGGATTAGTTGTTCATAAATCTTGATATTTTGTTAGGAAGATTTTATGAAATAAATCATTTCATTTTTAGCTGTGAAATGTTTGTTGCATATCTTTGTTAGAGCTTTTGTTAGGATTTTTTTTAAAAGTATTAAATTTTAAAAATTTAAGCTCTAATTTGAACATTTTTTAATATACAACTCCAAAGGTTCAATATTTCATGCTCGCATATGTATTTGAACTTGCAAACTGAGAAGTGAAGACAATGTAAGGGATTGTTGTTTTAAGTTTATGTTACTAATACTGCCTTTTCATTAAAAACTCCTAAAAAGTTAATCAGATTTTGACGATTGAAAAGTAAGGATGAGTTAGGGATCAGCAGGTAAAGACTGTTCCATTTAAATAAACATGATATTCAAAAAAAGCAGTTTTTAAAAAGAGTATGCCAGGGCACTCAGATTACTCGGCAGTTCATATGAAAATAATGCAAAGTTTTAAATTGCATCCATGGGTGACAACCCCACATTAAAAGTGCCTTTCTTGGATACCGAAAGTATATTTTGCTAGAATAACTCAAATGCAAAAACAACATTTACATTAAGAAATATTCAGTGAACATGTTATCTATTATTTTTCTGCCCTGCAGTTTGTGTATCTTTGTCCAAGTTAATACTTTTAATGCTTTTTCCATGTCTAAAGACTTGATGCATTTTTAATTGTAAAATTCTTGAGATCTATTCAAATATTTAGACATTTTTTGGTCATTACCTTATTAACTTGGTGCTTTTACGCATTAAACTATTTTCTGGAAGTACAAAACTTGAGCAAGCCATTAGATATTAATCTTTTACTGTGCATGAAAAAAAAACAATTTACATATACTTATTGATATTGACTGAAAGTTGTGCATTTCAAAAATTTGGTAAGAATACATAATTTTAAGAAAAAAATTACATGTAATTAATGAAGTTTGTGATAGGATTTTATTGTGCCATGGGCATTAACTCAACAAATGTCATTTTAGTTGTAGGTTTAGAAAGTAGGAAAAAAACTAGGTGTGTATATGTACATATACATAAATTTCATATCAAGTGTAAAATTTTTATCACATTACAGGTTACTTGATGTATGTGTACATAAGGATATTCAGATTGTGTATATTATATATTTGTACAGATAAAGCTATTTATTAAGTTTTTATATATCTTTTTTTTCCAGAATTTTAATTCTCAATTTCTTTTTGTGGCAGCTACACTCAAACAAGGTTATACATATTTTATTGAGAATATATTGAAAAATCTTGTGAACATGTAGATTTTTAGAAGGGAATTTGAGCGTGTTGGTGCCATTTCAAGTTGAAGTAAAGGGAGAGTAGCAGCCCAACTTGACTTTTTTCTTTATGAATTGGTAAAATTATGCAACAGATTTTGGAATTATTAAGTTATAAAATGTTTTGTAACTTGAGAATATAATAGGTTTAAAATGCAATCATTTATTGACAAAAGATAAAAACATTTCAACATTAAGTTTTCTGTAAAAAAAAATGTTCTTGTTGCATCTAATGTCTTGTGTAAATAAGGGCTACATTTTGAATTAATCTCTTAATAAATTCAGAGAACAATGTTGAATTCACTCAAATTTTCTAATATTTCGCACCTTATCATGTGTACCTTGGATTACACTTTCTCAAAACATCTGTAAAATATCCAGTCAACAAAACCTTAGACGTTTTGATGACTGGTCCAGTGGGTGTTTTTTTCATGTCAAGAAAGAATTTGAGACAAATTAACATCTAAATACAAGTCAACTTTCTAGGAATATAAATTTAGAAAGCCATGGCAAATCGATAACTTACTAGCCCAGTCGGCTGCCTTGATTTCTTCTTGGAAAAGGCACTTAACTGTCTACATTATTTAGCCCATGATGTGTTGGAATTGCTGTTAAAAACTAACCAACCACTTCATTTACGAGTTTAAATTTTGTTGGTTTTTATACTATTTTTATAATTTTATTTAAAAAAAGTTGTTTGGATTACTTTGTATTTCAAAATTTTATACAATATAAGAGATGTTTTTATGCTTTAAAAGTTTAATAAATATCTATTCTGATGCATTGTAGAGGATGATCCAATATATTTCTATCTAGTAAGCCTGCCCTGTCTTGTTCACAATATCCAACAATACAAACACTATAAACTATAAATATGCACTGCGGTCTTGCAGCTCGAGTAAATCCATGATACATTTTCCCCACCCAAAATTTCCAATGTCACCATAAATTTAACAAATCCACATATCTTTATTGGGTAATATAGATGTACATAAAATATACTTTAACTTAATACATATCATTTGTGACCTCCTTTGGCTTATGAATTGGGAATGAGAAAAAAAATTCACCATGCAAGAATACAAAACGTTTTGGGGCAATGCATATCCAGCTTCAATTTATCCATTTTTCTTCGTGTAGTTAAATGAAATGACTGCCTTTGGATGATTCACATAAAGAAACTTTGTTATCAAAGGATAAAAATAAAAATCTCCATTTCCATTTCATATTTATTCTATCCTGCACACTAACAAATTTGCTGACAAATATCCACTTTTGTATTCACAGCTTTTAATACATCCTGCTCTTTTATGTTTGAGTGTATGTTCTCTGTTTTGGTTCTGATTATTTAATCTTTTCTTCTGCCTCATTTTTAACATACCAATTTACTATTTATACTTGCCACAAATTGTTGACAATTATTGTTGTGTCAGATTTCAGAAATTTAGATGAAAAGATTTTTCACATTAAGTTCGGCTACAGATGTGTAGTTCATTTGTGTGTCTGAAGAATGATTATATTTTCAAGTTCCTATTATATAATGACGTACATCAATTCTGAACTAACTCTAAATAGATTAGCCTAACTGAAATAAATATATAGAAACATTGGCTTTTTTGTTCCATTTTCTGTAGCAAACTCTACATGTTTTTTTTCTTTATCTTGGGCCTTTGAGTGAAAACTTGCAAGAGTATTTTAAGCATTCTTATTTAAGTGGATTTTTGGTATAATCTCAAAAATCAATAAAGTCAATCATCGCTATCTGTTCCTTTTTTCCATGGTCTTTTATCATTGGAGGTGGCAGATTGAGTAATATATACAGGAAAACTACTAAGGCAATGAAGTTCAAGTGAAACTTTTATTTCCAAGTTTTCAAACACTTAAAAATAAGTACTTCTGTGAAAAGGTTTACAATGCTAAATAATGTCATCACCTGTACATGATATCAAAACTAGTTTTAATGTTAATGTACATTAAGAAACTTACTAAAAACATTATCATTAAAGTTTTGGGGGTAAGAAAACTTTTTGTCAACATTTGACAATACTAGCTAGAGATTTATTTCCTCAAAGAAATAGTCATTCAAGATTCTAATAAAAAGTTGTGGAGGGAATAAACCCCAAAACAAATCTGATAGAAAATTGGGTCTGATAACTTGTGGAGATTCAAGGTTATTACAATCTATACCTTGTAAAGGTCAAATTTACATGCTTTTATTGAGATATTTCTTTCTCAGAATTTCTTGGCTCATTTTTAAGAGATAGCCTGAACCATATTATTACATAATTGTTCTTTCTATTCAAATATTTTCATTAAACGTTTTCAATAATTGCTACTTTTGTCGCACAATATAAGTAACATTTTTGGTCATAGGTTCTGCAGGATGCAGAATCTTGCCTGTGAACTGTATTGTGATGAATAACATTTTTTTAAATAGGTGCAAAAAAAATCAGCATATCAGGGTATATATTATAAACATAGCAAAACATTATACAAATCCGTAATCAGCTAAATACATCAACCAACCAAGATGTAAAATTTTTCAAACTTTTATACAGAATTTTAACCCATTGCTAAAAAAGTGATGAACTGGTTTTACTGTACACGAGTAAAACAAAAATATTCAGGATTTATTAGGTAGCAATGGTTTCCAAGAAATATCTAGCATATATCCTCAAGTCTTGGCATCAGTTAAATACAGCACAAACTGGCAAAAACCTAGGCTACACAGATTGATTCATTAATGCAAATCTGTTGTCCTGCTGACTAATCTGCATCATCTTTTCTTTAAAAACAGTGCACACTTAGTTTCCTTGTTATGAATCTGTAGTATACACAACAATGCAAAACTAAACACATATGTAATTTCAAACTGTTTACATATAGCATTTTACTTACACATGTATTCATATATATTACTGCAAATACAACAGCCAAGACAATAAACCTGTCCAGCTCTTTTTTCAAAGCCACATTATTATACTGTAAAGGATACCAGACAATTCTACTATTGCCTGTCCTTTCTTCCACCATGCTTTTTTTGATAAAATTGCAACAAACAATAATTTTAACTGTAAAATCAGCAGTGTGATAATAACATCTGTAATACATTGCCTAGCATTGCTGAACATAGAGAATATGAAAATATCTACAATATAATACAATGCAACTAAAACCACTAAGTCCAGATTTTAATGAATAAGCAACATGAAATAAATCCTATGAACAGGAATGATTTGGAAGTAACTAAAACTACACAACCAAATAATATATAAAGTCTATGAGCTGTTCCACTTCAACCGCTAGCTCCATCTGTAAAAATAAATGAAAAGATGAGGTTCAGCATAAACAAGCTTTCATAAATTTACTATTTCTCCAATTCCAAAACTAACCGTAAATACTAGATATAATTCCCTGTGATGGCCCTCTGAAGGAGTTTCAACTGTCCACTTAACTATATCCTCATCATATTGTAATGTCATAATACATCTAAAATCTATGTGACATGCTTGACCTTAAAACTTCATTTTCCATGTGCAAACCATCAATTTGTTTTTTTCCTGAGATTTTTACTGTTTAACAATCATGATTTTTGAAACCTTGTGAAACAACCAATTTCTGGACTAAATATCTTTGCAATTTATAACAATGTAAATGATGAGTGCATATAAAATAAAATTAGTCATATGGAGAAGATACATTCCCTATCCGCTAATAGTATTCTATGGCCCAGCATTATTGATTTGTATTGGGCAGTACTGATTTGTATACAACTTAATGCTAGCACCCCATGACCCAGAATTCCTGATTTGTATTCTACTTAATGCTATTATCCCATGGCCCAGAATTCCTGATTTGTATACTACTTACTGCTGGTACCCAATGGCCCAGTATTATTAATTTGTATACTACTTTATGGCCTAGTATTATTGATTTGCATATTACATAATTCCGGTACCTAATGACCCAGCATTACTGATTTTGTATACTACTTAATGCTAGTACACAATGGCCCAGCAAACAAGTTCTTTAAAAGGTAGCTTATGTGAAACCATTCTTTAAAAGGTAACTTATGTGAAACCAGTCTTGAAAGATCCCATGTTTTTGATGTTTTTGGAAGGCAATCTGTCCTTTAAGACCATATTTTTAATGCATAAAACTATTTAGCTACATACTCCAAAAATCTTGGATGAAACCAGATGTATTGAAAGACTATATGTTGGTAAAAGGGGTGATCATCTCAAGATGGGTTTACTGCAGAATAAACTGCAAGCTAGTTCCAGCTCTTGAACTTCCATTTGGAAATTCCATTAGTCCAATGCAGGATACAAGAAAACTGTACCTGGCTCCTTAAGAAACTCTCCATCCCCTGCTAGCTCTGTCTCCCCTTCCATGCTGGCCAGGACCCCTGCTGTTCCTGATGTACTCTCTTGTTCTTCCATCATCCTAGCTTGCAGGTCCTCCTGTTAGTGGGACAAAACATCACCACACATAGCAGACAAGATGTTTACAACAATTTCTACTTGAATTTACGAATAGAATCCAAAAATTTCCATTTTTCCCCATAATAAAGAAATGCCAGACAAATGTACTGCGTAGCACAGTATCACTTATGACATGTGTGATGATGTACCATACATATTTTCTTATAAGTCGAGTCAAAACTGCAAAGATCATGATTTGTCATAGCTTTATGTGTCTGTAGATCAGGCTCTATGTTGTTTCTTCTGATTATTTATAAAAAAAATTTCACAGACTTAATGCTATTACTTGTGCATTATGCACTGCCATTTTGCAGTCGGACTCAACATATGAATGAGTACATACAGTATGCTCAAGATTTGCAAAAACATCAAAATGAGATATTTTAAATATTATGCACTGTACATTTTGCAGTCGGACTCAACATATTTGTACAAAGATCCAAACCATTGAATAGAATTTTATAAAACTACATCGCTTGCATCTGGACATGAAGGTCTTTTAGATTTTTACAAAGATTACAATACACTATCCAATATGGCCACTGTTACTGAAAATATTTGAATTTTAAACAACTACTCCAAAATCACTAAATAGGGTGTGTCTTGAAATGAAGATACCATACAATGGTCTGTCATCAAATATGGATGTCATTACTAATAAACAATCTTCAGTATCTACTAAATAACTGCGTAACACATTTTGACAATAGTCTTAGCTTCACTATAAGGCAAAATATATTGTTTCACCATCAGGGACTGGAAAAATTATTATACTACAATGTCTTTCCAAACAGTAACATGTCCAAATGCTTGTGATGTAGTTTTGTAAAATTCTATTCAATGGTTTGGATCTTTGTACAAATCTGAAAGGTCATCATGTCCTCATGCATGCTATGCTACAAAGTTTTATAAAATTCTATTCAATGGTTTTGGAAAAGATGACATTTCAAGGCATGTTCCACTTTTGGTAATTGTGGCCAAATCTGATAGCAGATAATTAGCATAATCTGCACAAATATTCAAGTTCTTTATATCAAGATGCTCGCTATCAAATTATGGAAATTCTTTTCAGTAGTTTTGTTGAATTAATGTTGCTGTTTCGGGTTTAAAGCTATTTTTCAGTACAAGATAAGCTAAAATAGATGAAGACAAATTTTATTTGTAATTTAACAGATAGTTAAAGCTGGTGGTGGCCAGTAAAACTGGAGGAAGAACCCATTTTAGAAAAAGTCACTTGAAAGTTTTCTGTTATTAGTAGCAGTGGCTATATTTAATGGCAGAATGGCATCATATCAAGTGGCCTCTACCCCAGATTACGTTGAAATTAGGGCTAAGCATAAGTTGAAAATAGCAACTGTTGATGAATTATGTCAATATTTTTCTATCTGTGGTAATGGGAATCACATCTGATAGTGGATTAGCATCATTTCTAGAAAACTGAAAGGCCTTTATGCTAGTATGTTCTGTGCCAAGTTTGGTTGAATCTGGAGTTTGAGAAATGAAAATATCAATTATTCACAGATGCTGGATGATGCAAAACTGGCAAAGGACCATGCCATTAACTCATTTAGCCTAAAAGTCAGGTGATCTAAATAATGCCAGAGTACTTCAAATGTTATAAATAAAGTACATAAACATACCTTTGATATAACCTGAAGTGATGGCGGAAGGTCATCCATTGTAATGAATTCAATATCACCATTTAAAAGCTGAAAACAAAACAAGATTTACTCAAACCTAATATTAGACAGATAAAAGATTATGGAATGGAATCTGACTAAATTTCATGGAATATATTTAGAAACCTTGTATCTATAATGTTAGCCGCCTTTGAGGGAAGAGTGTCCAAATTCACTATAAAAAAGGATAAGCTACTATCCTAATGGTAGTACAACCACTTTGCTAACATGTCCTTGACATAACAATACTCTGTTTAAAGTAACATTTTAACTAACAAAATAAATTCTCAATGCATTTTAAAAAAAGTTTGATAGCACGAACTGGGTCATGCTTAGCAGCCTCTCTCAATATGTTGATAGAGTAGAGAGACTGGATAACACCCTTCTGATGGTAAATAATTCTGAGCAATGAATTCTGGTTGTGTCATTAACTACACAGACCAATCTGATCTGAACTGGAGATAGTTCAGGACAAGCAAAATGGCCTGCAAGTCACTCATTATGCATGCCGATGTTAGTGCTAGCAGAATGCATGTCTTCAAAGAGGCTCTAGATAAGATTCCATTTTGACAAAAATGTCCAATGTTATGAGACCCACTTTCCTGCACAGGTTCTCTCACCGCATTACAGCATTCCAAGACAAGAGATTTGTATCAAGAGCAAAAGGTAAGTCAACACATCTGGATAAACTAGTGTTTGTACAAATTGTGATGTCTAATTCATGCTTCTCCAACAAATCTCTTGCTGCGAGCCATTATTTGTCCTGCCACTGACAGGATCTGTTTTACTCAGTTGAGATTGAGATGTCCTGATCAAGACGATCAGAAAATGGGTACTTAGAGGCAGCCTAGGTGAGTCAAATCTGCCACTACATTTGGCAAGCCAAGTCTTACTGTTTGAGATTAACCTGTTGATAAGGTCTTTCATATATCTTTTATAAAACCCTCAAATAACTGCAGCCAGCTTAAAAGGCAATGATCAAAGAGCCAAGCAGTGATGTGACTCCAGTGAAAATGAACACAGAAACATATAAAGTCTTATTAAATTAAATTGAAATTTGTCGAAACCATAAAGGTATTTGCCATAGATTGATGTGCTGCTCTGTTGATCAATGTGAACAGTCAACTCCCATAAATGATCATTACCTGCTTTATTGGATAGGCAAAATATTGCCAAAGATGCCAAGTTCAGCATGGACGACATCACAACCATATTCTGCACCACTTTTGAAATCATCTCATAATCTCTGACGCCAACTCTATTGAACTGTGGACTGGACATTTATATGCCATCTTGACGTATCAGTTCCTAACCCTCCACCTTTATTCATAAGAGAAATCTCCATATCATAAACAGAACCAAACTAATGCATGACATCCAAGCAAACCTAACAACAAGCTTACCTATTACAGCAGAACAACTTGATAACTGCATGCGTTCATTGCTCGACAAACATGCACCAGCAACCAAGTGCAAAGTAGCAATTCAGAAGTGTTCTCTGTGGTATAGCAGTGTTGGGGACTAGCTTCACAATGCTAAAAGAGACCGTCGTAAAGATGAGAGGCATTGGCTTTCCACTAGACTCACTATTCATAAGCAGATTTATGATGCTGCTAAGAAGAATGTCACATAGTTCATGCAGCGAAATCGGCACACTACAGTACTAAGATCACAGAAAGTTCCAGCTGCAAAGAGCTATTTGAGATTACTAATAAGCTGCTCTCAAGAAACAAATGTACACCACATCCAGCTACCTTCTCTCGAGTCGACCTTCCGGACCTGTTTGCAAGTTTCTTCTGTTACAAAGTACAAACCATCAGAGATAAACTTGACGACACAATTTCAGTTGACTCGTGATCACCATACAGTTGCAATAAAGAATTTCAGTAGCAACCATTAGTATGTACAATTGTGATGAAGAGTGCACCAAAGTCATGTGAATTGGATCCAATTCTGACGTCACTGCTGCTAGAGTCCTTTGATCCAATATTGCCTTCACTAACTGATGTTATTAATACGTCTCTCTCATCTTGGGAATTCCCATCATTTTACAAAACTGCCATTGTAAAGCCTCTGCTGAAGAAACCAACACTTGACCATAATGATCTAAATAACTACCGCCCAGTTTCTAATCTCCCATTCATGTAAAAAAATCTTTGAAAAAGTATTCTCTCCCAACTTGTATCTCATCTGAATTCAAAGTCTTTTTAGCATATCGCACTCGCCACAGTACTGAAACTGCTCTTCTGAAAGTAGTGAATGACCTTCTCTATGCTTTGGATGGCGGAAAGACTACAGGTCTCACTTTCCTTGACTTGTCTGCAGCGTTTGACACTATAGACCATGATATATTACTTCACCGTCTCCAGAATGCATTTGGCATTCACGATATGTTCTTACTATGGGCCAAGTCTTACTTGGTCAACATGACACAAATTGTGTCTGCAAATGGAAAACACTCCATCCAGTTGATCTATGCTGTGGTGTTCCATTGGGGTCTGTTCTTGGACCTCTTCATTCTGTACACTCAGCCACTCTCAAGTGTCATAGATTATCATCCAGTGTCTCACCAATTGTATGCTGATGACACCCAAATATACAAATCTAGCAATCTATCTGAAGTTGAAGCTACCATCCAAGGCATAGAGAGGTGCATATCAGATGTGAAATCATGGATGACATGTAACAAGCTGCAGATGAATGATGATAAAACTGAAGCAATCCTGATTACAACACAAAGACTTTCTCATTCACATCCTTTACCTCAGACAAATAAATATCAGCAACATCAACATTAAATTCAAGCAATCAGTAAGAAACCTCATGAACATATTCCGGGCTGCATATCTTGAGCTGAGACGCATCAGCTCCATTTGCAAGTATCTGTCAGTTGATGCCACTAAAACACTTGTGTGTTCCTTTGTACTTTCAAGACTGGACTATTGTAATTCAATTCTGTTTGGTTCATCTCAATAGCTCTTTCAGAAACTTCAAAAAGTTCAAAACACTGCTGCTTGGATCATCCTTAGAGTACCACGATCAGAGCATGCCTCTCTCTGCTGCTCTGTACCCTACATGGCTACCCATACGATCCAGAATTAAATACAAAATTTGTTCTCTGTGCTATGTTTCACTGACAGGCTCCAGTCCAACATACCTATCTGACCTCACCCATGTGTATACACCAGCAAGATGCTTACTCTCCTCTTCTGACACTCGTATTCTCAATATTCCCACTATGAAGTTGAAATCATATAGACAACATACTTTTGCATACCATTTTACAACAGCTGAAACAACATACCCTGGTAAATTGTCATTTTTTATACTCTTTTCTGAGTTCAACAGGCATATTTCTTCAATTTCAGACAATGATTTTAATTCGAATTATTCCTAACACTTCCAAAAATTTTCAGAAGACAATTTATCAGTACCATTTAGGATTTTGTACTCTTTGATCATGTCCATTCTATTTCTTCTAGACCATCCGATAATGATGGAAGAACATCTCAGTTTACCAAATCTTTCATCATAAGTTAGAGATTTATATTTTTCAACATTTCAGTTACTCTTTTTTCACATTCTCAATAACCAGAATGATCTTCAAATTCAGTTTCACACACAAGTACAATATTCACACTGAGATCTTACCATGACCTTGTGTATGGTAAGAACATTTCTGATGTTATGTCTGTTGTTGTTGTTGGGCTTAATGCCATTTTTCAGCACACGATAGGCTATTCATGGAGGCTAGTGTTAGTGGTGGAGGAAGAAACCGGGAAATCACCAGAAAAAACCACTGACCCACGAGAAGCTACTGGCAAGCTTTCTCACATATCCACATTAGCGGAATCCTATACTCGAACCCACGCAGACAGAGGTGAGATGGCAGTGATCCGTAACGGACAGCGCTTTAGACCACTCGGCCCCCACCTCTGATGTTATGGATGTCAATCCTGGGAATGCAACTGAGTCTGAAAGATGTTCCTATGTCACCAGAGTATGCACAGCAGGTCACAGTCTCCTCTGGAGGGCAATAAGTAGTCTCTTCAAAAAACTAAATCAGATACCATTACAAAAATATTCCTGCTTTAAATAGATTACCTGACCAACTTCTGCTTCCATTTAATTTTGGCAAAGAACAAGTTTCTTTCTTTCCAAACCAAACAATGATTTGAATACAATGGAACCATGAAGCTTTTTTGGGAAAGCTTATGCAGGCAAATCTAACAGCTTCTCCTCCAGTTATGCATAAATATCATGGAGATGACAACCGATATGGATTGCTGGATTTTGAATCAGACCAATTTTCATTTAGGAGTATATATGTTAAGGCCACAACAAAACACTTGAAGAGGTACCTAATATCCGCAGATGCCTGTTTGAGCAGTCTACCCATCTATGAAGAATAATGGATATACATTTCACTATCTGAAAACCTTCTGCAAGCATGCCGACCCAATTCTATAATCTTCTGTAAACAAAACCTATCCTAAGAGTAATTAACAACTGTCAGTGTATACTTTTTGTTACCTAAACTACAGAACAAGTTGTAGAGATATGGTTGAAATATATAAACATATGCAACTCAATATACACTTTTATACAGGTTATGGAAGAGTGAGTTTTGCTGATAAACTCACATCTCCATTAAAATGTGATGCCCCATTGGCCATACTAGGATCTGCTTCTGAATTCTCGGCACCCTGATCTGCATCATTCTGGTCTCCTTCAGCTGACACCACACCAGTTGGGTGGGAAGGGGATATAAAAGCAGAGTTATCATCTACATTAATGATCTCCTCCCCATCTTCTTCCCAAGAGGCATCCTCCAACCTATAATCTCGTGATACAGCCGTCTCTGATGGGTCTTCATTGCTCTGAGATTCATCTGCATCCTCATCCTCATCATCCTCATCACTGCCAATCCTTAAAAAACACAAGATATGTATGTAGCATAGAATTTGCCATGTTATTAAATTATTTGGAAAGAACTACAATCATAAATTTAAAATTGATCTTTGTAAAATGATCATTTCCAATGAGCAAAAGTTTTTCACTGTGCTAAGAAATTCCATGAATACAGTATTCCTGAGGCAACAAATTTTGTGGGGAATTTTGGTAAGCCAAACCATGAAATTTAAAGTTGCAACAAGATTTTATGAAAGTCAAACCACCCATCCCCCTCCATATGCAACAGAAAAGCATCAATTGTTTAATACCAAAGGTACTTATAGTGCCGAGAAATATATATGAATGACTCTACTGAAAATATTTCACTATTGTAATGATTCTGTCTATTAATAAATGCACTAGTGTAATGACTATCTCATACACCACTGCTTATTCCAGCACTAGTTCAATAACTAGTAAGAAATGCATTATTTTAATGACTTTAGCTAGTAATAAATGCACTAGTGTAATGACTATCTAATATACCACTGTTTATTCCAGCATTAGTGTAATGACTCTTTCTAGTAAAACATGTACTAGTGGTTGACTCCTCAAGCAATAAATGCACTAGTGTGATGACTTCTAGAATATCATTCTGTGACTACACTATTGTAATGACTCTTATCTTGTAATAAATGCAAAATCATAGTTTGTGTCATTCTTTGCTTCCAAAGCACTTATTATATCTATTTATAATAAATAATATTCACTAAAACCTTATGTAAACCAACTGAATTTGGAAATATCTGAGAAATGTGAAAGTATATGAGCTAAAAAAATAAATGTCAACCTGTTTGTCCCATGTTTATAAACATACAATATCAGTTAAGCCACCATTTTTCCATGAAAATATGCAAGATAATATAGATCACAAAAGTTCTGTATTATCTACAGTTAGACACTGTTAAATGTTGAAAGATCTACCAATGCAAGAGCAATTACCATATCTAATTAAACATCAGCCATATCATGAATAAAAATGTACACTCTGTATTTTGTTGATCATAAGTGCTCATTGCAACTCCACTGAGCAAACAGAACACAAATGTTCACACAGTGAAAATGCAATTATTTCAGCAGCTAGAATGGTAAAGCTGTGTGCATGGTTCTCATGCTTTTCTAAAGATAAATTTCCAGGCCATTTCCAGGGGTTTTCAGGATGAAATTAATATTTCCAAGGTTCACATATTTTCATTACTAAATCAAATTAAAGAAATTTCAGATTATAAAACATGCATTTTCTAAATCTAAAGATGTTTTTCTTTCAAGACTCTCCAAAACATCTAAGTCAGAAAAGATGATCACATAAAAAAAACCCCAAATGCAACACACTAAACAAGTTTGATTAAATTCCTATAAATTTGTATGTAAAGTCATTTCAATGTACAGAATAAAAATTCTAACTTTATTTTACTGACCTGCATTAATGCGTTAAACCCTATAACAACAACAACAACTGACCTGCATTGTTTCTAAGTGGTAGTGGGAGCAACATAATGAATATAAATTAGTTTTGTTTGGTTTCAAATCTTCGATTCTAAAGAATTATATATATATATATATATATATATATATATATATATATATATATATATATGCATCTTATAGAAAGTAAACATTTTATATTACAGTATAAAAAACAACAAATGCAAATACATGTAATTAAAATTGTCTTGTAATGAAGAGTTTAACCCTGTATTTATCTATGCCAATAAAATCCCAAACAAGGTTTTTCAAACAACCTAATTTCCTTTAAGACGATCTGGTTAAAATTTCATCATTTAAAGAATATTTTCAAAATGGTTGATTTAAATTCGGACAAAAGACCTTCAAAATTATATACTGTTGTATAAACAAGGACTGAATTTTCTGTAAAATCAACTGCCTTCTTGCAATTTGTTAAACCAGTCCCCGTACCTGTAATGATACAGGGGCTCATAGTTTTTTAATATAAAAAACAAGGGATGACATTTCTCATTTCAGCTCAGAGATTCAACAATTTGGACTATAAATCTGGTTGAAAATAAATATCAGTCCGTTTTTTTTTCTGGGTTCCCTCCAATTATTCCCACCCCATATTTCATATTTGGACATTTAGGCTGTGGTGTGGGGTCAATGCAATTGCATGTCAAAAATTTTAAAATTACTGCCAACCTGCAGTAGTGAATATGGTAGTCGTTTACCAGTGGGTTTAGAAAATTTAAACTCATGTTATGTTGAATTATACCTGATAGGAAAATGATTTATTTTTTCACAAATGGCAAGTATTGTAATTGTTATGTCTTTACTCCACTGATAGACTAGACGAAACTACAGCATAGACGAAACCCAACCTGGTACTTGCCATAGTCACATAACTTCACAATTTTCAAATGACATTGGAAGTCCAATAGTCACATGATATCAACATCAAACTCCTTTATACTGTTGTTGTACAGAAATTCAATTATATTAAATGAAAGTCACATACTTTTTGCAAAAACCAGCAATCTGGCCAGTCTGATTTATCAAGCAGAGAGCACATGCCAACGTGGTAGTCATGTAATACAACAAAACTCCAGAAGTTGTTCTCGAAATATATAAATATGGAAAATTTTGTTCTTTCTTTTTTGCATTTTTATTGCAACCAGTGTACATCTTTCATTTAAATTTTTTTTTCTCTACTACATTTGACATAGCAACACCCTTTTGTACTGATGCAGATGCTGAATATTCAGCAAGATCAGTGGCGTAGTTTCAACAAAAATACCATCCAGTCTCTAAAACCTTTACCAGCTCCAAATCTTACGTCACAAGATTCTGACCAATGAAACTGCCGCATTTCTAAATATTGAGAAAGACATCCTGTCTGCAGTAATATTTATTACTTTAGATGCTGAGTATTATTTTATGATGGGGGGCTATAACACCAAATCAAATAAGAATTTAAAAAGGAAGAAATGAGAACTGAATTCTAGTCATTTCATTGGAGATTAAGCAATTAGTGAACCATTATTTTTCTATACTTGAAGAATGTGAAATTTTAAACCATTGAATAGACTCAATGAATTGCAAATAAATCCCACTTAAACTCTTGACAGTTTTCTGTCTCTTTGTTCTATTTCATTTTAATGGAGTTCTTGGAGCTGATACATGACAAAATTCCAAGGAATAAATTGAATGATATTTTGTTACAGCATAGACAAGTTAGATATGTCATGTGAAATTTTGGCAAAGTATATTACCTGGTGAATGGTTTAGTTTCACTGATGGAGAGCTCAATCTGTACTGCATCATACTTCAAATCCAACTCCTCATCTTTGTCCTCCATCTCTTGAATCTGAACCTGACTGGCCATTTCATCATCACGGGCCTGAAATAAAGATCATATAATTAAACCTTGGCAGCCAAGCAGATAGCATGTCAGACTCATAATCAGAGGGTGACAATTTTGAATTTTTTTCAAACAAACCCAATCTGAATTCCTTGGTGTACCATTGGGCAAGACATGTTACTTCCACTGCTTCAATATTCAATATTTTTTTTTGTTGTACTGATGTGCCATTTAAAATGGATGAAAAAGGAGGAAGAAATTTTAAAATTTTGAACTTACATTTTCATAAAAGTAGTTCTTCAGTATTGAAAAAGGAATATAATGCAAAATATACACAATAATCAAACAATGAAATTTATACACTGTTCCTCTTATATTTAATGTGTGGATTTAGTATCAACACTGAAGAATCTATGAATCACTTTTATAAAAGAATAAAAACCAAATCAAAACCAAAAAAAACCCCTCCCCCCATGCCTATCCTAGTCTATGCAAATAAAAAATCCATAGTTTCATTTCAATTTATGGCTATTCAGAACAAATTATAATGTGATTTCACATCATTAAATACATAATCTGGAGTTTGTTTGCACTGTCATGAAACAGATTTGATATAACATCACGCAGTAGAAGGGAGTGATGCTATACTGGGAATGAATTTCCAGGAATTCAATATAAGACCATTTCTTCCTTTTAACTGTCAAGTGTCAAAACCATGTGATATTCTTGAGTGACAACAAGATTGTTAAACTGTCTGCTGTTGCTGGATTTTTTCTTCTTAATATTAATATGATCAGGGAATTAATTCAAAAGAAGATTTTGATTTTCTCAGCACAAGTTCATATAGACAAAAAAAAAAAATCCCCAGAAAAAGAGGAAAATTGTGCTATGTTATATCTGATGAAACAATACCATGTTAATTGTGCATAACCAGCAGCTAAATATACCAGCATAATGGAGTCTAGGTAGTTTGTTCCATCTGTGATTGCAAGAAAACAGCACAGACCTTCATCTGCTGGCATATTATGCCATAGCAGATCTGGGTCTTTGCCATTTGAAACTGGGTACAATTAATACAATGTATGTACCTTTCAGCAGGCCATGTTGTGATCCACTCACCTTTCCTAGATCCTCCATCTCCCGAGGGCTTGCCTTTAAACTAGCCTCTTCCTGCTCATTGTCACTTGCCTGAGTTGTTGAGCTCTCTGTTGTGTCAGATTCTTCAGACTGGTCATCAGTCCTCTTTCTGTCTGAAAACTGAAAAATCAAAAACATAGTATACTTAGCCATCATAGAACATGTTCATGTAATATGAATGCCCCACTACAGTGCTAAAGAAACTGACATGAACATAAAACTTCACTATGATATGATGAATGGCTATATGGACATGGCTAACACATCATGTTCCTATCATAATTTTAGTAGGATAGAAACTTAATGATACAAATAAATATAATCTTCTGCAAGGAAGAATGAAATTAAGGAAATGAGCTGTGAAGAAATCAGTGATGAAAATAAGAACCTGAGAAAGCAATACTTGCAATTGATATTGCAGCAGCGGTTAAGGTAGATTGAAAGAGCTTACAGTATATATCTAATGTAATTAACTTCACTTTGACAATAAATGTGGCATAGACCAAGATGGCTAAACTAAATACATTTAAACCTGCAGTCTGACCACTCATGGCAAAACTGAATATTATAGGTTCACCTTTCAAAATTAGTTTCTGAACAAATATCATGCACTGAATGTCATCATGATCATGACCATCATCATCATCATTACTATTAAACAATGTTGGGAGGACAAAATGACTTTCTTTGGTTGTAAGGGTGTAATATAAGAACATGAACACTACCTGAAAACAAAATTTCAACAATGTCATTGAATCATGTCACACAGACCTATTTTTTGTAATAATGGTGTAATACTAAACAATACACATATGCTCAACAAGTTTCATGATTTTAGATAGAATGTATACACAAGACAAAAATGCCTTTTAATCAAGAGCTAAATACAAACAGTCTAGGTCTTAAACTATGTAACAGAAAGTAAAACCATCAAGTTTAGTAAAATCAGCAAATAATTTGTTTTCCTACCATACAAAGCGAAATTTCAAAAGACATTTATAGTATTGTGAACTAAATCCCAAATAATCCTAAATGTTCTCTCAAGTCCAAAAGTACGGAATGTTCAAAACAAAACAATTCCAATAATCTTGAATGTCCTGATGTACCAAGAGTCTTGAATGTCTTGATGTACCACAATGATATAATCTAGAATGTCTTAAAACAAGTTCTCAATAATTCCAAAGTAGTGTTAAATGAACTCTTTGTAATTCAAAAAAATAATTTTAAGAAATATTTCCTCCCAATTCTTATCTGAATACAACTCCGAACTTGGATCATTGATTCCCAAAAACTGATTTTAAACAAGAACAAATAACTGTTTACCAAATCCTGTATACACTAATATTACTTGACTTAAGATGCAATAGGATTTCCTAGAGAAACAACCAGGTATTGAACTTAAATTCAAGTAAACGTCTTGCTTACTTCATAAAATTATGACAAAAAATCAGGTAGGTATTACCCTCAGTCATGGACAAAAATGAAGCATACAATATAGATATACATATCATCAAGTTTCATACACAAGCATGAAAAGTGTCCAATAAATGAATTTCACAAAATTGAATTAAAGTCAGTCAGCATAAAATATGGGTCAATGTCACAAACTTTTGCCATTTCCTGTGTAAGACTCATCAAGATGCATCCACTCAAAGTTAATGATTCTAGGAAGGATAATATGTACACAGAATGGAAAAACTACCTGGTAAGATGCAAAATCTTCATCCAAGACAGTAAAATTTTGGTCACTGTAATAATCTTTTGTTGTAAGGAAGCAATACTAATAGAGATGCATATAACAACATAGTTTAATGATAGTACCAGGACTTGTGCTTGAGAAATAAATTAAAAACATAATATTTAATATGGCAATAAAAACTGAACTATGGGTCACAGTAATCAACTTTTGTAACAAGGGTGCAGTATTGCTAAAATACTCCCCTCACCATATTTTATGGTTCCTGGTATAACAATATGCATATTGGGTGCAAACAAGCCTATTTAGCCATGGCTAAAACAATGTATGAACAAGAATATACAAGTAATGTACAGGCACAGTATAAACACAGGCATCACCCTCAACCCCCTCCCCAGGAAGTGCCATGAAATTCATTCTAAACTTGTATCTACAAGTTAGGATGAAAGAATGGTTGATATGCAGAGAGGCTGAAGATATGTACAGCCTTTATAAGAACAGATGCTGATGGCAAAGTTTCCTCTACTTTTGACAAGCATTTTAAAGCTATTTTTTTATTGATGAAGTTTCTCTACATACGAGATTTAATTTTGATCGAGTATTTTTTCTAACAGAAGAGAAGTTTAAGAAACTATGCTGTTATAGACAACTGATAGTGAGCTTAAAGAAGCATCAAAATATTCATCATTTCAACATTATCACCTCTGGCCATGACCCAGCTTTGATTTTGTCCACAACCATTGGATCATCCAGATCCTGCATCAGTCTGAAGAATGCCAGCTCATTGAAAAGAACTTCAGAGATATCCACAACTAGGTCTTCTCCGCATTCTCTCATCCTGAAATAGAGGAAATCGTTAGTAAGACTTGAGCCTAATTTGACAGTAATGATTGCTAAATTTCAGGTTGATTCATCAAAAGCTGTGAGAAAAGATGTAAGGACAGAAATTATCATATCCTTTGTAACTGTATATAATCTTCAAAATTTCAATGATGTTGAAAGCCTGTTGGTATGACTTTTCATATTTGAGTTGGATTTTAAAAGGTGTATGGAAACCATCTCCTTTTCAGTCTGGCATTTTTGGTCACAGGCAACTAATTCTTTATGAGCTAAAGAAACAATGTGTGTGGTGCTATATTAAATACTGTATTTATGAGAATGAAGGTTGCTGGTTGTTAGCTTTACTGAAAGTAATTAGCCTCCCAATTCACATAATTTTTCAAAGGCCTACATATTGGCAAATTACACATAATCACAGATTTGAACAAATACCCATTTACTACTCTTATGATGCTGGCATTATTGGATGTCAATGGGAAGATTGCATGCGCTATATATTCATGATGGGCACCGACAAGATAATTTTTCTCAAAAATAAGCCATGTAGCATCATATTCTGTTTCCTCTTGGATAGTTAATAGGATTTGCCAGTCTTACCACAAAAGTATATTAATTTGGCCAAACACACTTTATGATACACGGGAAATGAAAGAGTTGTCAGTGTCCTACAAATACCACTTACTTTTTCCCTTCAAACTTTGCAAGGGAGTCTTGAAGCACAGTTCCCAGCTGTCTATGGAAGAATTTGGAGAACTCCTGCCCACTATCATACTGCCTGGTGAGGGAGAGAGCCAAGTTCTTTATGTAAGCCAGTAGCTGGGGCGAGCATGTGTTGTCCATGTGTTCTTTAATAACTGGCATAACCTCCTTCATGATGGTCTTAATATGTCGGTCAAGAAGCTGGGTATTGATTCTTGGATACTGAAATGAAAACTCTGAAATATGCAAAACTATTATGGACATAAAATGAAGTCAGAGATTATGAAGAAAATACATTTATCTCATCAAATCCAAAGTAATTCAAGAATAACTTCTGTTAATATTAAATCTGACAAAATCAACAATTGGCTTTAGTGGGCCTGAGATTGTTCGCAAACTTATAAAGGTATAGATGTAATATAAAACAGAAATTTGACCAGATGATCTGGGTTGGAAACATTTCATGCTAGAATGATAAACATCAAATCTAGTATCAAAAGCACTGTGAACAGTACATTATACACAAATCCTAAAATGTAATACATCCTCTCTTATGGTGTAATGTCTATTTCCTGCACAAGCATTGATTACTGGATATGGTGGAGAAACCAAATCATTGTGCAAAAACCACTTTTCTTCTTTCAGTCAGTTACCCTGACCCCCTAGCCCCAAAGGTAAACCATTCTCAGGTGTTTGGTAGCTGCAAATGGATATCTGAATTCGATTTATTCCATAGAAACCATTTCTTTTTTATCTTTTCTTTCAGTTAGTGACCTTGACCTTTGAGATTGTGATCCTGACATAAATAGGGTTTTTTGCTTGTACAAGCCATCCATAAAATGTGATAACTGTAGTTGCTCGACAATAAGAGTTGTTGTGCAGAAGAAAAATTGGTAACAGACAGATTAACATACACACAGATAGAAATAAAACATCATAACATAATGAAGGTGCATCAACATCAATCATCCAGTTTTCTAAAGGTTTGTCTATTCTTTTTATTAAATAGTTTTTATGATAGGATGATCTGTTAAATTTGGTCAACCTTAACTGATAAATTCCAACCCAAGATGACTTTTTATATGGAATCTTTATGTTATGTATGTGGACTTGTAATGAACTGAGAATATGTACAGGATTAGGCATGATATAAAAGAATTAATTACTGGTACATCTGAATTGGCTGAGCTCTCACTGCCCTGGTCCATAGCTGAGCTACTGCAGGCTTCATTAGACCTTTCCACTCTGCCATTGTTACTCCCTCCAGCCATGTTCCTCTCAGCTTTAGCTTCAGACTCCTGCTCTGCCATCCTTTTCTCATACTCCCTCATCTTCTTCAAGGTCTTTCAAGCAATAAACAAAGAAAAGGGTACAAGTATACATTTAACATTTTGTTGTATTGGATTTGCTTCTTCTTGTAATTACATGCAAGAACTGGTATCTTGCAAATCAGTTGACAATAAACATAGGATAATATGTCATATTTAAACTGCAATGAAAAACCTCTTGTAAATAATAGTGATATTTTTATTTGTTACTGGTAAAAATCACATAAATGCACTACACATTGTGTAGTACTGGTAAAAAGCACATCATTGCTCTACACTGTGTGTGTGTATACACACACACTCTCTCTCTCCATTGGAAGAATAGCATTGAAGAAACAAAAAAGGGCAAAAATGAAGTCTCAGAATTTTTTAAATAATAATTTTGCAAATGTGAGAGATTTCAGTGATTGATGGGAGTGACAGAAGATAACCCTCATCTTGGGAGAAAAAAAGGGTCCCTTCCAGGTGGCTAACACATATGGGTATACCAGAAAAAATCTTTAAAAAAACCCCAATTCCAGACCAGCCAACCCTGAGGAGTCCTTCTTAGTAAGAAAGTTGCTTTTTTTCCATAAGTTTGATCTGTTTTCAGTAAGGTGTAAAAAAAAGATCATAAACTGCTAGTGTAAAGCTAGAAAACATAATTAAAAGTTCGGTATTCTATACATGCAGTGAAGATAAACATTATGTTCAACTGAAGAGATTGTAAAGTATGTGTATACATTATTTACCACTAGTACAGTTGCACAAACTCAAGTTCCAACCTCTACACAGCTCAATGGCTTGTTGCTGTCTCTCAACGAGACGTAATTCTTATATTTTACCATTGCATATGAGGAAATCATATCTCCCACCATGAGTCATACTTAAATTGGCATGCGATGTTCAAAAACATAATTGTGTCCATTCCATCTTTTATTCACAAGAATTTGAATATTCCTCTTAATTCTTCGATGTTGATTATTAACACTTTTTAAGAGACTTATTTTCCCTTACATTTTAAACAGGCATTGCTTGCTGGATGCTATTTTTAAACAAATTTTATAATCAACAGTTGGATCATGCAGGTGCTTTGCATGAACAAACAGTGGCAGTTTAAAGCATCTAACGTGCAGCTGTAAAGTTAGTCTTGTTCCCTGACGAATTTCACTAATTCTAATATGACACCTGGATCCAAATCAAACATGGAGGAACAAATTTTCCTGATTTTTCGACAATGATGTTGAGTGCCAAGCACGGCAGCTGCTAGTACCATTTTTATAAATCTTTGGTACGACTCAGCCAGAGTTCAAACTGTGACCTCCTACATCCAAGATGGACACTCTAGCCAGTAGGTAACCGTATAGAACTCAAAATATTTGTGCTGAACCCATTTTGTTTTTTCTTTCATTCACAATGGCTTTAATTGTTGACATTTTGAACCCAAGATCAATAGAGTTTGTCTTTATCTCAAGGACAAACTATCCACATAATTTTTAACTGTAGATGGCAGAGAATATAAGCAACAATTGTTTGGAAAACATTTTTCTTTTTTCCATCATAGTGACCTTGATCTTTAGAGCCTGGAATCTACAGGGTTTTCCATACCCAAAATGCAAGCTAATGACAAACTTTTCCAACTGAAGAGGTCAAGGAAACTTGTTCTACTTCTGTCAGTGGCCTTGACCGTTCACAATGTATCCCTGAAATCAATAGGGTACTTTCTTACCCCAAGTGTAAGTTATCTTCAAAATATGTCAACTGTTGATGGTAGAAAACCCAACTTATTGTGCAGAAACTGTTTATTTTGTTTGTTTTTGGTCACAATGACTATGACCATCGAGCTTTAAAGCCCATAAATGACTGGGTTAGTTTTCTTTTTTTTCACCAAATGCAAGCCATTCACAATGACTGGTAACTGTAACGGCAGACAACTTTAGTTATTTTGCAGAAACCATCTGGTACAAGTTGGACAGTCAGACATAATAATATACACTTTGCCTCATGTTGAAACCAAAGAAAGGCACAAATGGTTTTTAGCTTTGTGTGGTCTCAAAAGAAGGCTGCTTCCTTAAGAAAGGTAGTAAGTATCATATGGAATGGATTTGGCATCAATTCCTCTACACAAAGGGAGGACACTCTCGACCACCTTGCACCTTAGTAGGCACACAACTTTTAGCACTTTAGTTGCTACCAACAAGCTTGGGGGTGGGGAGTAGCTTGTTTTGTAAGGCAGTATTTGTGCTCAAATGATTGGGTAATGTATGTGAAGAATAAACTTGTGACAATTGTTTTCTACAGAGGCCTCTGATATATTCCCAACTATCTTCTTTGGTAAATATAACAAGTGGATCAGATTCATTTAGCTGCATCCAATCAGATAATAAAACAGGAGATACTTTTGGTGCTAGATACATATGTAAAGGTTGATTTAGAATGAAATGGAAACACAACCATTGGATAGCAACAATGAGGAAATTCATGTACATACCTTATCTAGATTTATGACGGTTTCTCCTAGGGACTCATGGGCAAATGGAGATTCCCAGTAAGCAGTGGATGGTGTAGAGATAGAACTTGTGATTTCTGCCTCCTCTTGATAGTCATATTGGTCACTTTTCATTGAGTTACTTCTGGGTAATTTAGAAAGTTTCCTCTTTTCAACAGCAGACACTTTCTCTCTTAGTTTTGCCTGAAAATTAAAATAAAATAGCCTGCAAATGACATTTAATATAAGGGGTCTAAGATGGTTGAGTGGTCGAAAGTGCTCACATTTACCAATCACTGCCATCTCACCTGTTTAAACAGGTTTGAGTCTTAAACTCAGCCAATATGGGAATATATAAAAGTTGCAATAACTTCTAGTGGGTTGGTGGTTCTCATCAAAGTTTTGATGGGTTCTTCCTCCACTAGTTATACTAGGCACCATTTATAGCCTATCTTGTGCTGCAAAATGGTCATAAACCCAAAACAACATTTTGTATGTAATGACAAAATTACAAATGACATGGAAATAATTTCTAACCTAATTGATTTGACACAAGCCAAAACAATCAAAACTGTCAAACTAATTAACCTGTCTGTGAAAAGGATATGATTTTAACTGAATTCCACTACTGCATCTCCTCTTTTATACATTGTACACAATGCCTAGATGCTGACTGTACACAAATACCTCCATGCTGACCATACAAATTTGCTTCCATGCTGAACATACACAATGCCTGCATGCTGACCATACACAATACCTGGATGATGAGCATATACAATGCTTGCATGCTGACAGTACACAATGCCTGCATGCTGACCATACACAATGCTACCATGATGTGACTGTACACAATGCCTCCATGCTGACTGTACACAATTCCTCCATGTTGACATTACACAATACCTCTGAAGTATGGCATGTGACTGAGAATATAATTAATTTTTAATTAAGTCTGCAAACAACAAATGAATAGTAATATCAAGGTGAGTATATTACTAAGGTCAGCATTTTTCTAAAATGAAGTTTCTTGTTTTCTACCACCATATAAGACCCAAATGTCTACCATATATGTCTTTGGGCAAAGGACTTTACTTACCCACTGTGACACAGCCTTTAAACTGTTATTGTGCCACCACCACTATATCTCTTTTAATTATGAGGTTTACAAATACAGATTGTAGAAACTAAATTGTCTTGATGTTTATCAAACTATTATTGAAAAACCTGCACTGAATGCCTGAACTTTAACTGAACTAATATGTCCTATATTATTTCCCACAAACTAATCAGCCTAGTATTTCATGGTACTGCAACATAACATAGATTATTTAGTGTTGAGGCAACTAGAGCAATGTGCCTTTCCCAATGACACGTCATGACTGCCAACCCAGGCTGATCAGATGGTAAGATTAAAAACCTATAACATTTCGGTCACCAGTCCAGCTTGCTCACTACTAAGTCACTGTGGCTACAACCTCTCTCAGCTGCCTTGTACAACATACAGAAGAGCATGCTGGGCCTATTCCATATCCTGAGCATACAGGGGGCCTCCAGACTGAGTATAATAAAAATACAAACGCACAAGACAAATGCACCAAAAAAAATAGCTTGTGCAAAACAGTCTTTTCTGCCTATGAATGGTATTATGATGATCAGACAGGATATCCTAGCATATCAAAGTACAGACTTTAGACACATAACCATATTATTTTAAAGTTACAGATGACTATTGTTGACATCATAATTCAACGACCTTCTGCTTACACAAACAAGATAGGAAATCTAAACTTATAATAATATGTGAAGTTTTAGTTGAATACAGCCAATAATGTAAAAAATAAAATGTTTCCAAGAACATTGAAACAGCATTTTGATATTGAAAATGATGATGACCAGATAGCCAAAGCCAGGAATGCAATACCTATGTCTTTCAACATTCATTGCCATTCACTGGTGAGACAGAAACACTCACTCTGACTTCCTCTTCATCGGAGGTGACTATGCTTTCACTGGGTGTCAGTTCTGAGACTGTAAAATTATTACAGTTAGGATTCAGCCATGGTGGAGGAGGCTAAAACATTAATAAAAACTTTGTTGATAAAAATACTTTAATGAGCAGAAAATTTGGGTGAATTAAACAAAATCAACTTTAATAAAGTTGTCTCTGAAGTTTTTCTGTGGCATGTACGCATAACTACATCTGATGGAATAAATGATTAGTATTTCTAAAATTTGCATGAAAGAAGTCATTTCTTTGAATTTTTAAAACAACTTTCATTCATTTCCACTGTATGGGGACAGCTTGGTAAAAGCAAATTGCCCAAAGCATTTGGAACCACCCAAAATACCTTCTTGTAATCTTGACTAGCTTCATTCAAATGCAGGTTGGAATGCTGGTTCAGAAGTGGTGAATGGTACAAGAATGGTCCATACGGTAAACTGTCACTTTGGAAAGTATCCAAAGTCAACTGAATAATATTAAAAAGCTCAAACACACAAGTACCAATTGATACATTCCCATACATGTGATTCTACCAGAAATAACAAAAATACCATTTGAAAGGCCATCTATTGAACATACCCTTTTAAAGTAGAAATCAACAACTTCTGAAAAATAAAAGATTCAAATTTGTTTTTTTAAATGCCAATTTTATGAGTTTTATCCTCTCCTTCATGTCAAAATGCGCTTTCTCCAAATGTTAAAACATCACTGGCTAGCAAATATCAGACTAAGGAATAAACCGAGTCCAATTCAGGCATTTCTTCCCAGGCACTTCAGTAAACTTAGCATGGTGGAGTATTGGAGGCCGAGTATATAAAGCTAAAACTAGTAAAAGTAATCTGAAACAACAGCATTATGAAGTTACATGAGATAAGACAAGGACAAATGAGTATAAAAAAGTTTTTAAATGCTTTTTTAAGCTACATTTTCTCCTCATGGCAAATTACTTTTAAGTCCAGATCCTTAAATGAATGTATTGTTTTGCTTGCAAGTCTTTGTTCAGAATCTCATTGAATAAAAAGATCACAACATGTGCTCCAAATACCAATTCTTCCATTGTTCAAACATCAATCACTTTTTGGCAAATAGAACAAAATGCTTTCATTTTTTTACTAAGAATCTTTGTGATTTCAATGGTGGTACTTTCTGTGTAAAGGCCAGAATACAATAAAGTAACATTTGCCCAGCATTTTGGTCCTACATGTGTTGAAAAGTGAATAAACCTTTCTTTAAATTGAGACAAACCAGAAAAGTATGGCAGCAAAATGTGCTCCATGCGCAGGCTCAAACAAGAACATTAACAAAAATTCACAAAAAAGCCTCCCAAGTTTAATGATCAGACAAGACCTACACAACACCCGTACAGATATGCACACACAATCAAAATCCTAGATATCTTCCTATACTTCTTATTGAGCAGATACAAAATGTCCCAAACAAAAGCACAGAATAAAATACAATAAAAATTAAAAGCATCAAAATATTTAAAACAAGGTACTTTTCAAGACCTTTGCCAAAACTGGTGATTTTCAACACACTTTAAAGATCTTAGAAATAGTCCTTTTTGAAAAACTTTTACACACTTTCAACTCCTGTATGAACTTTTAATGAGCAGTGAGAAGCTTTAACAACCTAACCACAGGAAAACTGAAGTTTGAATTTCTTTGCAGGTTGAACATGGTTGTCTTTTCTTCACCACATTCTAATGAATGTACAGAAAGGACATTTGCTATTTTTCCAAAATACAAATGATTCTATGCAAATCTGGACCAGGAACTATTAAAATGAAGTGCGAAACTTAATAATAATCTCAATGACTGTCATCAGTAACCTATGAGATACATAATGATTCCTTTTTCATTTAACTGACAATACACCGACTTATATTAATTAATAATCATTATAACATTTTCCATCAGAATCTAATTAGTGTTCAAAAGTTGCTGTTTTATTATAGTATGAAGAAATATAATATGTCAACAAATGCACATTTTCTTTTCAATCCCCTTAAAACACATCAAATTTATGTTGATAAAGACTACTTGTTTTGAAGTCAATCTGATCAAAATGTGTGTGTGTGTGTGTGTGTTTTGGACTTTTAACATAACTTTAAGAAAATTTCTGTCATATCGCTACAATGTTTGCAGTGTGGCAGTATATACTGATGTCTAGCACTGGGGAATCATGCTGCAGACATAAAGCATGATGTCCCACCCAGTCACAATATTCTGACACCATACCCTCCAATCCTAACACTAACCTCTTAATGTTTAGAGCCAAGCAAGACGTTATAAGTCTCTGGTATGACTCAGCCAGGGTTCGAACCCAAGACCTCCCACATCTGAGGAAGATGCTCTAACCACTTAGGCCACTTCAAGTGGTTGATCAAAATCTGAAAATCTTTTGGTCTGATGTTTTGGTTTTGTCACATGGATGCATTAAACTAAAACCAGAAGCATATGAAGGTTCACAGTCATTAACAAATGTCCAAGTGATCAGGACTAAAATGTCAATGTATTACAAACAGCCACACCTTTCACTTGAAATGGAAATCGATACATGTGTTTGATGGAGATGCATAAGGTTTGTTTCAAAATTTAAAGACATTAGTTGTTTCAAGCCCATCTGTGCAATATTGCACTTTTATTCAGTCAGATGTAGATACCTGTATAAGCCACAGAAGTTTTAAAGAAACAATAACAAATCTATGCAAAATAAAAATATTACCAATTATATGCTTGTTAATAGTTCTATCATTTGTATATACAGAATAGCAAAATCTTTACATAAAAAATATTCAACATTAACTGAATCTTTACAAATATCCGACAACACTAAAATACTGTTATGAATTACAGTATACCTCTCCCTTGATAGCTCATGCACAACATGGTCCACAAACATAGACTGCACTGTAAGTGAGGGTGTGAGTCACAGAGAGACCTCCCTAAAATCAGCTAGATATTGAGAAAACTGCAGGAAGAGTTAGGGAACTGAGTTATTTAATGACCAATTCTCGTTTTACAATAACGTCAATAATAATTGTTAATAATCCACTTTTTCAAGTGAAGCTGCTTGTGATTCTGTATAAATTACATTTATTTACAAAATGTCCACTGGTCCCCGAGTGGCCAAGTGGTCTAAAGCGCTTACCATTACAGATCATTGCCATTTCACCTAACCAAAATGCTATAGCATGCTAATCATTTCCATATTTTTCATCAGATGAATCTTGGTATAGGTGTCAGATTTAGTATAACATTGCCTTTATTCTTAGCTATTCACAAAATATTAGATTAAAACACTACTAGATTTTATACAACAACTAAAGTACTCACTGCTGTCACTGAATCTGTTCCCTCATCAACAAGATATTTTGACACAAGATCTTTAATGTCATACAATGCTCTCTGCCTCAAGTAATCCGTTGACAATCTCTGCAACTCACGAAATAATTCAATCAAATAATGTGGACGGTTTTCATTCTGGGATATCAAGGTGGCTACTTCAGAGTAAATTGTCTCCCTTAAAGCTTCAAACAGGGACAGCTCATTTGGATCATCTGACTCTCTACTAAAGAGAAACAAAGACTTTCTCATTAAAAAACCCAGTCAACTGAACAATTTTTTACCCCCAAGAATGAATAATAAAATCCATACAAATTTCACCTCTTTGAAAACCTTTATCTGGTACTAAAAGGCAACAGGTTTAAGTAAAATAATCTTTCTCCGATAATACTTAACTGATCATGCTAACATTAGGATCACTCTCTGCTACCTCTAAATTTAGCCTTCACGTAAAGACAAGAAATTAAAAAAATGCCGATATAAAATATAGACAAAGGCAAGCAACTCGTACAGGTTAACTCACCTATATTCCTTCTTAGGTGGCTAGTGAATTCCCAGATGTAGCTAATTTAAACAAGAGTAAACCTTTAACAGGATGTTCACACTGTGGAGAAGGGTATTAGAGAATTTTAAAAATGTGATCAGGCAAAAAATATGGGAGAAATATAATTTACTAAAAAAAAATCTTCTCGTCATATACATTATGAGAACACGTTAACATTAGGAAAACAGGTCAGTGCAGGTGGAAATGCTGATCTTACAGCCTTCACATGTGTCATCTTATTGGAGAATAATTACTGTACTGACAGAAAAAAAACAACCTTTTCCTAATGTTGGCTTAGCACAAATGATGTCAACATGTTTGTACACATTTAAGATATATCCCTTGTGGGGTCAATGTGGAAGTCAATGTCCTGAACAGAGGCATGACACTGTCCAATATTTTGGCAAAGGCCCAAAAACCCAAACTGAAGCCCAGTGGAAGGGAACAGAATTGATATCTTATTACAATATGTAAAGTGAAAATATTTGCATCATGCAGCATGAATTGGTATATGAAGGTAGGCATTGGGCAGTTCAAGTATGACCATGTACTCATCACACTGCAATGAATGGCAGATTAACATTTGCTAACTTCATCTTGAATTTTGTGGCAGAAATAAAGTGATTGAACCTACTTAAGCTGTTGGATTTCGTAAACAAAAAGATTTGAAGTTGAGACCTGAGGTCTGTTGTTTTCCACTGCCTGTTTTTACATGTAAAAAATCATTTCCATCTGCTGAAAGTCCAATTTCATAGGATCACTTGGGAGTTCCAACACAAATTTGGATGACAAAGTGGAGGCCGCTGGATGAACACGATCTAGAGACCCACTGGAATGACTTGGATCACTCAATTGTTTTCCAGCAAAAGGTTTATCCAAGTCTGATGAAAAAGGAGTCTGATGCGCACAGGTCACTCACCAATGAGTGGCAGAACAGTTGGTGGGATACTTGGGGAAGAAGAAACTTTGTTTTTTCTCTCTTCTCCCTGCCTGCATGTGAAAGTTTTATGGCCACCAATAATTTTACTTTACCAGGTGGTCCCCAACTTTTCCATATGTTGGGGAGTGACCACCTCTGCAATTTCTCTGGCATTGATTGCCCCTTTTTGTAGATCTGTTGATGGGGTTAAGCATATACAGTTGTGGTTCTGCATATACAGAGGCTTCCACTTATAATTGAATGGCAACTTTTGTTCCTCTTGCATTCTCACCTACACAATTCAAGTCTTGAGAGTAGGGAAGAACCAAAAGGGACAGAGCACTGGGTCAACAAACGATGTAGTGAAGGAATACATTTCTTCTAATCATATGGGTATTACAAGAGGCTATAAGGGTGTTCACCATCATGTGGTGAGCTACTATCTAAGTGATAAGGCCTACCCAATGCCAAGCATGGTCATGTCCGGCCTTCTTGTCCAGGCAAAAGATCTAATGAGATCCAAGTTTAAGTAGAGAGAAAGCTGTCACAATGTTCCTGATTTACTCTAACATGTCATCCACTTTGTGACACAGTGCTAGACACGATGACGACAGGAAGTCTTTGTCTACACTAGGTAGATCTGGATAATATGCATCAGCTGTGGTCATGACAGACACCGATGGACGAACATTCATGCATCAGTATTTGATTTGTATCAGTGAGGTGAAGAAACTTGAGGCAATCGACTCGAAAAGACAACTCTGGAATTACCATGCTCGTAAATTTTATCCAAGATATGTCTGGTTATTTCTGTAATATTTGATGATTGCAACAAGATTCTGAATGATGGGCTGTTATTATCACTGTCCAAGTCCACTGGGCTCTTGACTTCATAGATATGATTTATAAAATTATGATGGAAGCTAATCCTGTAATTTTCTTCAATCAGTGCCACTAGCTAAATTCTGTAAATTCCATGGTCTAATAAAAATGTTTAGGCAAGTATGACTCATCATTCTCATATATATATAGGGAGATTGTACTCCTCCTGCACTCTCCACGTCTTAGGATCTAAGATACCATAGTGCAATGATCACACATTATCATCTGCATCATTAGTGCCATCTGGTGGGCCATCTCTCTAGGTACTGTTTAGAGACATGGTTAGCTGACCAAGATAATAGAAGCATGACTGCTACAGCTGTACATGAATAGTCTGGATGGTTGGGCTAGTTGGTTGGCAGCTGGAACATCAAAGACACTGAATGGTAGTCATAAATGCCCTGCTTCAATATTTTCATCTACATGCAAAGGCAGGGAAAAAGACGTACCCAGTGTATGACAATTTATATTTTCATCAAACTGACAGCTTCAACAATAATGCTTGTAAGATATAATTCACAATTCCAATATGTGATTGGAAACACTTGTTGTGGAACACATTGGATCTGCAATTGTAAAGGCTGCCAGTAGTTTTTGGTATCTTCATTTGAGATGTAGGTGGCATCTTCACATTCCCCACATCACTAATTAAAGATTCTGATGTGGGGTGAAGACTTACATTTTCATGCACTGATGCTTTTTTGCTTGCAAGTTGTTCTTGGATTTTGAGAGAAGCATTTGTAAAATGGTGGACCAGAAGTACTATGCCAAGAATGAACACACATTACTTGTTTATAAATATGATCACTAGATGGAGGAAACTGGTCATATGATTATCCATTACAATTTTAAATCATCTGCAACTTTACTGCCATTGCTGTAATGAAAGGAAAAAAACCCAAATAAATGCATACAACAAATGTACAAATAATTGTTGCAACAAAGGTAAATTTGTGTTACTATGAGAATGTAAGAAGTGCAAGAAACTGAACAGCACAAAATGGTTTCATTAGTGAAACTGGAGTTATCAATCAAAATCACACAAACAATAACAAACAGTATAAAGCTTGCATATTCAATGGAAATTACATGAAAACCCTAAGCATAATGCATAACAACATTCTGCATTACTATACAACTGAAAGAAATGGTGGTTGGTCAAAGTTAAGTGAAGATGAAACTAGTTACATCCAGGATATCAGTATCCACTTTGCACAAATAATGGGAAGCTAGCCTGTAAAAATTTATTTTCTTCATATAAATGTTAGATAGACAGAAAGGCATTTTTCATCCTTTAGGGATGGCTTGATTTGGAGGTAAGAGTGAGTAATATTAATGTTAATGTGACTGGCTAATGTGTTGGACAGAAATTGTCAAGTAGATTCTAAATATGAAATTACAAACAAATTTGAACACCAATATACTGTTATTAACCATTTTCATGGGATCTCAAATTTCACAGATGTCATAGATGATAAAAACCACAAATGTAAAACTGCAGGAGCCATCCCTAATCTATGAATATATAAATATATAGATATTAATGAAAGCCATTCTTTGGCAAAACAAAAAGATGCAGGTGTTTATGTATGTATTTATATATGTACATACATACATACATATGTATGTATGTGTTTAGATACCCAATCAAATAAATCAATCCTCAAATCATTATTCTAGTAAGGTGGAGAAAAAAGTGACCTACATTACCATTGACCATAAGTTGAATGGAAATTTACTCCAAAAACAAATATCACTACAAGCTCCACTGACTAAAGCAAGTTATTTTTTTCCTTACTTGAAATTTTGATTTTTTGCAATTGTTTTAAATCACAGGCATTACCAAAATTTGGAAAAGTTTCTTACCTTGCTTCCTCATATCCCTGCTGTTCCTGATCCCCCTGAGTGCCCTGAGCACCAGCCATCTGACTGGATAAGATACTGCTAGTGACACTCATGCTCTCCATGTAGCCAGCCCCACTAATTCCTCCACTTAATCCTGGACGAAGTGGTGCAGACTTTGTTTTGTTGCTTCTCTCCTGCCCTCGATTACCTAACAGCATTTCATACAACACAATTGTTATTATTGTTATTAGGCTTAACGCCATTTTTCAGCACACGATAGGCTATTAATGGCGGCCAGTATTAATGGTGGAGGAAGAAACCGGGAAATCACCGGAAAGAACCACGACCCACGAGAAGCTACTGGCAAGCTTTCTCACATATCCACATTCCGAATCCTAGACTCGAACCCACGCAGACAGAGGTGAGATGGCAGTGATCCGTAACGGACAGCGCTTTAGACCACTCAGCCACTCGGGGCCCCTACAACACAATTTAATACATACAAAGTAACAAAAAAAAATAAAAAAAAAATGAAAGTTGTGTGTGTGTGTATAGGCAACACTGATGTACCAAATTAAGATGACTTACTGACACAGACATAGTGAACTGGCAAATTTAGAGCTTGGGAAATGTTAGCTATGGTTGGTAAAACAACTTCACTGACTGGTCAGTAAATGAGTTAACTCAAGATTTTAAAGCATAAAAAAAATTTCTTCTGTGAAAAACAATTATACAATTATCAAGATCAAATTTCACTCTAAAAATAATCAAAGAAAATAAATACATACCAAAAAGGAAATTGGTTAAAATTTACTTTGAACATAACATGTACAGCACAGCTATAAATTTTACAGGCAGCTTATTCAAATTGATCGGATTGGGTAACAAGTGTTCTATTGACAGCACACTGTATTCTTCGACTTTGGCACATGTATACTGACAGCCTACACAGTAACAGACACTATGAGGTAAAGGGTAATAATCACAGTTATTCAAACTGAGTATGAAATTATTTTACTTAATTATATTCGAGGAAATGGGTGCTGACCTAACAGCATCATTTCATAACAAGTACATGCAGTATATGACATGTCCATCTTGACAAAGTTGGATTGTGTGGAGTAATTACTGGATGTTGTGCAAGAGGTGGTGAAAACTGCAATAACTGAATTTGGCTTGGAAAAACTGTTTAGCAACACTTATGCTAAAGTTTATACCCTTAATAGTATGCAAGAATCTGATTTGTCTTCCACTGTTATTCCTTTGACCTTGAGACAAGGGGTGTGGCTGTAGTATGCAACACACCATCTAGTAATGAAAAGTGGTTAAAATTTTATTTAAATATTCTTAGTAGTTACAAACTTGTACCCAAACAATGATGAAAGTCACTTATCAAGATTTTCGTTTGCTGTGACATTGACCTTGCAGCTGTGGTGCATGACATGCCAACTAGTCAAAGTATATAGCCTGAAAATGTTTAATTGAAATATCCTAAGCATTTGTACATATAGGCAGACTTTAATCAAAATCTTTTCAAGACTTACAAAAATTATGGCTTGGATAAGAAAATGTTATCTGACAGCAGTCTTAATTTTGTTTTTGTCTGGTTCATGGCACATTAATGGGAGCCAAATGACTTTCCTACGGATACACCTAAGCAGCTGACCTAGGCTGGCTTGGGGAGGTATTCAACCTGCAACTTTCATATTATGAGTCTATGATCTACTGCAGCTCCAGACTGATGACTGGACTATCATTATAACTTAATACACCCATCCAAGTCTAGGCATATGAAAAGTCATTACTTGTCCTGCAATATACTATTTCAGAGTGTAATAAATTAATTTCAACATCAGAAGCTGGCTTTTGAAGTACATGAAAAGTGAGGTAGTATTGGTGAAATTCATGTCCGACCCATTCCTGTCAACATGAAGAATAAATGTTCATTTGTTTATACAGACTTCATCTCAGTTGTGAAATAATAATTGGATTCCATATAACACATTGATTCAAGTAATATCAAAGATTTGGAAACACATAAAACACATATTTGAAAAATAAAGTCTCTTAACATTACTCATTACATTTACAGATTAAAGAAAGGGAATGGGGGACAGGGAAAAATGCAGAATTTGCTGTTGTTACACTTCTGACTAGCATTGGTGACTCAATGTACTGGAAACATCAGAACACAACAGAGATATCTAATTGCATGATAAGACAATTGGGAAATATATTATTTTCATCTGCACACCAATTATCCAGGCACCAGGCAGCAACATGTAATTATGATGTCCCACAAACTGAATTAATGATCATAATGTGTTAAGTTATAAAGAAATCTGAAATTGCTACTGAAGGTACAATCTTACTGAAAAGTTCACAAAACTTTTTATGTGAAAATATGTGCATGTTTGTGTGTGTGTGTTACCTGGCTCAGACACAAACAAGCTTCTAAGACCAGCTGACTGCAAGAGCTCCCTGTAAAATCAAATATTTAAAGTAAATAGTAATTTTTCAAAAATACTTATTTGAGCCCGAATAATGTTAAAAATATCCGCTTGCTACCACATGAATCCAGCCGTCCCAAAAGATAAAAAAATGATTTTTCTGTCTATATCATGTAGAAAAGGTCAATAACATTATTCCATTACCATACAATTGATAAATGGTAAACTCATCTCTTGTGATAAAGAGTTTTATCAATCAAGCTGTCTCCATCTTGAACTGTGGTGGTGATATATATTAAGCTGACTCAGGTCAGTAATCAGCTTGCCACTGACAATCTTTACAACAAGAGCACTGAATAGAACACTGTAGATTTCAGTTTGCAAACAATCTAAAACTTCACGATTTCCAATTAGCAACTAGATTTCCAGCTGCATGATTTCAGCCTTCTCTGGCTGTGATGGGACTTCCTTTAACTTGCAGAAATGAGAGAGGAGTGGATAGAATAAATTATATCAGTAAAACTATCTTGTGCTGAAAAATGGCATTAAACTCTACAACAATAACAAGTTTTATGTAAATTTACACTATATGATAAAATGTGACCATTCTGAAAATATGTCAAGTTTAAAAGGGAGTTGAGGATTATCTAGCTGTATAGTATCAAAATCAGATAACTGGCAATAAATATAAACTTTTTTGATTTGCACAACTACTGGCACTAAATTACAAATTATCAAGTCCAACCTGAATACTACTGATTATCCTATTCTTTACACTCTATTAATGTGTGAGTACTCAACTTCATTTAACTTCTAACTTCATACATGGCCTTTATTTTTACCCTTTGTGACCTCCTAAATATGCAACTACTTACCTTGTCTTGAGCAAGTTTTGGTTTTATGAGATTCGTTTCAGTATAACGATGAGATATGGCACGTAAACCTTGCTATGGTGCTTAGAGTAGAGGGGTTTAGGTTTAATGAATAATTTATATTTAAGAAGGATTCAGACAAGAAAAATATTCCATGAGGATTTTAGTATAGGGATATTTTAGTCCTGAATGGTATGACATTTTTGTGAAAACATGAGTCTTTGTATATCAAGACCAATTCTAACAATCATTAAGGCAATATATAATGTATGCTATTGAAACAAAAAAATACCTTCTTCTCTTTTCTATTTGTTCTATATTCAACCGAGGTACTTCTGTCTCCTCGTGCTCTCTGGATTGTGTTTCTATGGGTACTATGGTCTGTGATCCAACAGTAGTGTACCTTGTTGGCAGTGAAGATATTCCTTGTTGGCTAGGACTCTCTTTCTGACTTTTTGAAGATTTACGTTTACTTTTCTGAAAGGATAACTCTGCATTTTGATCATTCTGTTCAGACCTCACTGGAATCTGTCTTTGATTTCTACTTCTATCTGTCCCAAACATATTGACTTCTGCATTGCTACCTGGATACAAGTTGTCTGTGCTTCGTCTATACCCATTAGAATGTAAACCTTCGGACAACTGACGCTGAAAGTTGGAGTTTGGCTGCAAGAGAAGAGGGGAAAATCGATTCATTCCAGGGCTTTGCAGTGAAGTCAATGATCTGAGTCGTGATTCTCGGGAGAGACAAGACTCATTTTGATTTTCTATGTCTCCCATATCAGGCATTTGTGACAAGAGACCTTGGAACTGTCGCTGAAGGTTCTGCATTTCCATTTGCTGCAGAGCCATTTGTTGGTAACACTGGTTCATTGTAATGATCATCTGCTGCTGCTGCATGATTTGCTGAAAATCCTGAGTCACTCCAGATGGGCCTCTTGGTTGATTGTAGATACCTGTAATGATAATGATATGATCCTAGTGTTAGTGGTGATGATCACGATGATAATAAAGACAGTTAACACTGTTAAACATATTCATGACAATTAATACTCTAAAATGTAATCAAGACGGTTAATACTTTAAAGCATAATACAGTTAACACTGTAAAACATATCCTTGACTGTTAATAATGTAAAACATAATCAAGATAGTTAGCACTGTAAACACATCCATGACTGTAAATACTGTAAAACATAATCAAAATGGTTAAGACTTTAAAACATAATAATTATAATTAACATTGTAAAACAAAATCATTACAGTTAATACTGTAAAATATAATCATGACAGATGATATTGTCAATCAAAATCATTACAGTTAATAAATATAATCATGGCAGTTAATATTGTTAACCAAATTCATTACAGTTAATTACTTTAAAACAAAGTCATTACAGTTGATATTGTCTATGAAAATCATTATAGTTACTACTGTAAAACATAACCATGAAAATTAATACTTTAGAACACTGAATACATTAACCTGATAATATTTTTTGATTAAGAAAGATTGCAGTTATTTCATTAAGTTTCAACATGGGAAATATGGAATAATATAGGTTAAAGTAAATGAAAATTATGTCTTAATAAATTATGTCTGAAGCTTGTTTCTTCCACAGAATCCATAACTCCTAATTCTCTTCATCATATTTATCAATACTGGCACAAGCAGAACTGTTGACCTCTACCTGTAGTGGAGGGGCTGTTGCCCAGGATGGTCTGACACATGCGTGCAGTCTGTTCCAGCTGTTGCTGCAATGCCTCCATGGAATTGGGAGCAATTGGTCCACCATTTTGCTCATCTTCTTCTACTATCTCCTCAGCTGATCGATAGTTCTTCAATAGAGAAAAAAATTTTTTTTAATGCTATTTGAACTCTGCATCAAAACTGTCTTTTGCATGATTTTGTCTATCTTAAAAAATGTACACACACACTCTAGCATTCTGCAGTAATATTTATCTTCAGTATCCATTTTTAAAACCAGCTTAAACCTAAAATACAAACATACTTAAAGCATTTGCACTTACAATGAAATATACACAGCAGTATACCAGATTCATCTAAAATTAAGCAAGCATCCTGTGGTCATAATTTTCTTTCCATAGAAACAAAACTGAACAATTAAAACAAAAAGAGAACCACAAACAATATATGATACACCTTTCTGATGACCTTTCTCCCTACTTATGACCTCTACCTTTAAACTAGGGGATTTCCTATTGCAGGCCAATTTGTAAACCTTGGTCGAGTTTCATGAAATTATTTGTAGGTGTTAAAAACTGACAGTCTTAAAAAGACCAAAGACATACATCATCACGACCTTGAGGGAAGATGCATAACTGAAACAGTCAGGTCAAGATATACATTAGGCAAATGTTCCAATAAAACAAAAATGAACCACAAAGAACATATGATGATACACCTATCATATGACCTTTACCCTAAAAAAATATACCTGTGCATGAATAGATGGTCACCATATTATTTCCCTTGCTTTGACTTTGTCACTGAGACAGGGCCATGTCTGTGGTATGTGATACACTGCCAAGTCCTGGTTCAAGTCATCACAATATCTTAATTGGTCCAAAAGTTGTGCTTCACACAAGGAAACAAGTAAAATTGTTTGCTTTCTGTGACCTTCATCTGAAGGCTGGGTGTATGAATATGGTTAATAACACTATCTAGTCGATCGATCGAGCGATAGATATATATGAAAGTTTCATTAAAATATCTTCAGTGGTTCAAGAATTCATACTACAAAGAAACATGTGAAAAATTACACTTTCCCTTGCATGACTTTGACCTGGAGTCAGTGGTTATGGTTACAGTATCACACACACTATACAGCCATGATATATATTGGGCAATGTTTCATGAAATTCTCTCAATCTGTTACATGGTTATCAGAGAGACAAGCAGGATGGATGCCATAATATAATACCAGGCATGTAAAATATATAATGCATGTTTCCCAAAAATAGACAAAAAAAACTCCCAACTGGTGTAAGCATAACCCAATATAACATTCCAATCTGTATATTTCGAGGTTTACATGTGTTCATGACAGCAAAGAGATGTACAAAAAAATTAATAATTTTGTCTTTTTGGAGAGGAAACAAATATTTAGAACCATAAATGAGTACTGTAAATATGTATACTTTATTTACTACTTAGACAAAAGTTCTATGTTAGAACCATACCTCTTGCTTTGAATGTCCTTTGTTTTTGTTGCTTCTGGACCATTTGGAAAATGATGGCTGTTGTTTGGGATTCCATGTATTTCTCTCTTTTGGTCGGGCGCCACCTATTAAAACATTTTAAAAAATATCTAAATATCAATTTCACTGATCATTATTCATCTTCATCTTACCAAGAGATGTTCCATGTAATTTTTTTCTACACCATATTCACTTGAGGAACTAAAGAAAAAAAAAAACTTCATGCTAAACCATGTCCTATTTAAAAATTTTATTCAGTTTAATAGAACAAATAGTCTTTCCATAAAAGTTTTAATCACAAAGTTGAATTAGTAATAACTTTTATGAACATATCAGCTTTCTACAGCACACGCATACAAATATGCCCCTGTTACTGTTCAAGAAAGAACCTATAAGAATGATAAATAACCATTTGGATGAATCATTACAGGGCAAGTACATCTTGGTTACTTCCTTAAATTTGAAAAATAAAGCTGCTGGAATAAAAAAGATGAATAACATGGGATATGGGGGACAAAACTTTACTTCAAATGAATTAATATAAGTTAAGCTTAGATCAGTTTCATAAATAGAGGCTAATTGACGGCTCTTGTAAGAACTTGCTGAATATGCACATGCAAATATAGTAACTGAGAGGATTTAATGTCAATACAGTAAAACCTGTCTTGAGAAGCTACTGCTATGTGAGACCAATTGTCTTGAGAGACCACATTCTTAGGGCACAAATTTATTGATTATATAGCATTGTAACCTGTTATGAGACCACCTGTCTTGAGAGACCATAATTTTTTGGCAAAAGTGGTGGTCTTTCAAGACAGGCTTCTACTGTATCTCTATTCCCATTAAGTCCAAACATCTGACTTCCATTGAGGAAGGCAAGACATATTGTAACACCTTTGTAGCAAAAACACCCAAAAAGACATGGTGAACTACTTTTTACCTTGGGAGGGCTGGATACGCAATGCTGTTCATGTACTCCTTCTAAAGTATAATAATCCATTAATGTATTCAAAGAAAAAACAGTTGCATTTGTCAACATATATGGCAATGGCCATTTTGTTATGTGTTGACAAACCCTGGAAAACAATTGTCAACCTGTCTAAATTTGTGCAAAGTAATGGAATTGCATATTGAGGAATGAAAAAAAAAAAAAAATTAGGTCACATCAAGAGTATCCTAAATGGCATATCATATATTCAACCCATATTTAATAGTCCTCTGTGAAGACAATGGTATGGAGTGACAGACTTAAAATTACTGACCAATGGATTTCAATGACCGTGACATTTGGTCACAGTGAATTCTTGAATTAATATGCAGAAAACACTTTTTTCTTATCATACTTACCATAAATGTGGCCCTGACATTTAGAGCCCCAAAACTATATGCTTCTTTATTACTCTACATACAAGCTATCCAAAACATTTGGTCTCAATTGAGCAAAGGTTATTTGGCACAATATTTCTTTGAGCCACAGAGACTTTGACTTTTGACCTTTCAATACTTTAAAATCATTAAGTCTCTTTGGATATTTTAAGTGAAAGCCCTCCATAAACTTTGGCTAAGGTATGTGATCTGTAACCCATTATGCAAAAACCATTTAGTATAGTCAGTTATCTTGACCTTTTACTCAAACATCAAAAGACTCCTTTTTTAAACAATGTGGAGTCCTCCACAATTTTTGGTTAAGGTAGTTGACAGGTAAATCTATTGTTTACATAAACAATTTTATTCTTTGTCTCATGTACCCTGACCTTTTAATTTTGGACTAAATTATCAATGTACTATTTATTTTACCTTGAGTGTATATTGTCCACAAACTTTGGTAAAAAGTACTAAAATTTGTTTGCAGGAAACTTCCTTTTCTTAGTCCATGACCCAGACATTTGACATTAAAATGTATAAGCTTATTCCATGCACCAAGTTGAAACTATCAACACAATTAGGTAATTGCAGATGTAAGCAAACTGATTAATTGTGTGAAATGCAGTCTTCTTTCAAAGTGACGTTTTAACCCTGAAATTAAGTCCTCTTCCTTACTCCAAATGCAAAGCCATCCACAAAGTTCATGGCTTGTGTTTTGTAAAATGCAGTAGAGCTGTTCACATCTCTCCTGGTAGTGTTGCGGAGAGTTATTTACTCTACTCAAATATTTCTGACATTGTTTACGGCAAATAATATCATATATCAAAAAGGCAGAACCTGTAAATATATCAAAAACTGTGATAGACTACTGCCATGAAATCTGGGACAAATTTTGAGAAGTTTACTCAAAATATATCTGGAAATATTTGTCTTGTTTATTAACACTGGGGAAGCAATTTAAGGAGCATGACAGCATGTGAAAGTGATCACACTAGTCATAATTCAAGCCATGAAAGTTTGCAGATGGCAAATAAGTGGAGTTACTGTGCAGAAATTAAAATCATTACAGACAGATAATCATTAGATAATACGTTCCTCCTTATGACAGGCACATAAAGAGAATTTTACAAATTCCCTGTAAAGTGATGTGCCTGTTGATCATAATGATAGTAATTAAGTCATTTAAACATTCAGCTACAGTAAAAGATTTATTAATCAATGTTGCTTTCCAATCAGGATGAAACTGCTGGCATTTGAAAACCTCTGCTCAAAATGCCACTGCTAATGATGACACTTATGTCTGTAGGGATGAATATATCTTGCTATCTACAAAGACATGTGAGAAAAATACTAACCTTGGTTCTGATCACTGGCTCTGGGAAAGGATCTTTTGTTTCTATTTTTATTCTGTTTACTGGCCTGCTGTTGACTGGCCCTGGCTCTGCGCCTCTGTCTCACATCTTCTTCTATTGTGTATGTCTCATTATCAGAGTCATTTTCCTCCTCTTCCTCTTCCACCTGTACAATGCCATCACTGGGGTAGGCTACAAACAATTGCTTTAAATTTTTATTTTACACACACATTAAAACATTGTCAAAAGAGCCATATGTTACAATGCTTAAACAAATTATGTGCCATTCCAAATGTTTCAAGATGTGAATATACTAAAAAAAAATGGTTACCTGAAGCCATATGATTGTATTTTCTGATAAATTTTGACAATCTGAATTGGAATTTAAACAATATATGCAAAATCAAAATACTTCAGATGCAAAATATTTTGTTTACCTTTTTGGTTCTTCAAGTTTCTAAGGTATGAGGCATATGAAAACTTAATGCTAGGTTTTCAAGGTAGCAGGCAAAAAACACTGTCAAGTGTTCAAGGTAGTTGGCAAGAGAACCCCATATGCCAGGACTTGGAACATGCAAGTGATGCCATGGATACAAGTTTATGAAGATTCAAATTACTGAGGTCTCTGCATTAAATATATTTTAATCATCCAGCTCTAAATTTATGACACATGTTTAAGATTCACATTATTTAAGGTCCCAATGCAATGACTACACAGATGTGCCACCCAGGTCTAACCATAACTGTGACAAATATAAGGGTAGGTAGTCACCCATCCAAGCTGTTTATTTTACCAGAATTAGTTTCAGAATCATTATAATACAAGTATCAACTTTCAAAATAAATGGCAATTGACAATTTTACCAAGCAAGCTTATGTATTATTGTAAGAACTCAACAATATACACTACCTCACAAACTATGTAGGATGTTGATTTTTATCTACTGAACCATTTTCTGCTAGAACTTGGTTCCAAACTGACATGTGTAATAATACACCTGGTCTCCTGATCATAATCAATGTCACACAAGATCTTTATAATATATAATCTGTATACCAAATTTTATAGAAATTATATGAGAAATATTGAGAGGTAATAAGCTGTCAATTTGATGCAATGTACCTCATTAATATGCACTGACCTCACCAAATACAGAACTTGTCAAAAAAATTTAAGATAAAGCAAAGTCTGATTGGAATTTGGTCTCCTCCTAAGTGGTAACAAGCACAGACCATCACATATTAGACTTCCTGATCAATACACAATGCTCTTAATCAAACTCAAACAACATCTTGATAATATAAGACCCTTTAACAAATTTGTTTAAAAACTGATCAGGAATAGAGTGGCTAGATTATTGATGAGTTCAGTCAATTAGATGCAAGATCCCATCATTAATGTGCATGAATTTCAACCATAAGCAAAGTACGAGCAGAATTTTCATGACACAGGCCAATTTACCAAGCATGATCAAAATCCTTTATCAAGCTTGATCATAACTGCATAAAAGATACAGCCTCATGTTTGGTAAGAAAAATCTTTGCATCAGATGCAAGATAGTCTTTAAAAAAAAGGCAGTCTTGCTCAAAATAAAATTCATCCAACATTTTGATCATATTAACCAATTTACCAAATCTGATTAAAAACATTTGGAAAAATATTACCTGAAACAGAGTTGCTAAAGTATCGACATACTCAACCAATCTGATACAGATTCACCTCATAATATGCAGGGATCTTGTTCGTAACAGTACTCAGCAAAGAGCTAAATGATTTAAATCTATTTACCAAGAAAAATAAAAAAAATGAATCAGAAATTGTCAGAAGAGTGGTGAATATGTATGGATCATGCTTGCTATTATAGAAACTGTCAGAGATCTTGATGATGAAAGGAATAATATGCACAGATCATGCTCATTATGAGGATCATGAAAATAGACCATATTCCAAGTCTGACAGAAATCAGATCAGAATGATTGATTGATTGTTGTTTTTAAGATGCAAACAGCACTATAAGGCTATACAGCGCTACATTAAAGGTTATAATATAAAACAGCATGTATCAAAAAGGTTTTATACCAATGAGTGACAAAAGTATAAAAAGACAATAATATGATGAAAATACATGAAGGTTCCTGATCAAAGGGGAATGTAAATGGTATGTATAAAGGGTAATTAGATAATAAAATATAAATAACAGTATAAATAGTGGTTAAAAATACTCAAAGGAAATAGGATTGCAGATAAGCAAATAAAACGTTCACTTCAATGAATAAATTTAAAAAACAACTCACATTCAGCATATCAGAAAGTTCATATTGGATCAGAATTATGGCTTCCAGATTTGTAATAAGCTCAGACATTTAGATGCAAGGTCACCTCATAAGAATGTGTGGATCATGTTGACCTAATCTCAAAAGGTAAATTACATTTTTGATATTTTACTCTATCTGATAACAAAGAAAGTCTGATTTTGCAGTGCATGATAGTTGTCAAGGTAGAAAGGTGACAAAGACTTGAGTGGTACTGAGTCAAATCTCTTGAACAAAACATATTTTACATCTCTTAAAAATAATGCAATTTCTATTTGTTTTAGCTCACAAAGTGTTAGATTTTCTTGTTGCTGGTATAACATCTGTAGACACACATAATCATGCTTTTATGGCATGATGGGAAATCTTGTAATTTTACATGTGAAAATAAAAGGATAGATTTTTCATTTTAAGTACAAAGATGAAAAATATGAAAATTATTTCATTTATTAATTTTTATATTTCAGACTTAAGTATGTAATAAAATCCCACATTCCAAATCTGATAAAAAATTTGGACTCCAGAGTGAATACAAGTTATTTTTGATGGAGAAACCGAGACAACATATGATGGACACAGGACCATACCATACCATACAATTTAAGAACTATGCAAGGTTGATATATTCTCATACCATCATCTACTCCTTCATCCCCTTCATTGTCTTGATGGTCTACTGCACCATCTTCTGTGATGCTTTCTAGGGCATCCACTGTAGAACCACCCCAAGTGGCCATGGTGGCATCAATACTTGCACTGGCACTGAAATGTATTTATATGTAAACAAATAGATTTTAACATAAATTACTCAAAATATTTCCAAGGTGAAAAACATGTGAGCAAACAAAATACAGTGAATGGCACATTATATATAGTCCCTGGTCAACAGTCATTTATGCAGATAACTTAACTTTGTATGCAGAAACCAATGATTCATTCAATCATAGTGATATTGACCTTTGACCTTTTTACACACAAATTAAGTACAAGCTATCCACAATGTGGTTACTGATGCTGGAGAACTAAGTTATAGTACTGAAACCATTGTTCTTCTTTGTTCAAAAGTTTGTACATGGATAGATAGAGAGACATATTTTCTCTTGTCATGACATGAAATTTGAGGCAGTAGGCATGGCTTTGGCATGTGACACTCTTAAATTTGCCATGACCTTGACCATAAAGCTGAGCTGAAATGAATACTATATTTTCCAATGACTGAATATATTAAGATAGGATTTAAATATTTGTTAAGGTTCATAAAGATATCAAATCCATCTTCTTTTCTTTGTCTACTTTGGTATTTACTGACACCACCCAGTCTCTGCCAAGTTGCATTGAAAATACTATGAACTCAAGTCATATAAATCTAATTAAAAATGCTATTCTTGGATCTAATGGTCAAACTTCAGAGAACAGGCAATATGATAAGCTCTTCTGTCCATGACCATAACAGCTTAAAAATCACTAGGAAATAAAATGTTCACAGTCAAAATTGCACAGACATGAGGGCCAAGCAACTTAATTAAATTCTGATACATTGATTGCACATCTTCAAATAAATGGAACATACACTAGAAAGGACTGACCTTTTGGCTGACTATAAAATGCCCATTAGCAACTTGTATTAAAATGTGACAAATTTTTTTTAAAACCGAAACCAATACTCACCCCACCTTATTCTTAAAATGTACACTGCAATATGTCTGAAATGGCGTTGTGGTTTCTCTAACAGTACCATGTAGTATTTACCAGTGCTAGGGTAAATTCCCTGCCTTAATTAAATTAGAGAGTAGACCATTTACTTTCCTGGGTAAAGAGGGATTCCCAGCAAACTGTTTTTTCTTTCAAAAAGAATACAAAAAGAAAAAGTGAAATAATCTCTGCACATATTAAAAAGAACAACTACAGCTTTGTACTATTGCACAACATAAACAGAGCAGTAAGCTTTAATGAAGGAGCAAATTCATCAGCTCCAACAATTTAAATGGTTCTGTTCCAAAGTTATGTCCACTGGCTCATGTACATGTTTAGTAATATGACATGATATCTGCATTACTAATATTTACAAAACAAAGGAAACAATGGTGTCAGAATTTAAATATAGTGGTAATTCCATTGCTGCAAAATAGCTTCAGAACTGGAATAAATGGCCAAATGCATGAGTAAACTTTGAGTTAACTTTCCCAGGTCAGATGTCCTGGAAGTAAGAGTAGTAATGGATTTTGGGATTCACTAAAACTGCTTCTGACCTAATGATTATCTGGCAAAAGTTAACAAATATTTTCAAGCTTTGATTGACTGAGATATAAGGTTTTTTTGAACTCTTTTACACATTTTGACTTTGAAATGCCCCTATTGTATAACATGTTGACTTTGATATGTCCCATTGTAAAACATGTTGAGTTTGATATGTTCCTATTTTATACCATGTTGACTTTGATATGTCCCATTGTATAACATGTTGACTTTGATATGTCCCATTGTATAACATGTTGACTTTGATATGTCCCATTGCATAACATGTTGAGTTTGATATGTTCCTATTTTATACCATGTTGACTTTGATATGTCCCATTGTATAACATGTTGACTTTGATGTCCCATTGTGTAACATGTTGAGTTTGATATGTTCCTATTTTATACCATGTTGACTTTGATATGTCTCATTGTGTAACATGTTGAGTTTGATATGTTCCTATTTTATACCATGTTGACTGTGATACTTCCCTAGTGCATACCATATTGAGTTTTCTATTTGAACATTCAACTTGAATGTTCAGTTGTGCTTAAGTATGCAAAACACCATCTAGTCAATATACTTTTTAATAAATTATTATTAAAATATCTATATGATTTTAAAGGTTATCTTTTGGACATGGATACAAGTCACAGAATTACTGTATATACTTGCATATAAGCCAAATAATTTAGGAAAGAAAAAAAAGCCTGGAAGAAGGATGGTAAACTTATCTGTAGGACAAGGTCTAAACTTGAAAATTTTAGTTTTCTTGCTGAATACCAGTTTATATTGTCAACGCAGATCAACGACGACCAGATCAAATACCTAACCTGAATCTCCAGGAAAGGCTGTACTCAGGGTTCCTGCTACAAATTGAAGTAAAGATTCCTTTTCGAGACCAAAAAGTAAAAATTTACAGAACTGACAGTAGCTGCTGAACAGGTCCAAACATGTAAACTAAATTTCTCCAAAATTAAAATGAGCAGTCAGGTTACTAGTTTCCAACTAAAATATTGGAATAATAAAATAATTAGGATTTTTTTTTGACAACTTTTGAGTCATTATTTAATTTTTACAATCAATAACAATATTTTTCAATACAGTTGCAAATATGGGTTAGCTTATGCATGTGTCATGCACTTTTTCAAAATGTACCTATTCAGTTTGAAGGGCTTTTGTGAAAAGTCTTATATGCAAGTACATATAGTATAGTTTCCACTATTATAAATGTGCCAAGGTTGTATGTGGGACAGTTTACAAATGATCATAACTGGTTAAAAAATGTTCATCAAAGTATTTTCAGTGCGCTAAAGTCATTCTCTAGACAAAGAGACAAATCAGAAAATCAAAACATTTTTCTCATGCTGTTGGCCTCACTTTGAGGCTGGGAGAATGGTTATAGCATGCTATATACTGTCCTATCATTCTATACACTACAGCAAAGTGGCATGAAAATGTTACACTTTTGGTGCTGATAGAAGGAAAAGGGAACATTGCTGGGACTTGCACAAGGTACAACACTGCCAAAAATTACAAAATTATGTACTAATAAAAAGCAAATGTTGATAAGCCAAGACAATCTCATGAATAAAGTGCCCAACTTAAAATAATTAAAAAGACTACATTTTAAGTATAAGTGATGGATGTGTGTTTTGGATTTTTAATGTAGCTTTAATAATTTTTCAGTCATATCGCTATGATGTGACTGAAGCATCATGTTCCACCCAGTCACATTATCCTGATACCGGTCAACCAGACCAAACTCTAACCTGTTAATGCTGAGTGCCAAGCGAGGAAGCTGCCAGTACCATTTTTACAAATCTTTGGTATGAATCAGCTGGGGTTTGAACCCACGATCTTCTGAATCCAAGATGGACTTTCTAATCACTAGGCCATCGGAGTGGTCCAATTTAAAGTATAATAATACCTTGTAATACTTACCCATATGCATCAGTCGAGTAAGAGACCGAATCACTCTGATTATCTTGGTTCTTGTAGTAGCTGCGCTTGTTGCGATCCTTCTTCATTATGGACTCCAGCTGTTTCTTTTTATCACGAAGTTCCTCTCTTAACATGCGCTGCTTTCTCATCTTGTCATACACTTCTTCATTGGATGAAACTAGAGGAATATTAAAGATGACAAATAATTCAACTGCAGAATGCTTTAAATTAACAAAATTGAATGGCTCTTAAATTCTTATCTGGTGGTTGTCAAAGTTATTCTTTTAATGACATTCGAGGAGACTGAAATTATCTTATATATCACTTCAGATATTACTGCTAATGTTGTTTTCACACCATAGTTAATAAAGACATCCAGAAAACCTAAAACACAAAGCTTATACAATATCAACTGAATCAAAGGAATAATGATATATATGCATGAATGGTACAAGTCGATTACTAGTAGTATACCATTTAAGAATTAAGACTTAATACTTTATACTTCTCTCAGTGTTCATTCTTAAAATGGAAAAAGTGTGACCCATGGGCCCCTACCAGGTCAAAAAAGTGTAATCATTTAGAAACAATGGATTGTAACAATCCTTACCTAGATTTGGTTTATTCAACAATAATCAAACACATAATTATCAACCTCTCTTAATGAGGTTTACGATACTGGGATTCCTCATGCTAAGGTAATTATACTCTTCTAATTCATTTTGGACATTTGAGTATAAATTTTTCCACACTATTTGAAAATAAACACAATCGTACTTCTTCTTTACTATTTCTACCCATGATCACAGACCATTAATTTTCCACTGGTGCCCAAACGAAACAAACCATTAAGACTGTTGTCAGCCAATAAAACTAATCTTGTTCTCTTTTGAAATAAGCAACTACTACTGAGTAAGCAAGTAATATCGACCATAATGATCTTAAATCTATTTGATGGGACTACAAAAAAGAAAAAAAACCACACCCTCTATCAATCCCAAAAATGTAACTTTCTTGCATAAAAATATGGGTCAATGTGTCAAAGAAATGATTTTTTTTATCATTTCAATCTGTTGGGATATAAAATTTCCGCTATTATTGAACAAGTAAGCAAGCTTACAAATTATTACAAATTACTCTATTTGGAAATATTTATAATAACTGGCTGTTGCTTTTATCTGGACAAATGAAACCAGGTGCAGGTGTCTGGTCAATCTAGACAGTTATGCTAAAGCCAGTTTGGATTTTTCCCTGGGTGATGGATGGCCACCAATGACAAATTTGCTGTACTTTCATTCAGTTTTACTCTCTGATCAAGATTTGATAATCTGGACAACTTATTATTAGGACAAAATCTATGTTCGACATTTTACTATATATATCCTTTTGACATCATTGGCAAGGGGATAAAAACGACTAAACAAAAATATTTGCATATTCTGACACTATCTTATTATTCCTACTGAGTTAGCCTTTTTTGGAATTCTACTGTCATTTTAGGGTGGTTATTCAAGGTACAAGTAAAATAAATGCTTACATTTGACACTTGGACCTGACTGCTGTTGTGTTTGTGGTACCTGGGGTTCTGATGAAGGCTTCTGGCTGGTAGAGCTAGGTTTGGGGGCTGCAGCATCAGTCTCATCCTCAGTTTGATTTACCTAAGAAAAAGGAATCACATTATTACATTGAGTTATGGATAGCACAAAATTAATGTGCTAACTCTATACTATCTGTTTTGATATTGACTTGCTATATGTGGTTTCTTTCTGGGTTCTCTGAATTTTTCCTCCTTACCAAGAGAGCGAAGCAGGCCTGAGATTGCTCACTGGCTGACATTGGCCTAATAGTATACAAGAGCATTTATTCAAGAAAGTGGAATCTGTATAATGCTTTCTACATAAATTTCTTCCAATGCAAATGATAGCATAAGTTACACAAGTTTTAAAGGATATTTATTTTTTTAAATTTTCATTCATATTTGAAGGCACATCTGTTGCACATTTTGGGTTTCATATCACATTTTAGCATATAAGGCTATATATGTCAACCAGTATAACTTGCACTAGTCATTATTACAAAAAAGATAATCACTGAAAGGCACAGTGACATTCCGTCGCCTGATAGTAAAATGTTATGTTATCATTTCTGGAACATAAATACCGATTTGTGAACTTGATGTTAGGGCTACTGGATGCAAAACTCGGCACACCTATGATAGCTACAGATCTGTGCACCACCTCAAAATGTTTTTAAGTATTTTCAGGGTAATTTATGGTAATTCATGTCACCTTTCAGTATTCTTCACAAGTGCATACTTTTAGTAACACAAAGTTACCAATGCACTTTTATTCCATCTCATAACCAAATTCTCAATGCAAAGAAAAATTATACCAAATATTGCCTGTTTACAATATTTGAAACATAACAGTTGCCTCTCTGATTCAATGTAGCAAGAGATGTCATTCATGCCACAATTACCAACTGAAGTATCGGTTTCACACAGTTGGCCGAAGACATAACTATTGCCCTTTCTGCAAGCAGAAATAAACAGCCAGGTTTTGCTGTATGATGTGATAAACTGCTGTACTTGTCTCTTTTATGGTCTATGGCTTAAGTTGTTTATTTTTCAAACACTCTCTTCCTCACAGACGTCACACTAATTTTCAGAACCCTGCTCAACCCATGATACTGTTTACACCATGAAAGGAAGACAAATAAACCCTACAATTACAGAGCATTTTGCACACAACCCTGGTATTTAATTTAGAGCTAACTAATATGGGCTGCTAGTGCTTTATTTTTGTACTTCTATTGCTTCATTCTTAAAAACAAATTTTCTGTATTTTTACCTTGTACATATTTGGATTTGACACTTGAAAGTCCTATTTCCATATCTGCTTTTTTTCTCTATACAAAATAAGGGTAAATATAAAGGGTTCACAATTCTTTCTATAGTCAAGTTCAATCCCTTAATCTCAAATTTCTCTAATGTTCAAAAGTGGAAAAGAAACTGTCATGGAAAACAAAATATTAAACCATGACCCTGAAGACAGGATCCCAAATAATGTAAATGACAAAATATCTACTGATCTTATATATATATATATTTCCAACTTCATTTTCCTTCTGCTCTGTAACTTCAGGTTCTTTTGAGATAATGGGATGAAATTTGGTATATTTTTTAAAAAATCGCTAGAAGATGTGAACCACATTGAGAATCCTATCTTCAAGTCAAGGTCATAAAGATCATAAAGATTTAAGTTTTGATGTCATTTTCCTATTGGCTCAACTTTAAAACTGTTTGAGATCAAGTGATATAACTTTAATTATATATATATAATTAAAATTAAAGTACATATATATATAATTATATATATATAATTATATATATATAATTAAAATTAAAGTTATATCACTTGATCTCAAACAGTTTTAAAGTTGAGCCAATAGGAAAATGACATCAAAACTTAAATCTTTATGATCTTTATGACCTTGACTTGAAGATAGGATTCTCAATGTAGTTCACATCTTCTAGCGATTTTTTAAAAAATATACCAAATTTCATCCCATTATCTCAAAAGAACCTGAAGTTACAGAGCAGAAGGAAAATGAAGTTGGAAAACCTGCTAGAAACCCTAATGTGGTACATAATACACTTTCTGTACAAGTATACAACATTTCATCCCTTAGTCTGAAACAGTTTGAAACTTACAAAGCAAAAACAAATGTTCACCAGCAGAGCCTCAGTCATTTAAAGAGACTCTTGTTGTTTGTCTTTGTATTATTTTGAAACTTTTTATGTTATAACTAAATCACAAAGAAGTTAACATTTCAAAGATGGATGGGTAAGCAGGTGGGCAGAAATGAGGAATATGTCATCTATTTTTTTTGCAAAAATACAAAACAACAGCATGAACAGAACCAGACTAAAGAGAATGAGAGCAAAACTGGCAGCTGATTGTCTTTGTTAACACTGTAGAGATAATCAGATGCTGTTTGCAATATTAAACTAAGCATCTACAAGTTATAACTTTGTGAAAAGAATGCATGTTGTATTTCTATAGGGCATGATTTTTTTCTTCTTAAAAAAATTTCCCTGCAAGCAAAATTTGCACAGAAAGATATCAGCAATGGCTTATCTCACATGTACTATAAACATTTTTAAAAATTTGTTCTAGTGTTTGGAGTAGGATTGATTTTGAACATAAATAGAAACACAAATTATTTCCAGGGGAGTAAAGCACGAACTAAAGAGAGGTTGTAGCTCACAGCATTCTATAAAATAATGTTTCAGAATTAAAATAAGAATTTTTTTGGAATTAAATACACAAAAAGACAAAGAAACTTACAGTTTGAAATCTCCCATGTAATTTTTGGAGCTGCTGTTGGATTGAAAGAAGTCTTTCCTTTTCTTCCTTCAACTGCTGAAGCTCTTGCAGTTGCTCCCGCATCTTATTTTCATAGAATTTGTTCCTGTCAGATAAAAATCGACTGTAGGAATATTCACTAAAAATGACAATGACAAGTCTATCCTTTCATGAGTTCATCTTTCGAAAACTACATGTTTCTGTTTTCTCTTTTACACTTATTCACTGACTCGTGTGAAATAATCTAAAGAAGTCACAAACAGACTAGGATAAAATGGAAAATTCATTACATTTTTGTTCCAATAAGACAATGGCACATTATCCCCTGCCCTGTCACAATATCTGCAAGAACAAAGAAGGTTTGTCAAATATTTCACAGATAGGAAGTTACTATTTACAGAGTATACTGGGAAGTGATAAGTCACTTTGTTAATCTTATTCATAGTTATTATTGGTTCTGATGACATATGGATGTATAACAACACAAGTGTGATGAGATGTGATTATGGTTTTTAACGTGGCTTAAAAATTTTTCCGTCATTTCGCTACGATGTCTGCAGTGTGGTAAGTTATAGTGATATCTAGCACTGGGGCATCATGATGTCCCACCCAGTCACATTATCCTGACACCAGGCCGACCAGTCCTAACACAAACCTCTTAATACTGAGCACCAAGCGAGGCAGCTGTTAGCACCATTTTTTGAAGTCTTTGGTATGACTTGACTGGGGATCAAACCCACAACCTCCTGCATCCAAGGCAAATGCTCTAATCACTAAGCCACTGCACAAGTACCAATCAGAATGCATTTTTCTGTGTATTATCTCTGCTAAATAATTCCAAAAAACAAAAGGGCAAAATGATAGATATACATATGTATGTATGTGCCTGCATACATAAATACATACATACATACACACACACATACATACCTACCTACCTACTCATTCCCAAAATATGGGACCAATATGGGAAAAACTGAACTCTTGGCAGCTATGCAGACCAATCAGGAACTGCTAGCATAATATCCCAGATAAAACTTTAAACCAAGAGTAACATTACAGAATTGATTTCAAGAACAAAATTGTGGGCTCATTCCTAAATGATCCCTATTCTCTCCAATGCTAAAGCAGGCAAGTCAATCAAATGTGTAAAATACATTCCTCCTCTTAGTACTAACCTTTCAGTAGCCTGCAGGTTGAGTGGCTGCTGGGTGTTGAGTTGCACCTCTCCCTCACTAACGGATGCATTGTTTCGATCATCAGCCTGTGTCAACTGAGATTCAACTTCTTCTAGGCTCGCTGCAATCTCTGCAATGTTATCTGGCAGGTCTCCAATTACCTCTGGTGTCTGCTGTACCATAGCCACCAGGCTCTGCAGTCTCTTCAGTTTTTCCTTAGCAGCTTTCAGTTTCCTAAATGTACACAGAAAAGCTTTTTTTTATATCTGATTGCATTATATGCTTATTGTGTTTAACACACTCAATTTAACTGTGAACAATACATAACAAGATGTATTATTCAGGCTTTCTTAAATCCCATTATTTGCCAGACATGTTCAGCAGTTCAAAGGATCTGACTGCATATGTTCTAAGCAAATGGACACTATTGAAGGATATTCATAAATATAATAGTACCAAACTGTCTTTAATTTGTTTATCAATTAAACTGTCAAAAAAAGTCCTTAATGAAGTACACTTAAAAAATCAATATGTCTGGTGCACAAATTGTTTGTCATGCAATCAATATATATTTAAGGTTATACACCAATCGCTGATTAAATTGAGACAGAGCTGGGCAACTAAATCTATTAGTGAACAAAAGTGCATTAAATTGCAAAGATTGGCTTCTCAGTAAAAATGTTGGTGTTTTAAAAAGTATTTTGTTCTGTTTTTAATAAATTGGTAGACTTAAATATGCCTATATGAGACAATAAGTATCAGTTATAGTTTTACTGCTTGTGTCAAAGCATAAGTATAATAATAATGGAAATTTGAACCCTTAACTAGCATAGGCAGACAAGAGATTTGTCAGACATTACCATAAAATAACATGATGATGTATTTTTTTACCTCTATTCAGGCTGGGGCATGGATAGGGGATGTGACACACTAATGTTACACAATATATAACTGGCAAAAGTTTAATTAAAGTATCTTCAGTGATTCAAAAATTACACTCCAAACAAGGATACAAATCACTTAAATAACAATTTCCCTTGCAATTAACTTAAGCTTGAAGTTGGGCATACCTTACCATTGCCTTGACCTACAGACATTGAGCTTGGCTATGGCACACCACTTAATCATGATATATAACTGGCCAAAGATTTTGAAACTCTCCATCTCCTGTAATGTTATGGGCAACACAAACAAATATTAAAGCCATAACATAATAAGCTGAAGCTGAGATTTGCATATAAAAGTTCTTTACATCTGAGTTTGTGATATAAAGGTTCTACTAAATTTCTGACTAACAAAGACGTGTTTGATGACGGAAACTAAAATCCATGATATTAACACTAGGCATAGTTTGAATGTCAAAAAACTTCAAGTAAAAGACAGATTTGTATCCAACAATTAATTGTTAGCAAATCAAGTTGCAATGAAGTTAGAACTTTTAAATATTTTGGAAATAGTTTAAACGTGAACAAAAACCTAGCCTACAAAATGCATGCAATTTATTAATGGTAGAACAAAGCAGATATTTAATTTCAAAGTTTCTAGTAAATTTTCATTTTTAGACGTAAAAAAAAATAGAAATAAAAGTGACTGGGATTGTTGATCACAGACATGTGTTCCTTGCAATCTGTAGAATAGAGGACTAATTGTGAGACCTATCAGATATAATAGGATGGCCAGATGATGTACAATCTCTAAGTTTCGAAGGTACATACTAATACGACAAGCCCAGAATAGTGTCAATCTGGTGAGCTCTGTGGCTGACTTGCACATTTGCTTTTAGACCAAGATCATTAGGTTCAGCAACCATTTTTCCTCTGCTGGCTAAAAATGTAATGCATTAAAAATCAAGATCTATTCTCACATGAAAATGTATGTGCAGTACAGTTTGATGGGATGTAAAAATGTGGCTGCACCCATGAATCAACAATCGATTTCACACACATCATTTGGATCAAACAGTATCTAGATTTAATTGCAGTGATCATCTTTCCATTATTCTGATTGTTTGGCATCAGCTACATTTAAAGCTGTGTATAATGACTACCCAAGAACCAGCTATAAGAATTCATTTTCAACAGGATGCTTTCTATAAGGGTAAATATCTATTAATTTTTGTAGAAGAGAAGTCAGATGTTTAGTAGAGCATGGTGGTTGCTTCAGCAGGCTTGATTCACCTTATTCAATAAATAGTAATAACTGTAAAGGTACCTGACTTTCTCTTGTATTTCCGGATCATCTCCCCATGGTCCCAAACTTGAGAGCTGTGACTCTGTGTCTGAAGAACTTTGGGAACTATTGTCATCTTGCTGAGGCTGACGAGAGAATCGAGACTGGTTATCCATCTTGGCCCCTCCCCCAGAACCCTGTACTGCAGGAATGTCTCTTTCTGCTGGCATTATAAGAGAGCTGGAAAAGGATAGAAACTTCATCAAAAACAAAACTATGAGAAAAGTAAAATCATCTGATATGGATGTATCAAGAACCAAGGTTTTAATTTCCCTTACTGGGTATGTTCTTGACAAGTGATCCAACAAACTTCTAAAGGTAAACCTACTTGATACATATTGGATTTCAGAGATTGAGAAAACTAAAAGAAAACAACAGCAAAACCACTGACATGAAGAGGCAACCAATATAATGAATCAGCTACTTTTCAATCCCACTAGAACTGCAACATGACCTTCCAGAATCCTTCAGAGTTTAATATTTTTCAAGTACTGTCCACTGTAGTAAACTTCTGAAGAAACTAACCATATTCGACTGAAAACTGTTTTACTTGGCAATTTGAAAGACAAACGGAATATTAAGAAGCTGCTTGTTCTGACAGCAACTTGGAAACTACTTTCAACCCTACATAGTAGCCTCAAATTTCATGCAGATTTACCTCATAGTACTTGACAAGGGCTGCTTGTGCTGTAACATATCCTCTTTACATATTAAGGAATGACTATAAGAAACATTTCTACTTTCTGATGTGAAAATTACTCAAGAATAGAGCATACAATCAGATTTTTCTATCTTTCAAATGCAGTGGTTTATTGTTTTGTCACCACAATTTCTAGTTATTAGCAAACAGGACATGCTTCCATTTACTCGTGTACACCAAAGAGCTAACTGCAAACAGCCTGGACCACACTATACAAAAAAAACCCAGAAAACATTATGCAAAAAGCCCAGAACACATTATGCAAACAACCCAGACCACATTATGCAAACAGCCCAGACCACATTATGCAAACAACCCAGACTACATTATGCAAACAGCCCAGAACACATTATGCAAACAGCCCAAAACACATTATGCCAGTGCTATCAGGGTCTACAATGCATATATGCCAATCCCATGAGAGGTATACACATATATTATGCTAATATGTGGCAAGAAAACATAATCTAAAAATAACAAGTGAAATGTATATATTACCAGTACAAATGTTATTAACCCTTCTTCATTGAGGCTATAAAATTGTAGCTAATATATTACATGCCATAATTACAGTACATTGTGTGAAAAATGTCATTTACTTTTACTAATAACCTGGATGTACAGATCAAAATACTTGACAAAACTGGGCAAGCTCCATATAAATTGGAACCGGAATAGAAACACAAAACATGCTGTAGAATTTTTTATACTCAACACTCACTTTACTGTCTACAGTTATAACTTTTACTACATGATTGTGAAATGCACACATTCTGCAAAGAACAAAGTCTCAATCCAAGTTGTGGATTGCATCAATCTCATATTCTTTTTTTCAAATTTGTAAAGCAGTATTCATTTGCCTTTTTTCTAATCTGATTAAGTTTAAAGAGACCCATTTATAATTTTCATCTCCAAGTCAAACGAAAACCCATTTCACTTAATATCTGAACCATTTTTTAAAGTAAAGACTAGTTCGCTATCCATCTTAATTACCAATATAATGAATCTGTGAGGAAAAGTTGCATATTAAAGAAACCCATCTGTTTTCTTAGAAATGGGTCATAAACAGTTGCTATAAGACCATGTAGATTTTTAATGGACAAATTGGTTCTTATGCTTTTTTTTACACAGCAGTCTTTCTTTTTAGAATATTCTCAATTGAAAAAAAGAGATGATAATATAAATAAGAAACACAACTTTTTACTCATTTATTTTTATTCTAATTGCTAATATACCAGAAAAGAATAATCCATATACAGGTGAGCATAAGACGTAATTCTCTTAAAAAAAGGCGTTTTTAATGATTATGCCAAAAGCATAATGGTTGGCATATATGACATTGTACAATTTAAGTCTGATCCAAGTCTATGCAAGTCACAGTTGGGAATAACATTCGGATGAAGACAAAAATATGAGCTGATTTCATTACTGTCATAAAAAGGTCATCACAAGACATGCTTCCAATAAAAAAAAAATTACGGCTTATTTTCTGGCTATATCTGTTCTCTCAGACAGAATTTAAATATCATAAGAGATTATGAGGATAACAGCGCAGTATCATGATAGTTTACAAGAGATGATGCAAGCCTTGGATAATGCAAATGTTTCTAAACAGCTATCATTTGACTTTAGTAAATAATTGTGTGCATTTGCAGCATATATATCATATATGTTAGCCTTGGCATTTAAGCACTGTATATTTCTTAACCTTGGAATTAGTTTTAACATGATAATAAAAGCATAATAAATTCAATAACATGAACATTAATCTCAAATGAAATTAGTTTTGTTTACTCGAGATGTAAACCTGCTTTATCCTTCCAGGAACGCATAACACAAACCATAAAATTTGTATGAAAATCTGCACACATAAACCTACCCCCTATCTCTCTGTCCTGCCTCCCCTTCCCCAAAATCACTGTACCCTGGAAGGGAGGACTGTTCCTCTTCTTCTTGGGGTCCTGTGGTACCACTATCTGCAGACTGGTAGTATGACATCAGGGACTTCAACTGATTTAGCCGCTGTCTAACCTCATTCAGTTTGCTATAAATAAACAAAAGAACCAAAATGTTTTAATTTTCTTTCAGTTTTCCAGATGTGAAACAAAAGTGCAGCCATTCAACTCTATCAATCTTATGTGACCATTTAATTTTCTTAAGACAAACATAACTAGCTATTTAATTTTTGTAGATCTAAGGAATGCTGCATCTGAAGAAAAAAAAGGAGACAAAAATTGCAAGTTTATAGTATCTTATAATTTGAAATGAGAATTATTACTACGTAAGGAGCCATACGCTATCACATCTCTGTCTTACGAGTCAGTAAGAACCCGTATATCACAGATATGATTTTTATAATGCGACAAGTTCAGATAGTTAACTCTTAAAAGAAAGTCACAGTGATTCTTTTTAATGGAACAAAAAATATTCATCTTAAAATGCATTCTCTCTGCAACTTAGAAGAAACCATATAAATAATGTGCCTGAGACCCAGTTTTAGTGAAGAAACATGTTCATCCAAAAATGCAACTTTTGGAGACAATTGTAATAAGAGCCCAAACAACCAATAATGAAATCAACATACATAAAAAAGTGTATAATAACCATGCATGAGCCCATTTAGAACTGGTTTTATATAATAGGCAATCATGTATGTAATTATGTACAGAACTCAACCATAGGAATCATGCTTTTTACAGAGATGTTTCTTTTATGCAGGTAATTGCTGAAGCAAGTCTGACTACTTAAACTAAGGAATTAATAACCATTCTGAAGACACTGAAAATGAAATCTAAAAACCACCATTAATGATCTAAATTAATCCCTTAAAAATAAATACTTGATATCTTCATCTTCATGGATTGATATGCTTGGGATGGTTTAACTGAAATTCCATAGTGATTAGTGAAGCAAATTAAGATGTTTAGAAGAATGAGTGGAACTCTGAATTCATGCATTCTGTGATTGCTACAGACCACAATTTGAACAACCCAGTGAATAATAAACTCCTCAGTGAAAACAACAGGCCCCCTTTCTCAATCCTGGAAATTTAATACCAACTAAATGATTTCTTTTGCTAAATCATAAAGATTTATATAATGAAAATTCACAGTTTCTGTAAGACCTGATTTTTTCTCGTGCTCCTAGAAGTTCCAGTGTTTCCTTTGCCATGGACTCTGTCTCTTCAGCTCTAGCAATAGCGGCCTCTCCATCATACAAGTCATGTCTGTTCAAACCGGCAGCAGCAGCAGCAGCAGAATTTGGAGCAGATGTGGATGGACCTGAAGTTGTGCTAGCATCTGAAATATATTGGCAACAATATATCACAATGCTTGCTTACATGTCGAGTCCAACTGCAAATTGCACAAACCTAAATCTGCCATCACTAAATGCACCAGCAAACATGGGTCAATAGTTTGTTAGGAGTCATGCATAGAACAAACAACACAGACCCTAATCTCACAGTATATTATGCAATAGTTATGAATTTATGTTTATTCATAATCGAGTATATATGGGTAGGGGAATTTGACAATATTGCCCAACACTTGAAGAATGTACAAGGAACATTATGTCTTGGTTGTAAATTGCTCACCGATTATTACTTTAACAAGCATTTTCAACAAGATTTACTACTGCTGCTGATAACTTACATATGGCTAATATGAAGTACATTGTGGTAATTTATTTATGTGATAACAATGTAAATTGTAAACATACATTACACTATGCTGTTTGTTCTGCCATAACTGTTTCAGAAACAGCACTGCAAATATTTAATTCATATATGATTTTCAAACAGCTTCACATATCAAGCAGAAATAAATGCTGAAGTTGAATTTATTTCATGGAATATTGTGTCCTATTATAGAGTTTTCCAATGTTTGTGTATCCAAAACAACTTCATACAAATCTGCTGAATGAAGTTTATTTATTTATTATTGATTTTCTACCTCTTGTGGCAGACAGAAAATCTTCCACTCTAACCAGTCGCATGACCTGAAGTTCTTCCAGCATTTCATCCATGTGTTGTTTCTTCTCCTGTAATTCCTGTAATTTGTTTTTCAGCTGCTCCCGTGACATCTGTAGTGCGGAGAGAGGCAGTTGGAATCCCTGCTGATTGTTTGTGGGTCTTTCATCCTGTGCATCCTCATTTGAAGTCTGAGGAAACGAAAAAATATACATATTACAATGAACATTATGTCCCATAATAAATCTACATTATATACTTTCTGCATGTGACATTAAATACCAGCAGACAGTCAATGGTTGTAACTTAGCAACTATCATATAAAATTTCCCAATCTTACATTCATAATGTTAATTAACACCAGTCATACCTAGGGCTGACCAGCTACACCTGGGAAAATATAGCATTTCTGCTTATAATGTCAGAGCATACTGCACACATGCATCAAGAAAGATAAACACAGAGAATTAATACTAATCCATAAGATTTTGTCTCCCTTGCACAAGGAAGGTAACGTTTTTGTCATCATTTTAATACTGTCCTTCACATATGTACTGCAAATAGCACAATATAAGCCCATCCAGTGACCTTTGCCCTACTAATGACCTTGGCCTCTGAAATTCAAACTTGACTAATTCATAACAAGGTGTGAATTGGGAACAGTTGCATCAATATATCTCAAGGAAAAAAGTGACAACCAAACTATGCTGACAGGTCTCTAATTTACATTATTAATTGCTGTGAACATGACAATGTGGCAAGGGATAGGTCAGATTATATGAGAAAATGTCAAGTCAAAATATATAACTGGCTAAAGTTTCATAAAAACATTTTCAGTGATTCAAAAGTTATGCCCATATATGGATTGAGGTCAACAATTTATTTTTTATTTCCAGTAAGAAATCTTGATTTTAAAGACAGAGTTGGTGACTAGAGCATAAAAACAACAGAAAGTGATGATAAATGTTTGGGCAAAATATCATTTAAATATCTTCCATGGATCAAAGTTACACCATAGACAAAAGATAGTCACTGAAACTGCATTTTCTCTGGTTGTAACCTTCACTTTTAGGAAACGGGCATGGATATTATACATGCAACTCTGCCTAGAAATGATACATACTTGGGTGAATTTTCCTTAAGTGTCTTCAGTGGTTCACATGTTATGCTCCAGAAATGGATACAATGCACAAAATTGCATTTTTTTTCTTGCATTGACCTTGACCCAGAGGAGGTTGGCATATATATGGTATGCAACACACTATCTAGCCATGATATGAAAATACTGATATATATATATATATATATATATATATATATATATATATATATATATATATATATATATATATATATATATATATATATATATATATACACACACACACACACACACATATGGAAAAAGTTTAATTAAAATATCTTCAATGTTACAAAAGTTATTTTCCAAGCAAGAATACTGTCTTTCAATTACCTTTACCACTGCTGTATGTGTAAGGGGTGTGGTGTGTGTGATTTGGATTTTTAACATGGTTTGAAGGATTTTTCAGCCATATCTCTACATTGTCTGCAGAGTGGTAGTTTATAGTGATGTCTAATACTGGGGCATTATGCTGCAGACATGTAGCATCATGTCCCACCCAGTCATATTATCCCTACACTAGGCCAACCAGTCCTAATACTAACCCCTTTATTCTGAGCACCTGGTGAAGCAGCTGTAAGTACCATTTTTAAAAGTATCTGGTATGACTTGGCATGGGTTCAAACCTGCATCCTCCTGCATCTGAGGTGGATGCTCTAACCACTAAGTCACCAGAGTTGTCCAGGATGAATACAGTATGCAACATACCATCAAGTCTACATGCATACTTGAACCATTTTTCATCTACATGTACACTTTAACCAATTTTCATGAAAATCTCCATAATTGTAAAAAAGTTGTGTCCAAAAAAGAGCAATGTTAATGGATCAATGGGCAAATTAACAGAAAATAATATGCCCAAATTATGATGGGTACATAAACAAAATCAGTTACTGAAATAATTAAAATTAGTAAATTATATGTAAATCCCCCTTACCACCAATTGTAGCTTATTCGGAATCAAGAAAACTGTTATAGTGTCTTCACTTCTTAAGATAAGGAAGACATTTATTATCACAATCTATTGCCAAATATCAATCAGAAAACAAACCAAGGAAAGACTCAACAAACTGGGTTTACACCAAAATTTTCTCCTGGTGATAAAGAAAGCTCTGTTATTATACATATTTAACGACTATTGATTTATATTGTAAAGCAAAACAATGGTTCATCCCTCTGATTAAGTAAAGCAATTACAAATAAAAATTAAAAAAATGTGCGATTTTATATGCAGTGACAATTACATTCATAACTTGCATACTTGATAGGGAGCTGTTCTTTCTCAAATAATAGCAACAATGAAACTGATAAAAACTGAATGCAGGGAAACTTAGCAAAGTAGGCTTAATATGCGAAAACTTAAATGACAATATTAGCTTCTCTGGCTGTGATCTTTCACCTCTGGGTTCCAGGATCAACATGGGGGTAATTCCATCCAAGTAAAGATTATCAACAAGGCTTGATAAAAATGGATCAAGAATAAACTCATTACCAAATAGGTCTCCATTAGACTGCCAACAAGGCTTGATAAAAATGGATCAAGGATAAACTTGTAACCAAGAAGGCATCCATTAGATGCCTCTTATGACATTATGTTCTACAGGAGACCTATTCTACATCTGCACGTGTGTGTGTATGTGTATGTGTGCACATGTGTTCATGTGTATGTATAAACAACCACAGCAAACTATAGCTTTGTTGCAGAAACTACCTTGTCTATGGATGGACTGATAGATGGATATCACAACTGCTATATACCCCACACCTTCATTGGAGGGGAGGACAATGATGATGCACATGATGGAACAAACCGATATGTCCCATTTCCTCTTCTATACTGTACACTGCATTCAGTTAAAAGTTTCACCATGTACATTTTTTATGCACAAAGCCACATCCATGGAACAAGCTACTGCGGTTTTCGATAATACAGTTCACTTTGGGTAGGATAAGCAAGTTCACACAAGGTGGACTAAAATGTTGAGAATATATAACATTGAAATTTAGTAACTCAAAAAGTAATTTTCTCAGATGTTTATTTGTACATGTATTGACTGTAATATTTTACAATTTTGTGCAATGAGTACAGATTTTTCTATACACATAAGGGGTGAACAAAGGTAAGAGTAAATATTTAAACCATTAATTACTGTACCACATTGGGCAATCTAGAGAATACCTGCTTCAACTCATTTCTGAGGGTTAAAAGCCTCTGACGGAGTGCCGATAACTCCCCTGTTGCTCCCTCTATTAGGCCAGGAGCATTATTTTCCCTTTCGCTTCTTCCAGATCCTCTTGACATAACTAGGCTCTGTGATCCTTCTTCGCAAGCAAGAACTTCAGAATGTGCTATGGAAAAGAATCAAAGCTAAAAGATAATGGCTTCCTAGTAGAGAACAGAGACTATCTAAAAATGAAAATTAATCATGTTGGCTCATATGAAATGCATCCTAAGTACAAACAGAACAGACCCAGTATGCCACTGCAAAATGTCCTAAATGATTAGGGTCTATGCTGTTTAATATACCCCTATATTTAAGTAAACCACAAAGTCATGGCCTGCCTATGCATTATGTGAAAATCGAGCAGGGTGAGGGAGATGTGTCTGTGCATATGAAACATGGCTAGAATAATGATCCATATTCAGCTAAAAAGAATCTTTCTCCTCTTCTTCAGTTTTACTGATGAATAAAATCCATTGTCTAACCAAGCAATGCTAAAAAATATTAGAAGAAAAATAACCTATGCACTACTGTACTAATACATAAATCAATGTACTTATGCAGCAACACCGTATGGAACTCTGTGGTAGTACTATTAGTACTTAACATTATAAATTTCATTGTTACTTAATTATCAAAATAAATCCAACCCAGTTTCTCACCTTGATTGGCCCTGCCTCTTGCCTCTGCAAGCTTCTTTTCTGCATCTTGCTGCAATGCAAGCAAAGCAGCTTGCCTCCCTTTCAGGGCTCTCATCTGAAAGAGTGATACCAAATCATATTTCTATATTATTGCTTATCAGCTGAATATACCTTCAAGTATGAATGAATATCCTCATAACTGAGATAAGAAACTATATGATTATTCCTCTTAAGTCATCATTAAGCACTCTTTCAAAACTGTGAAACTGCTTATTTACTATATCATATCATTAAATTTGTTTTAAAAAAATTATCACATACGTAAACCAAAGCAGTTTTATTAACATTATTTAAACAAATATGGCAGGAGATCAAGGAAAGTTATATATATTCTATAATCCGACTTTGAAAACTTAGTTTTAAAAAAAAAAAACAGCTAGATTTGTGTTTGTAAAGCAAACATTACAGTAAATTATATTTTACCAAATCTACATACCCAATCATATTAACTTTAGGAAAGAAGCTCATTTACCTTTCAAATCCAACAATCACCAAAACTCGCATTTGCAGGGTTTAATGGGAGAGTTTACTGTGATCAGGTAAGTATTATTGGGCAAACATAATTTAGTACAAAAATTTCTTTTTTTATTTGATCCTTGACCACAGTAAAATTAAAAATCAGAAAACTTGTTTTTATGATGCATGTAGCAACTTTAACATGGTTCTGAGCCATATCAACACCAATGATAAATTCTATTTAGAAATAGGCAAGAGATTTTGGCCTATTTAATTCAAAACTTGCTAAAAGGGCTGATAAATCCAGATTGTGACCCTTATAATCTCTACCATAATGCACGAATGCACCTAAGATGAAAATAACATGTCAAAATTTTCAAAATCAAAATCTAATTATATGCATTATTACTGATTGCATCAAATTTATGATCATCCCAAAGCTCAGTCTTGACATTTGTCTTTATTCTATTGTAGAGGAAAGCAAAGTTTTAGGTCTTAATTTTGAACACAAGGAAAAAGCTAGACTTGAATTTTAAGAAGTGACATTTTCTTTTGAATAGAAGAGATAGATGTGTGTGTGAGTGTGTGAGTGTGTGCACACATGCATGTGTGTGTGCGTGCATGTGTTTGTGTTGGTTGTTTTCATTCTCTAATTTGAATTATGCCCTCTATTTCCCAGTATGCATATTGGCATTAAACATTGGTTTGAAGCAATAATTTATTTTAAGTAGAAAATTTATATCAATATTATAAAATACATTTGGTGTACACACTGTAATGAATTTTAACTGAGTAACAAGATTACAGTATTATAATTGCAAGTTAGTACAAATGCTTGATCAACTACCCTTAATTAAGAATTGTGCTTGTTACTTTCTTAAAATTTAAAAAAAGTTATGAAGTTGTTGTTGTTGTTTATTGTTTATGTTGTTTAACGCCATTTTTCAGCACAAGATAGGCTATACATGGCGGCTAGTATTAATGGTGGAGAAAGAACCCTGGAAAACCCCAGGAAGAAACACCGACCCACGAGAAGCTGCTGGCAGGCTTTCTCACTTACCCACATTAGCCGAGCATGGACTTAAACTCACGCAGAGGTGAGATGGCAGTGATCAGTAAAAGTCAGCGCTTTAGACCACATGGCCACTCAGAGCCATTATGAAAAGATTTCTAAACATGTTTGAAACAACCCCTGTGCCATGTACATGACAGAAAATGCACAGGTCTTTCAGATAATACTGTTCGTCCTAATTCTGTTGTTTCCAATAAAACTTTACCTGTTCATAGACAATACACTGATGAATTAAAGTCAGTATTTGAGTGAACTAATCCCTTAAATCAACCGAATCAACACAAAAACCTTCAAATATATCTATTTTTAAATAGAAGTGTTATGTTAATGTAACCACATTGCTTTATAGCTTCGCTATAACAGTCCAATGATAGGATTGCAAGTATAAAGTTTTGTTATTTGTCTACGTACTTGGTATGTTAGGCTATGGTTAAATAGCTTTGCAGGTTTTTTCTTTCTTTGTATTTTAACAAATATTAGTGAACTTGGAATACAACCATGACCATATCAAATTCGACAACATAGCAGTTCCATATGTTTCTAACGTACATAATAGCATTTAAAGCTATTCTTCAATAGCTTAATATTTAGACTCTGCTTTCTATGAAATATATTTCCTAAATATATTTGCCCAATAGTTTATGAGAAGAGACAATCTAATAAAGCAGTACTTCTCAGACTTTGCGATGTCTTTCATTATCCTATTTATGAATGACCGGATTGAATGGTGGATCACTTACAGTTCCAAACTGACTTTTATGAACAAGATAATGTACATGTGGCAATTAAAATATTTGTCTTACCAATTCTATTCTTAAACCACAAATTGCAAGTTAAATATGTTTAAGTTTTGAAGCACAAGTTTGTATGGTTTTATTATCAAAAGATAACTTGCAGAAATCAGGAAGTAATAGTTGCTAACTTACTCCAGAATTGGTCAATGGTCAAATGGATATCAAAACACATGCCTGTGAATGTGCCGGAGTTTGTTTATCAGTGTAATTGATATCAACACCAACTATTTGATGGCTTGAAGCCTACAATTTGCCTTGAGCAAAAACAACACAGGGGGGGGACTAACTGGGTCAAGGCAAGGGAGAATCTCAAGAAAGATGGTCATTCAATATTCCTCTAAAAAAAAAAAATCACAGGGCAAAGTCATTTTCACTTTCCTAACAGAAGGGGAAGTTTAATTTTTTAGGCGACTTAATAGCCCACTTTGCCAGGTAGCATGACCCATGGAACATAAGTTTTCTTCAATATATGCAATATTTCTGCGACAAGTGTCAAAAAGCCTTTATAACTGGAGTCATGGCAAACAGATTGGGAATTCTTCAGAAGGTCCTTCTATGGCTACATAGGTTTTTAATAAGATCAAAATTCGACTATGGTTCAGTTGTGTACACATAAGCATGTAAATAATACCTCCAGAAGTTTGATCAGATACATAATCTGAGACTTAGATTCTGTCTGAACAAATTAAAAATTCCAATAGAGAATGTCTCCTCGTTGAGGCAAATGAACCTTCACTTTATCTCAGACAAATGAAACTGACTCATCAGTATGCTACCAAATTATCTTCTAATCCATCTAACCTCACATGTTGTGCTTATACCCTAATACCAAATGGTGCATATTCAGAAACCAAACTTTATTCCACATTTTGTCCTACAAATATATCCACATAAAGAAACAGCAAAAAATAATCTTGGAAATATTGCAAAATTATGTATTCCCAAATCACCACCATGGTTATCAAAATCTCCTATATCCCCTGCTTTTAAAGTTTAATGAAAACAGAGCCTCCCATTCCAGCCATGACACTGTATACAGATACACCTCTCCCTCGATAATTTGTGCACATCGGGATCTAGAAATATAGACCGCACTCTAAGCAAGGGTGTGAGTTACGCGGGACCTAAAAAAAAAAAATCAGCTTAACATGCAGAAAACCATGTGAGTTTGTGCTGGGAGGCACTGGGCTGTTTAATGACTAAATCCTTGTTTTATTATCACGTCAAGAATAATTGTCAATAAAGTGCGTTTTCCAATGAAATTGTGCATTATTCTGCATAAATTACATTTATTTTCAAAATGTCAGACATCTGAAAATTTGATAACGTTTTCAACTAGTGTCAACAACCAATGCATAAACATTTGTGTCATGGCTTTTTGTTTTGTTGACTAGTCTTGATCCCCGAGTAGTGTATAGTATTTTACGAAACAAGGAGTTAACGAAGCAGGCAACCATACTATAGATTCACTAATAAACAAGATTCTTTTTTATTAAAAAAGCTCAATATTTTATGAGACAATTATCTGTCACAACTCAATTTTTGAATTATACAGTTTGTAAAATATTGATTCCATGATTTCACTGCCAGTAACAGTGAAAAATTTCTTATCATCCTTGATGATATCTGAAGAAGTGAATTCAGGAATTCTGAAACTTGTCTTCTCCCACAATGGTCCGTTTCTATGAAACAAAGCTCTTGATTTTACTAGTACTCATTTTGCTTAGTTGCCTTGCTATCTTAAATCAGTCATGATTGAGCAGGTTAATTTAAGGTTGTTTAATTAGTAACATAGAAAATAACATTTATGACAGTGTTCAATAGATCAATTGAAACGAGTTACCCGACATGCAAAAGGGACTGCTGGTTCTTAAGCATGTAAGATTTATATGCCTTTTAACTTTTTCCCATCTCCTTTATTTGATTTAAAAGACATAATTTCAGCAGCTCTCAGGAGAAACGATTAAGCGCCTTTCACATGCGTTGTCTCCGTAGCATACTTGGGATCACCTGGAGCGATCGTGTGACAAACAACGAGGTGCTTCAACAGGCCAAAATTCCCAGCATGGTCACACTCCTCCGCCAACATCACATCAGATGGCTGGGCCATGTGCATCGAATGGATGATGGATGGATCTCCAAAGACCTTCTCTACTCTAAGCTAGCCTCAGGCAGAAGATCAATAGGACGGCCACATCTTCGCTTCAAGGATGTCTGCAAGCAGGATATGAAAGCTCTTGGAATAGAGGTCAACACCTGGGAAGAGCTTGCCCTCTACAAGTCCAGCTGGCGACATGCTCTGTACACAGGTCTGAAAGCCAGCGAGGAAAAGTTATGACAGCTCGCTGATGAGAAAAGATCTTAGAGGAAGAGGAATGCAGTTCCAAACAAGACTTGAGTCATACTTCAAGTGTAGCAACTGCAGCAAGGATTGCCACTCCCGTGTGGGACTTTATAGTCACAGAAGACGCTGCACAGCTACAAACTAGGACACCTTTCATGGGCGCATTTCCATCGTCTCTCGAGACTAATGGAAGCCAACCAATTTCAGCAGCAACCATTAGCAGTATTTGAACCTGTCTCTATGGATTTAGTATGTACAATCGTGATGAAGAGTGCACCAAAGTCAAGTTGGATCCGATTACGACGTCACTGCTGCTAGAGTGCTTGGATCTAATATTGCCTTCAGCAACTGATGTTATAAACACGTTTCTCATCTGGGAAATTCCCAGTATTTTACAAAATTGCCATTGTATAACCTCTGCTGAAGAAACCAACACTTGACCATAATGATCTAAAGAACTATCGCCCAGTTTCTAATCTCCCATTCATGTCAAAAATCTTAGAAAAAGTTATTGTATCCCAACTTGTATCTCATCTGAATTCAAATTTAGCAATGTACAGTCTGCATATCCCCCTTGCCACAGTACTAAAATCGCTCTTCTGAAAGTAGTCAATGACCTCTCTGCTTTGGATGCTGGAAAGGGGTCTGTTCTTGGACCTGTTCTATTCATTCTGTACACTCAGCCACTCTCAAATGTCATAGATCATCATCCAGTGTCTCACCAATTGAATGCTGATGACACCCAAATATACAAATCTGGCCATCCAGCTGAAGTTGAAGCTACCATCCAAGACATAGAGAGGTGCATTTCTGATGTGAAATCATGGATGACTGTAACATGATGCAGATGAATGATGATAAAACTGAAGCCATCCTGATTACAACACAAAGACTTTCTCATTCACATCCTTTACCTCAGACAATAAATATCAGTAACACCAATATTAAATTCAATCAATCATTACAAAACCTTGGTGTCACTCTTGACAGTACTCTCTCATTGCATCAACATGTCATGAACATATGCCGGGCTGCATATCTTGAGCTGAGACGCATCAGCTCCATTTGCAAGTATCTGTCAGTTGATGCCACTAAAACACGTGTGTTCCATAGTAATTTCATGACAGGACCATTGTAATTCAATTCTGACTTGTTCATCTCAATATCTACTTCAGAAACTTCAAAAAGGTCAAAACATTGCTGCTTGGATCATCCTTAGAATACCATGATCAGAGCACGCCTCTCTGCTACTCTGTACCCTACACTGGTTATCCATATGATCCAGAAATTAAACACAAAATTTGTTCTCTGTGCTACGTTTCACTGATGGGCTTCAGTCCAACATACCTATCAAAAATCACCCATGTGTATACACATGCAAGATGCTTATGCTCCTCTTCTAACACTCATTCTCAATATTCCCACTATGAAGTTGAAATCATATGGACAACTTTCTTTTGCATACAAGGGCCCAGCAACGTGGAACGAATTGCCCACTGTACTTAGACACAGTGATCTTATTCAAGAGTGCCCTAAAAACCCATCTATTTCAACTGCAAGAACAGTCATAAAGACCTAATAATGTATCCTTTAACTGTATCCTTACCTTAAAAACTTACATGATTTTACTGTTTCTAATTTTTGTGGTGTTTGTTTTTATTTTTGTAATCATTTCATTATATATGCTTTTTATTCTTTTTAAGCATTGTCAAATATCTTAAAGCTTCTAAAGATTAGGCACTATATAAAGTTCTCGTTATTATTATTATTATTATTATTATTATTATTATTATTATTATTATTATTATTATTATATATCAAAGTTTCTGTAACTAATTTTGATAGCGATTTTCTTCCAGTTCAACAAATAGGGATCATTTTATTTTCCATTTCAGGTTTAAAAAATGGGATCCAAGCATGATCCCACATTATATAGGGGGGTTTGAAAGTTTATCATAGAGCAAGTTGTCAAGGGAGTGGTGTAGTTTGGAAAATGGAGACAAAGTTGGAACTGCCACAGCAATGCTCCATGTCACCACTGCAATACAATTACCAGATGTAGTCTCAAATTGTAGTACAGAAATTACAGCCATTCTTGAAGTTTTAGGCATAAAACAAAAAAAAAAACAACACAAATTACACCAACTTTTTGGATTCCCTTTCCTTTGCAGCATCTTAAATGTAACAACTCGTTAATATCCCAAGTATTAGAGAAACATGATGTACTCATAGAATATGGGAAAATGTTCTGTACTGTTGGCTATCAAGTCACAAATAACATAAAATCTAATGAAATGGCAGATAAAGCAGCCAAGAGCCAACCATAAAAAAGTATCTTGTCCAAGCATGGATCAAACACCCGTGGAGATTTTCCTGGGAACATCTATCACCATATCAAGCAGATCACTCACCCAACACTTGTCCCACCCATGAAGGGCTATAATAGTCAATTTGCATTTACTACCCCTCAATTTCTAATTATTTTTAGTACCTAACCTTTTGGGGTGGGGTTGGTAGTGCCATGACCCTAAACCCCCTCCCAACCAAATGAAAGTGCATCCATAATCCAGACTTCTAAGTATAAAACTCATTGAAAACAGATCTATCACTGGATGCTCCGCTGAAAGTTAAATGGCTTAACAAACGATTTTCTGTGACAGGTCTTATCAGTTCTGGACAGTGACTTAAGCAAGATATGTCTGATTTGGACCATTATAATGATCTGTACACAACAGCATCAAAAATCCCAATTAGAAAGTACAAGTCTATTGATTATATCCCCTCATTTGCAGAGGCACATCATCACCAATTAGATGTCCATCATAATTGGGACTACCTTTACACATAATAATTGATCATTCCAGAAATATGCAACACATTTACTATGGCCTAAGTTGGGCAACAGATGGGTTCCCAAGCTGTATGGGGATTTTCCAGATTCTACCACAAGCCCTTATTTCCTGTGCCACATATACTATTTTGTTTGATATAATGATTTGCTGATCAACCAGAAAAAGGGTAGCACTAAGTAAAGGTGTAATGAATGATATACCGATTTACTGGTAAATTGCATTACAAAATATCTGAAAATATTTATCGCAATATCAGTATAGTAATACCGGTATAACATTGTTTTGGTTTTTTTCACCAACATTAGCCCGTCATGAACTAGCTTTGAGCACACAAATGTCTTTTATTAGACTTAACATAGCTACCAAAATGGTGGCTTCTGTGTATGAGCTAGTGAAGAACCCAAGAGGAAAGAGTTCTGATTGGAATAATTTTTGCATGAAAAAGGGAGTTTAGCACTAATACAATTGACAAAACTTGCTGTGTGTAATATGTGCAATACTGAAATCAAGCACACTGGCACAACAAACCTCTCAACTCATTTATGGCGTCACCATCCATCAGTAATTTCCATAAGTACTGTGCAACAGAGTGACACAAACTCTAATGCAACAGCTGAATGTTCCATTAAAAGTATGTATTGTTTCAGATCGACAACCAAAGATTGCGGATAAGCTAGGTGCACAGACTAAATACAAATCTTCAGCACCAAGGTCCACGGCTATCACTCATGCCACTGCTAGTTTCATTGTTCATGATTTGCAGCTGTACAGTGTTATATCAAACAAAGGATTTTAAAACATGGCATCAGTGCTTGATCCACGACATCTATTACCATCTAGACAGGTCTTTGAGAAAATTATCCCAGATATGTATTTACAAGACAAGGAAGATGTCATGTGATGTGATTATGATTTTTAACGTAGCTTTAACAATTTTTCAGCCATATGGCTACGATGTCTGCAGTATGGCAGTTTATAGTGATGTCTAGCACTGGGGCATCATGCCACAGACATGTAGCATGATGTCCCACCCAGTCATATTATCCTGACACCAGGCTGACCAGTCCTAACACTAACCTCTTAATGTTGAGAATCAAATGAGGCAGCTGTTAGTACCATTTTGGTAAGTTTTTGGTATGACTCGACCAGGGATCGAACCAACAACCTCACACATCTGAGGCAAATGCTCTAACCACTAGTTCGCCATTGTGGTTCAAGGAAGACGTAAAAGCATGCTTGTACTTAGCATCTAAAGTTGCATTAACTGACAGTTAGACTTCCAGAGTAATGGAATCATATGTTACATTAAGTGCCTGTTTTATTTCTCTTAATTGGAAACTTCAGTTATATGCTACAAACACAGGCTCGAGAGTCACACAGGTGCAAATATTTTTGCAGTTCCAATGTCAGCTAAAATCAATGGGGAATTCCAACCAATCCTCCAATGGTAACTCACAATGTTTCAAACATGGCTTTTGCAGCATCAGAAGCAGGATGTAACCCACAAATTGGTTGCTCTGCACACTTTTAATTTAGCCATCTAAAAAGGTGTGATAATCAATGATGTTAACAGAGTTCTTGGTAGGATCAGAACTGTCAACTTTTTTCATCCCAGTGAAGTTGCTGAGGAATGTTCCGAAACAAAATTGAGCTCCTAAACTTAGCAAAACACAAATTCAAGATGTTTGTACCCGATGGAACTCAGCAGCTGACATGATTGAGGGTTCCTAGAACTACAACCAGCTGTATATGCTGCCCTAACCAGCAAAGAGGTGCGCAGTGTCAACAAAAATATAAGTACCTTGGCGGAAATTGATATTAGCAATGCTGAAGAATTGGCGTGTTTAAAACCACTACAGACAATTACAACAGTGTCCAGAGAAGAAACACCCACCATGTCCATCATTCTTCCATTGCAGAATCAACTGTTGACTAGACTTATGGTACCATCTGATCATGATTCAACATTGGTGAAATACATGAAAGCAACTATTGTGAATGATCTTTCAACCATGTTCATTAAATTCATTTCCACAATTCAGTTCTGCTGTAAAAAAGTTACCTTAGTATAAGATTTAGTAAAACGAGCTAGTTCAAGGCGTTGTTGTTTTACACTATGACCAATATTAAAAATCCTTTCAAAACAGCCTGCAATGGACAGGAATCTACCCTCGAATGGAACACTCTATTGTGTAATTCATGTATTCCTCTTTGAATTGTTTTTTCGTTTTTTTCTAATCCATCTGTGAAATCATTTGAGAAACATTTTTGCTGTAATATAAGCATCAACTAGAATAATCTGACTTGACTTTTACTGCCTAATACCTACAAAATGGTTCTGTACCTCCTATGATTTATAACAAAAGAATATATGAGCAAAGATTAAAAATTAGAAAACCAGTGTGATCTGTCCTTAGCTAGACAGCTGCTAGGTTTGAAAGCACAAACCAGCATGTTCCTTGGAAATAGGGCAGCTTCTATAAATAGAACATATTACTGTTAGGAAAGTGAATGCTAGTCTATGGACAAGTGTACTCTTGTCATATTTACACAGAAGCTGTCTTTTCTAGAATACATTCTGTGCAACTAGTGATATGTTAATAAAAATGAGAAAATATTAATTTTTTTTAGAGGTGGATATACCGAAAAAGATTAATCCATATACATTTATGTGTAATGCGTAATTTAGTGAAAAAAGTGTAATGGTTATGCTAAAAGGGTAATCCTTGCCATCTCCATTCTGAACCTTGGTGTGGCAATATTATAATGATGTTGACAAAGGATGATTGAAAACCATCACAATATTATTGGATTCAGAGAAGCACAGGATCATGTTCAGAAAAAGCTAAAAACTAATTTATCAACCATAGCCACCTAATGATGGTCATGGAAGGTAATGAGTAAGAGCTATAAACATGCAAAAGATTAAACTTTTCATCATCTGATTGATGGATTCAAGAAGAAGCAAATTTTCTTTCTGAACATCAATGTGATCCAGGAATGTATTCAATGGAGAAAAACATATGCTTTCACTGCAGACTAAAGAGTGCAAGTTTGAAAAGTTTTTAAAACTTTGAAAAAATTTTTAATGGTGGGAAATCTATTTCTGGTCATCCAATTATGCACGTAAACATGCTCACAAAGTTTTATTTGTCTGACTGTTTTCATTATAAAAAAAAAAAAATTAAAGATGGTCACAAATGTGCAAACAATAGAAGAAAAACTTCTAATCAGGTCACCTCTAAATAAACAAGAATATATGAACAAGGACGAACCTGCATGTCAAGCCCACAATCATAACACTGCTATAAAACATATTACATTAACCCCAAGGTTGGTGTGTGTGTGTGTGATTTAGATTTTTCATGTAGCTTTAACAATTTTTCAGTCATATCGCTACAATGTCTGCAGTGTGGCAGTTTATAGTGATGTCTAGCACTGGGTCATCATGCTGCAGACATGTAGCACGATGTCCCACCCAGTCACATTATCCTGACACCAGGCCAACCAGTCCTAACACTAACCTCTTAATGCTGAGCACCAAGCAAGGCAGCTATTAGTACCATTTTTACAAGTCTTTGGAGTGACTCGACCCGAGTGGAATCGAACCCACGATCTCCCACATCCGAGGCGGACACTTTAACCACTAGGCCACCAGAGTGGTCACCAAGGTTGGTATGGGTAGATTTATCAAATGTATCAAATGTATGAACAACATCCATCAATACATTTAGGAAATATAAGACAATGGAAATGCTTAAACCAAAACCTTAACTCAAATTTGCTAAGACTGTGACCTTTAATTTAGCCCAGGACAAAAGACAAAAGTGTGTGTCATAGAATGAACTGTCTTGGATTTCATAATGATTCATCCAATGTATGAAGAGAATCTATAGAGAGGTATAAGAAACAAAAGCAAATAGACGAACTTTGTCTAACACCTCAATGCAATTCACCTTGCCCCTGTGTAAAAGAAGTGAGCAAGCATGTCATAATGATTCATGCCAAATCGAACAAGAATCCATCAGGGATTTAAAAACTATGTGCAAATGAAAAACTTCAAATGCTTGACTGAAGATGATGATGATGATGCCAGCAGCAGCAGAACAGGGATTTTTATGTCTCACTTACCAATAAAGTGGACCAACAATAAAAGACCTACCAAGTAGCATTGTACAATCAATGTATTGCCATATCACTCAAACCCTTTCATGTGCTGATGCCTATGTACCACCTACAAATAATATCTCTGCCAAAGATATGATTATCTCATGATTTCTAGTCACAATTGCAGCTTCACAGTCTCTTATACCTAGTGATCTCATTCAAGAGCGCCCTTAAAACCCATCTATTTCAACTGCAAGAACAGTCATAATGACCTAATAATGTATTCTTTTTAATGTATCCTTACCTTAAAAATTTACAGCATGTTTTCTGTTTATAATTTTGTGGTGTTTGTATTTAATTTTGTAATCATTTCATTATATATGATTTGTTTTTCATATTCCTTTTTAAGCACTGTCAAATGTTGTAAAGTGCTTAGAGCTTCTAAAGATTATGTGCTATAAAAAGTCCCCATTATTATTATTATTAATGCATATCTTATCATACTGATTAAGTGCCATCATCAAATATTTTGATTTTTAATGATGTGTTAAGATAATTAGCAAGGACTGATTATCTCTACTCTGGTGATAGGTCAATATACCTGCTCTTGCTAATTAGTTCAGAATGGTTATTTCTACTCTGGTCTATTTACCTGCTCTTGCTGCTCTATCAACTTTTTCAGAAGTTCTTGTTGCTGTCTCAGAGCAACCAAGTGGTCAAGTGCTTCGGCTCTCTGCATACCGCCAGCAGTATCCATCTAAAATATTGTATAATTCAGAATGAAGATCGTTCTAACAAGTAAATCTTTATAACTGCATTCTACCCAAAAAGACAATTTCACATAATTATATCAAGCATGGTCTTTGCTCAAAACTGCAGAAAATAACTTTTCTTACCACAAAAATCTACCAAGATTGTCCAGTTCATTTGAGAAATTACTGTGATGCAGACCAAACACTTAGTGACATAATGATTTTAGAAACAAGATTCATTTTCCCCAGATTTCTAAAGTGCACTGTGTCCAAATGATTCATTTGGTTTCAGATTGGTTCTAATACACTTGTTGATATAAAAAGAATTTACAGGATTTCAAAGCTAAGACCGTTTCCTCTTTCCAACTTCTAAATGTTGAGACCATCTCTGATATTATGAGCAGTAAGATTTTCAAATTAGCTGTTGTGGCAAGAGTAGTACCATATTCATTTAGAAGACATTTGGTGATGATCCCATGCCAATATGGCCATTGTGACAGCTATATGTGATACAAGATTGGCACCATTTGTATTTAGGACCAATGAGATAACATGAAAGTCTTTTGGTGAAATCCCTATGTCAACAATCAGTTATGGAATACTTTCAAGATGGCCATAATAGTGGCATTACTGTAGATCTGATCTTCATTCATAACCAAACAGACATCATGACAAGTCATCCCATGAAAACCCCATGTTTTTTTGTTTAGGAGTAGAGCCTACAAAATTTTAAAGGTGGCTGCCATGATGGCCATTTTTTTTGGGGGGGGTCAAACTGGCACCATTTTCATTTCAGACTGACTAGATATCTTAATTACTCTTCAATTGAAATACCTATGTTGAAATGATTTTCCATTTAGTGTAACTACTAATAAGACTTTCAAGATGACTACCTAATAGCCATAAGCATGGAAATTTGGACAACAAATCAAGGTCAGGAGGATGCTTTCAGTCAAAATTTTACCAGTGCATTTACTAGTGCTGTTGATTCAATATGTCATGAAAACAATTGTTTTGGGGTTTCTCTAGTTTGTACATCTTTATCCAAATTTGATCATATATCAGCATCAATTGTCCAATATTGAAAACTAATGCCACTATGCTTTGTGTAAATGTTGGTTAAGTTCTGTTCAGCATTTTAATAAAAGTTGTGCAAATTTTCGGCTACTTTATGTCATGGTAGCCATGTATAATGAATGGCATCGTTTGCATAAATCGGAAAGGCATTCAAGTTTGGATACTTTGTCAAATTCAGTCAAATTCTGTTAAGCAACTATTTAGAACTTGTAGTTTTTGTTCTATTTTAAGTACTCATAGCTGTATCTGATGGGAGATTATACAAACCTGAAAGGACTTCATGCCAAGACTCATTGCAAGTTTGGTCAAATTCTACTCCATAATTTAAAAAAAAGTCATTTACTTTTTTTTAAGCATCAGTAACCATATTTGCATAAGGATCAGAATCATTTGTATTAACTTGAAATGTCTTTATGCAAAGATGCTTTCTGTACAGTTTGGACAAATTCCATTCAGTGGTTTCTGAAAATTCATTTAAAAGCTAGCAGCTTTATTTGATGGTTGTGCAAATTTAAAAGTTGGTTTTTAAGAAAAAGTCATGTAAATATTTTATTATATACTTTTTCACAATAACAGTCATATTTGATGGTGAATGGCATCATTTGTACATATTTTAATTTTAAAATCCTTCATACCAGGATGCTTTTGTCAAGTTGGGTAAAATACCCTATAAAAGGTTTTTCCATAAAGGCATCCCATGACAATGAGGTAATATGTATAATCCACCAAAATTAAATAAAGTTTCTCCTAAACAATTGACAAGCTACATCTATCTGCCACTTGCTAACAGCCAAATGTTGTCTATTCAAAATCCAAGTGACTGATAACCAATTCCAAGCTCAGTTATTTATATGTATGACTCGTATAACCACAACTCAAGTCCTACGCTTCTCAAATTCTTAGAAGTGTGGATTATTGATAGTCACAGATCCAGGTAGTTTTAAAATATGACATGTACTACCCATCCTTGTGTCTACACTTTCTTTCATAAAATTTTCAGACACAAACAAAAATCACCCCCAAACAAAATGCTGAGAGTATAAATAAGAGACTCATTTTACAGAAAAGCCCATGTCAGTTAGTATGCCATAGCTGTATATGCTCAACTTTGCTTTCACAGAAAACCCCATGTCGGTTAGTATGTCATAGTTGTCCCTGCTCTAATTTGATCTTACAGAAAAGTCCATGTCAGTTAGTATGCCATAGTTGTCTCTGCTCTGATATGTCAGTTCCTATTCATGTTCTCATTTACTTAGCTCTGAAGTAAAATTTATGCTAAAATTACATAATTGATCCAAGAATAACTTTATGAGCTAAGTGTCTAAAAAAATAACAACACAACATATACCAAAATGCTGTAATTTACAGTATTAGGCAGTATGTACCTCTGACTCAGAAAGTTCAAAATCCCATTCTGGTTGGCGCCTTCCTGATACAACAGTATCATCCATTGTTTCAGAGTCTTCTGAACTCTCCGACTCAGCCTTATTTTCCTCCTCTTCATTATCATCACCAGAATCCAATCCAAGCTTATCCTCAATTCGAGGTCGAGGCGAGATGCGGGGAGATCGCTCCTTTAAAAGAGGTTTTGAAAAATTTCACATGCGTTCTAAACATTCTGACAAAGGCCAGTGGATGCAACTGTCCAATGGAGATTGCTGGTTTCCCTTTGGTTCTCAAGTATCTTTTATATTAAAGACTATTAAAATCTGCAAAATTTGAGGAAAAAGCATAGTCCAAGTGGACAAAAGGGGTAATCTGAGCAGAAAAAGTGTAATCCACATATAACATCATAAAATTAAATGCGCATATGTACAAAACATGCATATTTTCCGCAATTTTGGCATCAGGAAGCATCCATTTGAACAAAGAACCAAAGCTGTATTATACCACTAGTTGTAGTCAGTATTCTATTAAGAGCTTGGTAAATAACACCCCTGGAGTTATAAAATTTGTTTCCATAATTTAGTTCTGCTGTAAAAAAAAAGTTACCTTAGTATTGAAGTTAGCAAAATAAGCTAATTCAAAGCGTCTGTTTTACACTATGACTAATATTAAAATCCTTTCCACACAGCCTGCAATGAGCATAAAGCTACCTTAGAATGGCACTGTATTGTGTTATTCATGTATTTATCTCTGAGTCATTTTTTCCAGGATTTTTTTTCTTTCTAATCCATCTTTAAAATCATTTGAGAAACATTTTTACTGTAACATGCGCATAGACTAGAATAAATAGGACGTTTACTGCCAAATTCCTACAGAATGGTTCTGTACCTCAAATTGTAATGAAGAATATGTGAGCAAAGATAAAAATTAGAAAACCAGTCTGTTATGTCCTAAGCCAGATAGCTGCTATAAACAGAAACAGAGGTCTTCTTGGAAATAGGGTAGCTGTTATAAATAGAACATAACACTAAGGAAAGTCATTGCTAGTCTACAGACAAGTGTACTTTTATGTGATAGTTACTCAGAAGCCATCTTTTCTAGAATATGCTTTGTGCGATTAGTGGGATGTTAATTAAAATAAGAAAACAAATTATAGTTTTTTTGGGAGGGGAATATGCCAAAAAAGCGCAATCCAAGTACATTTTAGCATAAAGTGTAATTTGCTAAAAAAAAAGCATAATGAATACGCCAAAAGCGTAATTGTTGGCATGTATGCATCTGCATTGCTTTCAGAAGTACTTTAAAGAGGCAAACTTACTTTATATCAGTGTTAAATTAAGAATGTCTCCAACTACCATTGGCTTTGAAATTCAATTCTTGTGAGCTTCTCTTGTTACAATAATGTAAACAGAGAAAACTGAAACCAAATGCCAAACTAAAAAAGGGTTTGCATTGAATGATAATACAAGAACCAAGTATTTAAGCAACTGGAAATAGTGTTCCAGCTAAGTCAGTAAAAAGTATGCTGTGCTTTGCCCTCAACCTTGACTGCCCCACTGCTTTTCTAGCACTCTTGTTGCACCTCACCTTTATTTCATTTGCTAGATCAATGCTGTCTTTTTTTCAGTAGTGGAGAAAGGTATCTTTTCTAGATTTTAACAGAATTAAGTCAAGTCAAGCATGATGAATACTTACTCTGAAAAGCATGAATTTTTATTCTCATACTAAACATCTTACTTTGAAAAGCATGAATTTTTATTCTCATACTAAACACCTGAAAGAATAAGAAAAAAACTTATTTCTATTGTAATGGAAACACATTATATCAAACTCTGACTCTGGTCCTGGTTTAAAGATTTCAAGACAGGTGGGGTATTATTATTAGCTTACAAAAAAATGTTAAACAATTTAATATGGATGAACCACACAAATAAATCTAGCCATATTATGATTCCCATTAATAATGCTACAATGATGGAGAAAGGTTTTATAATAAAAGTCTTCAATGAATTTGCTCTTTCTGTTTAAGACTTAGCTCAGCCAGGTTGATATGCTGATAGCAGTACAGAGATACCATTTATGGATGCAATTAATAGCTAGGACTAGTTTCTTTAGACTTTTAACTAAGCTTGTAACACTATTTATCAATTCATGCAGATTATCATACATAATTTCTGATCAGCTATCAAAGTTTTATGAACTCTTGTCTTCAGACTGTTTCGATGTGAAGTTATTTGCACAGTAACAGTTCTACATAATTAAAATGCTAATTTATTATTTTGTAATTACTCCAATACTTGATTATGTGAATAATCTACCATCACATATAATTTTAGAAATATAAAGTTGGTTGTGAGATGAGTAGATGAGGCAAAACCAACAGTAATAATGTAATACATACCTGCTATAACTGCACTGCTGTGTCATTTCCTTGCACAAGTTCAAAGTCTAAAGAAATTATTCCCTCTGTGTTGCAATAAGAGATCCCTCCTCAGCATTAGTTCTCTCGGGCTGTTGACAAACAGATTGAGGAGATCACCAAACAATGATTACTGTGATGTTTGGAGCTACCAGGATGAGCCCTGACTTGGAAGTCCTGACTCACTGAGAGATTAGTTTGAAACGACTGAAAGGACACAATGCATATGCCTATTGCTCTGGCAGTGCAAAAACATAACGAGGAAGTTTCTTGTGCAACATCAATGGGAACAAGTCTACCATTGCCTTTCCCCACAGATGAAAAATTGTCTCTGCTACTGGCTTGTGCTGAAATAATTCCATGAGGACTGTATATATGGACTTGCTATCTACCAGAATATTTCACCTGCCTAGGATTGTGGCAGACTCTGAGTGGTCTATTCCAAATATGCCCAACAGATGAGGGTTAGGCAAGGGGCACAATTACCCTGATGACATCCTAAGACTGACTTGCTGTGCAGTAATCATGATGTAGCAATGCCTGATGCAGCTTATGCACCATTAATTGCAATAAAAACAACACCCATTTATAAACTGTTGATGTGAGGGGCAAATTTTTCCAAAACTACAGGCCTTCATGATTACACCTTCTGGCTTTATATGAGCACTGCAACCTAAATCAGATAAATTGGTGTAAAGGATTGAGGTAACTGGTGCTTGAATCTGAAGTCCATTCAGAAATCAGTCATGATTTTTCCATCAACTTTGATGGTGCTGAAATCTGGGTCATAAGAAGATCTGAATAAATGGGAAATATGATTTTAGTATTTCAAACTAGCTAGGTACTTTTTAGCTTTTTTTAATGATGCTGATCTGAAAATGTACTTAGGCCTATAGATAGAATAAAACTGACCATGCTGTGTGGAACAAACTAGTTTTGAACATACTACCAAACAGATTGACATTGTGTGCTTCAGTCTCTCTCAAAATATTTTGTATGGTGTGTGTTCTCAAAGATGGAGACAACTTAAATTGTTACATGGGTTTTTTTGTGTTATCTGCTGTTATTGTATTTTAGAACAGCTACATAAGGCACAGCAGAAAACAAGGTTTTTTTTCTGAAAAGTAGTTCCTAGCATGTGAACACCTTGACTGAGATGACCTGCCTAAGACAACCAGACTGAGATAAGAAAAGTAGGGCTCAAAATGTAGAATTCTGTGTCACATAGGTGAGAAAAGATATTCCATCTCATCTCCCTTCCTGGAGACTTTATGAATTAAAGTTCATCATCCTGTCCCTGCTCATGAAGGGAAGGTGTGTGTGTGAGACTAACCTGCTTTTCCTCTTTCCCAGGAGAAAGAGATTAACAATACCTTCTCCATACAGAAGGCATTGAGTGCTGGGCACATTCCCTTGCCCTAGAATAACATGGCCCAAGGACGTGGAGATGATCTATAGCATACCCAGTCAACAGATCCAGGAAGCTTCAGCAAAACCATCCATGGTGTAATGGTGAGAATAGGAGACATTGTAGACTCACCACTGGATGGTAGAATACTCAAACCTAGTAAGGGTTGAATGTGAACATCAAGAAAAGATAGTGTCAATCAGATCCCTTCCTCTAGATAGGCAATCAAACATTAGAGTCTGTTCCCCAATATGATTAAAAAGAATTATGCAGAGATGAAGGATGGGCATAGAGCTTGGAGCCAAATCCTTGGTATCTGCATAAAGAAAATGGGAGATCAGCATCTGCCATGCATAATAAGCGATGTCCAGTGCCCTGCATCCAGCAAATGCTGTTCTGAGACAGGTGACACTTAACTGGCACATTACTGGTGACCAGTGAAAGACCTTCAATGACTCTTGCTTGACACATTACCCAATGCTCTGTGTCTATTGACATATACCTCTATGCATGGAACCTGGTCTCTGACTCTTGATGACTGTCATTTGACATGCTATCAGGTAACCAGGCAGCATGCAATGACTGGTCTAATTATGCAGACCTTACTGGGGAGTTTGTGTCTGGGGAACTCAACTCTGATAGAGATCCTCTCTATTTAAATGCAAGTCTATCCCAGTGAGAAAAAGAGCTAACAACTTCCATGTTTCAGTAATCCCACCTTTGCTGTAACCCAGAAAGAGACTGGGACCCATCCCTTATAGGAGCTGGCTACTTCCCTAAATTAGATAGTGCCACAGACCTCTCCTTGGATTACAAGAGGTCTTCAGGCGATACAGAAGAAGCAGATATCCATTCTTCCTGGCCTTATTGGCAGAGAAACTGTTCACAAAGTTCCATTCCTCATCAGGACAAAGGCAACAAATATGATAACCAACCATGCATTTATACGCAGTTCATGCTGATCAAGCAAATGGGGACAGGGTCCCCAGCAGCCTTTTTATGACCTTATTTACTCACACCTAGAGGAATAATGATTTTTAATGTAATTTAACAATTTTTCAGTCGTATCGCTATGATGTTTGCAGTGTGGCAGTTTACAGTGATATCAAGCACTGGGGACATCATGCCGCAGACATACAGCATGATGTCCAACCCAGTCATTTATCCTGACACCAGGCCAACCAGTCCTAACACTAACCTCTTAATGCTGAGTGTCATGCAAGACAGCTGTTAGTACCATTTTTGTAAGTCTTTGGTATGACTTGACCGGGGATCAGAGCCAATACCTCCTGCATCCAATGGCGGATGCTTTTACCACTAGGCCACTGGAGCGGTAGAGGAATAACAATTGCTGATAGCAAATACAAGAAACAAACAATGAACCAGAATAAGAACTGGGTATACAATGCTTACTCTAAAGCCAGTTACTAATAGAGCCATGGAAAATAAAGAAGCACCACTTTGCCACAGAGGTACTCAAAACACTCAAATTCAATGAAAAGGGACACAGGTACATGAAACCTGTACAAAGACTCATGAGAAAATAAAAAATACAACTCAGAAAAATATATGACACAGTAGAAAGGCCAAAAGATTACCTAGGAAATGGAAACATTGAGCAATCAAGAGACATAAAAGAATTTCACAATGTCCAAGGAATAGAATAACAACATTCCAACTCTCTTAAGTTAACTAAGGTATAGGACTGGAATCATATTTTTTTTAAAAAATGTTTATACTGCTGATAATTAAATGGAGATGGTAATAATCTCCTTAAACTGGGAACTAGCAACAGGAAAAGATAACAGCATCAAAAACAGTTTTCATGGATATAATATGAAGTTTATACCCTCTCCACAATATAAATGTTATTGGTCAAAAAGACAAAAAATGAAAGAAACCTGAAGTTTAACAATAAAATTTTATTTTATTTTCTGGCTTCATTTCTTTATTATTTTCCTAATATTCAGTAAAACTATCTGTAAACTGTATCCTCTACCATTCAATTTTTTAAAAAAATCATCAGTGAATTTGACAATGACAACTAAATGCCTTTTAATGGAGAACTAAGCTAAACCTCTTCACTTTGAAAAAATATGGAAGACAGAGACCTCAACTCTATGTCCCACAATAAACAGTTTTTCAATAAAAGCTATTTACATACCTGGACTGGAAAGAACTTACTTGTCCTACCAAGAACAGATTCAAAACCTTTAATAAATTAAGTAAAGGAAGCAAGCAAGTGTAAGCAAAGGGAAAAATAACATGCTATGGAAATAACAAACTCATTAGAAATCACAGAGAATCACAAACTAAAGAATCATTTAAAAAAGTAATGAAGACCTCAAAAAGAACTTTAATGAGCACTAAAGCTGAACAATGGATAAGTGCAAAGTATCTGAGTTTAACCATCTCTACTTCTTTAATTAACTTCACAATGAACAGTGGAAAAACCAAGTTGTATACCTTTAATTTTCATTTCAAGCTTGGATATTAAATTAAACTAGACTGCTTGTAAAAAATATCTTAAATTCCGATGAAGAGTTTCTCGAGCTTGGAGATTAAATGAAGCTTGACTATGCTTGTAAAAACAATCAGTCAACACAGCTAATACATTTCAGTACAACACCAATCTTCCACAATCATCTTGTTATATTCTTTTTAATCTTTTGCTGGGGCCAATGAATGCCTACTAAGCATACAATGGATTTAATCTAAAACAGAACAGAGCATGAAATGCCCTCTTCCAACCATACAAGACAGCTTTACTAAAAGGTTTTCATGCAACAACTTACTGAGGCTAGTTCTGATGTTTCTGACCTGTCATCTAGATCAAGAGACTGGGTGTCATCCACAGACTCCATATTTGGGGTGGGATCACGACTGCTGATGCCATTCACTGCCACACGATGTGGAACTTCATCTCGAAAGGACTTTAATATACAAGAAAACAAAAGACAATGGAGTCTCATCTAATTTGTCCAACATTCATCAAATTCAAACCTTAACCTACATCAATTATACCTGTTAATCTGCAAATGCAGCTCATCCAGTGGCTTCCATGGCAATAGTGTGCAGTGAACGGATAAGACTGCACTGTTCTTCATTGAAAACTTACACTATGTGATGGAATAACCTTCAAAGAGATATACTTTTCCCAATCACTGGAGCTTTAATTTATGTGTGTGTGTGTGTGTGTGTGTGTGTGTGTGTGTGTGTGTGTGTGCATATACGTGCATCAGTAATGTCTAAATTACAATTGTTCTTGGCGTTTTTCCATAAATATTGACACTGTGGCCAAATATTTGTAAAAATTATTATAAAAACAGTCTAAAGTTGTTTTATACTTCATCATTAGGTATACATAATCAGCTATGGATTAGTTGTTGCTTCAGTTTTAATATGATCATGCTGTACCACAAGTTTTCTGTAAAACTTTTGAAACTGTAAAACTATTGAAAATGTAGTTCTGCTGGGTAAAACTAATTCTAATTAAGTACTTGATTGCTATTAATTATGTTGCAATAGTTTAACATGACACCCAGTCCAAAGTGAAAATTCCTTTCTCAAATTTGTTGTTGTTGTTGTTCTGGGGCTTAACGCCATTTTTCAGCACACGATAGGCTATACATGGCAGCCAGTATTAATGGTGGAAGAAGAAACCGGGAAATCTGCAGAAAGAACCACTGACCCACGAGAAGCTACTGGTAAGCTTTCTAACATATCCACATTTGCTGAATCTTAGACTCAAACCCATGCAGACAGAGGTGAGATGGCAGTGATCCATAATGGAGAGCGCTTCAGAGCACTCTGCTACTCGGGGCCCCTCTCAAAATTTTAACTGGAGGTATAGAATAAAATGACACTGTTCTAGTCAGGTGACTTAGTCACTTTCCAATCAATCAAAATATCACGTTCTTTTCCTTGGACCAAAACTACATGTTATCAGAGCATGGAGGGGTGTTATTATTATTGTGGGGCTTAACTCCATTTTTCATCACACGATAGGCTATACATGGCGACCAGTATTAATGGTGGAGGAAGAAACCGGGAAATTTCGTGGAAAGAACCACTGACCCATAAGAAGCTACTGGCCATTTTTCTCACATATCGACATTCGCTGACTCTTAGACTCGAACCCATGCAGACAGAGGTCAGATGGCAGTGATTTGTTATGGGACAGCGCTTTAGACCACTTGGGGCCCCTGGAGGTGGTGTAAGAATACGGTAATAATAGCAGGTCAGTAACAACCAATTTACCTAGTTAAAAATGGTTTCCCCTAAATTTGACTCTATATCAGTAATATTAATATCAGTAATACATTACCTATTATTACTGTTCTGTGGGGAGGCTGATGTCCCACCCTCCAAATAGCAGTTAGGAAAAACTTACCTCCTCCAACCTGGATGATACTGAAGACTAGGAGATGACTTGCTGACAACTTGATGAGCTGACACAATAAGACCTACTGCTTACATGCCATAATCAAGTGGGCAGAACAAGGACAAAGTGAAGTGAGAACGCCAAAAGGCTGATTTCATAATATCATCCAGGAAGAATGTCAAGATGTAGCAACAGCAGGGCCTTAATGGGAATTGATTCTCATAAAGGAAAGATTTCTCTCAGTGAGAGACTGATATGGTTGATAGACTAATCCTTCTAGTAATGGTGACCACTTGCATATCACAAGCACCTTTGTGAGAAATAGACGTTTTTTACTACTCCTTTGGATTTAGATTAAAAAAACCCACAAAGCTACCACTGGACAAATAAGTCCATCTTGCTCATCCATGGCACAAATACGACTGAGACTAGATATATATATATATATCGTTTCGGAAACTACCAAATGTAGCATATTCCAAACCAGATTAGCAAAAAAGATAGACTGAGCTGTAGCAACTACTGCAAAGAAGGCAACCCTGTTCTACCCATAGTCATATATATTACTTTTTCTCTAATCTAATGCTAAGGAAAGGAGGAGGTTTAGATAACTACTGGAGAACAGATGATAAACAAACACACCAAAAAGTTACGAGAATTAATCAGGACTGCACTACACCCCTAGAGAAAGTTAAACCAAAAGAAGAGGCTGAAATTTAACGACATCCTTGTCAAGACTAGGGCTGTCAAAAATCACGAAAAAACCAACCCAGGTACCCGTTGCAAATTTTAACGGGTACCTGGGTACCTGTTAGCACATGAATGACATGTACAACCGTAGACCAACTAATTGTTATCCCCATTTCTTTAATATTTTTTTAAGGCAATAGAGGCTAACCGTGTACTACTCGGTGATTCGTCCACACCGACGTAGCTGCAAATTATCTGACCGCACATTATTTAATAAATTTATTTAAAATGACCTTTGTACACAGATGGTAGGTATAATCCAACTTTTAATGATCAGCCGCATTAAAAGCTTTAGAACACTCGCCATTTTTTTAAAGTATAAGTCCTTGTTAGAACAGACCACGTTTATTCATCTGCTTTTGACCGCAGATTTGAATTACCCACGCATGCGTGCCCCAGTTATACCATGTGACCACGCAGTCGCATAAGTGTTATTTTGGAATTATAATTCTTAAGATAGTTATGGCAAAAATGTAGTAGTATCGAAAATAGAAATATCCGTATATGTATGATGGCTAACTTTCAAAATTAGCAGAGCTAGTCGACTAGAAAAACGAGCTGCTCAAAGATTACTTTGAGGCATTACAAAGATTTCAAAGTGTCTAGGTGATAATTGTTCATAATATAAATTGTGGGATTTTTTTGACCTGTGTGTTAGGAAATCAAAGGTATCCATCCGGATTTCATTAAAAGAGCATGAAATGTACCAATCATTTAGCAACCATTTTCAATAGTTATCGTCTACAAAGAGGTTTATTACCGGTAGAACAATGCTATCTTTTAACCTTGGTATATAATGCCTCGGGGATAACGGTTGGTCCCGTTGCGCAATGCCAATGAATTTTATTAATCCAAACAGACTGTCGGACGTATTGTTTATTTATATTAGGCAGAGACCTGGTTTCTAATTATAGCCATAGCTGTCACACCTGTTTGAAGTAGTTGGCGAGTGTGGCGATTTTCTTTTCTTTTTTTTTTTTTACGGGTACCCGCGTTTATGTTTCAATACCCAAGTTTTTCTATATGGTCGGGTACCCGGGTACCCGACAGCCCTAGTCAAGACAGAACCACAGGAATTTTCTGTAGAATGAAAAGATGTGGATGTCAATGTATGCATCCTGGAGGTCAATGGAGACTGCCCAGTAGTTTGAACTAATGGCATTCATGACTGAGGCTACCATCTCCTTCTTAAATGGCTCTTCCCAAATAAACTTGTTAATGTGGAAAAGATTGATGAAAAAGCTAAGGTTTTTTTTTCCTTTCATGTAAACCAAGAAGGTCTGGAAATGGAATTCTGAAACTGAAGTGCTTAACATCCCCTTTATCAACACCAAGAATTTAATCCTTCTCCTTTAAATATGTCATATTAGTCTGGTGAAAATACATGAGGGTCCTTGACAGACATGGAGGGTCTCAAAAGCTAAGCTTGTAACCCTCTCTTTATGTGGTGTGGGGACCTATGCATTGTCCATAAAGTTCAACCAGGACTCTTAAAGGTGACTCGGCCTGGAACCTACTGAGATATCAGGAAAAGTGATACTTGACAGGAGAAATGACTCCTGTGCCAACTATCTTCCTCCTTAATTGAAAGGTGTACATAGTCTTCATGTCCTGGCTCTTACAACTGCTCCATTTAGCAAAGGAGAGGTGAGAGGGGGTTCTAAAAGAAGTCTAGTTGTTTCACTTGAACATCCGCTTCAAGCTTTTAAGCTGGAATACATCAACTTCTTGGATAAGGCCTCTTCTTCACCAAAATTACCTATAAGGCAGCTGAAAACAAAGACTGAAAAGTTGAAGGAGGGCACTGAGAAATGGTTGGCATGTGAGGCTTTGGTGAATATAGCGTGTGGTTTAAGCTCCATAGCCTCAAGCATCTTAACAGGAACGCCAGCCAAGGAAATACTTGAAATAGGTCCAGTTGAGGAGGCTTAAATTGCAAAAAGTGGAAGAGTTAGTTGTTGACATCCACCATTCTGCCATCTGACTGCTTCATGACACGATGCTGACCTCCAAGCAAACACTCTCACATTCATCAAATGGGGATGGAATATAAAAAGTTTTTTTTTGTGTCCACAAGTATCTCCAACTAGGTAAATTCTCATGTATGAAGATCTGAAAGTTTCCAAACACAGCTCCAGAGGATGAAGGCAGTAAACTTTATTGATCAGCTTGTCAAAAAAGTACAAAAAAAATAAACATCTCGAGTGGGATCGGGATTGGGAGAGGCACTGACTCAAATGGTTTCGCCTCTAACTTGTTCGAGTGAACTAAAAATGAACAGTTTATCATCTTGGATCTGTGCAAGACCAAACTGTCTGCTCCTTTCTCTCCTAGGAGAATTCAATGGAAACTTCTCAATCTATAAGATGAGTGGTGGCCCTCCTCTATTTCCATCAACACTGAAGCTGAAGAGTGATACATTGAGGGCATATAACCCATCTAGTCCACTGGCCGATGCAGCCAAAGAAAACTAAATTATAAGATCTAGGCTCATCATTAAGTAGTCAGGATACCCATACCTCACCCAGCTTTAACAGAAATATTGAAATGGGGTGGGTATCAGCTTGGTCCCTTTCCCTCTAGGATGTGGGATACTCCCTGGTAATTAAAACCCATTAACTCATGTCCAATGGCTGGTACCAGGTATCTGTCACTTTGATTAATGCCCAGTAACTAGCGTCTGTAGCAATTTTCAGAGCCTGGTGCAAAAAGGTTTGACTGGGCATCTAATACCTGGAGACCAACTCAATCATCAGATAAAGACTGGTTAAGCAATGAAAACTGCTGAAGGGTCTCATATCTAATGCCCAAACCATAAATAATACAAGGCCTAGACAGCTTGGACCAGCAACTCTAGAGAAGACCATCTTTTCCTTATGCCAAAAGGTCAGTACTACTCTACAGTGTCTGCAACATGCTATAGTGTACCAATGATCTCTCCTAGGGCCTTGGAAGTGAAGTGACCCCGCTCTGGAATGGAAGCATCCATGAAGAGAAAAAAGAATACATTTTAATCTTTCTTTGTTTATAAGAGCAATGGCTTTCTCTTAAATTAAAATATATCAGCTGTCCACAAGGTACTGAAGAGGCATCCATGTAGATACTTTCTCTTATAAAATATTAAGCTGAAGGGGGTGTGTGTTTCTTGTACTGTAGCATTGCTAAAAGGCTGAAATCATCTGTCAAACAACAAAAGAAATTGGAAAAAAAATGTCAAGGGTAATGCTATCCATAACACTGTTATCAACTGGGATTACATTTATGCTGAAGATGATATCAAAGACTATTAAATGACCAAAACCAATACTGATAATGAATTAAAATTAAAGTTTTGAAAGATCAACTGCAATAAGAATACTACTACTAAATAGCAAAAAACATTTAGATTGACAAAATATCTTCAAGCATCCTGGACAGATTTCAACAATAAAGTCAAAGAAAAAGAAGGACCATAATTTCTGATTGATCGGAAGAGCCTAAAACACTGGATTGTATTGGTCTATTCTATGCTGCCACTTATTAACTGAAGGGAATTTTTACCTTGGACTATCAACTTGTGCCAGGAAAAGAGCAACACAATAATAGTAGGTAATTATTACTAATATTAAAATGACATTTTTGGGATAAAACCAAAAATTAAAATTTCATGCACAAGAGCATCATATGCCACTCAACTGTTTTTAATTTAATTTAATTTTTGAGATTTTTTTTAAATTTAACTTTTTACAATGAAAATATTAAAAACTAACTTGATAGAGGTTCTCAAACATATGCTGGGTAATAATAAATGTTAGTTGCTATTAATAGCACCTAGTTTCAAATCTAATTTGGGCCTAAGCTGCACACATATTTCGCTCTTAACATCCAATCTTTGCTGACATATTGCCAAATTCTTACAACACATAGCTGTTAGGGACTAATTCAGTTTAACAAAATGAATCAATGACAACTTTTTCTCTGATGATTTATAAAGAGAATGAAACCAGTCGGAGACCAATGGTGATTAGAATAACCAGGCCTGCAGATGGGAGGGAACACTCCAAATTCATTTGTTCATTACCCTCCTCTAGTTGTAACATACTTGGAAGTGAAAGCATCCATTTGAAGGAGACAATTTTTATCATTCATAAATCCACTGAGACCCTAAGAAGTATCTATAGAAGTGTATCAGTGCTTCGATTCAGTTCTTCCATCTCAACAGTTAATCTGATCACCAACAGAAAAAGAAAACTGAGTGAGACAGTTTTAAAATGTCAACAAGCCAAGTGTTTGCTACTGCCACTTAGTCTGTTTCTATAAAGAAACTACAAAATATACTTTCAAAGTTTGTCACACATCAAAAGGGTTATCTGCAAAAAAAGGAGACCCTATCGTCTGAGCACTTCAATCAACCTGACTACAAAAAAAACTGTTCAGTATCATACAATAAAAAACATCCTCTCTGATCCAGAGCTCTCTAGTAGAAAACATTAAACACAAAGAGAAGTTAAGTGAAAACATCAATAACATTGTGTGTGTGTGTGTGTGTGTTTGTGTCTGAGTTCACAAAGGCATATAATTAAAGCAAACTGTGTTCAAGTCCACTTGTAAGTCATTTGGATTAGTTGAATGTAGCAGTTTAACACAATCCTTGCATGACCAACTACACAAACTCTGCATTACATCAAATTTATTTGTTTTTATGCCTCATTCAATTTTGTTGCAAAATAAAGAGAAGAAATAAGCACATCTACTCTATTCTATTTAATGGTTATCTTCAACATAATACCTGTCAAAAAACCTTATTATCTTTAGGTAAAAATTGCTCCCACAATATCAAAAATGCAGAGGCAAACAAAATCTAAATCCCTTATTTATAGCAGCTGACTGCTTAAAAATTTTTTTAATCATTTATGTATTTAATGTTAATGCAATGAACCTTTATCCTTGTTTATAATGTAAATGACTGTAATCTTACCAAATACAAAGATTATTTATTCTAATTATTTAAACTTGTGCTATTTATTTGAGTTTTGAGTTTTAATACACTCTCAACAAAAAGGTCATTACAGTAGTAGGTTGTTGACGGTTATTTGTATGTCACTTCACATAAAAATTCAAAACAAAATACCTAAGGTTAAAATAAAACAGTGACATGCCCTTGTCTTTTCAAAGACAATGTTCATTAATTAACAAATGCCAGTTCACTGCAATGCTAACATACAACAAAAGCCAATGCCCACACAAAGTGACTTTTATTCCCTGCCAGTAAAGGTCAAGTGTAAGAAATATTTGGGAAGAATGAGTGAAGATAAAGAAATTTAAATATTCAGAACAGTGCTTAAAGGGGACAAAAACCCTGACCTGCAAAATTTTATTGTAAATAGAAGAATATGTAGTAGTTTGTGTATATAATCTATCCTATTTTTTTTCTTTGCATTTATTGTATTTGCACAAACATTTAATAATAAATATAGTGCTGAATACCGAGATCAAATGGAAAGAACCTACCCCCCAAGTTGTTATCTCCCTTTCATACAAGGAGGATGTGACGTCATTTGAGACGATTCCCGTACAACAGGCATATTCATATTCAGTGTTAGGTAGAAACGATGTTTCAATGCGCAGCAAATTATAAATTAAGTTTGTGCGAATTTCAGTTTTGCATGTTTGTCCCCTTTAAAACAGCTATCTGTGCCAATAATATTAACAAGAGACCCAAGTGGGCTTGAAACCACTCATATAACTTAACAGTTGACCACTTCACTAGACAGTATTGTGTAACAGCTTAGATACACTATGTATTAAACTTTTTTAAAGTCAATTTTACCCATTTAATATTTCCTAAAAAAAAAGTTTGTTCAAAAGATAATGTCATGATCACTATCCAGTCTCTTCCTCATAATCAAAGTCATCCAAGACCTTGATGATACAAACATATTTATCATGTTTTATAGAAACTGGATTAGAAGTAATGCCTCGAGATTTAAAGAGATAACAAGATTGGCAAATAAGATCTAACATAATTCATTAATATGCACCAATCTCATTATTATAGAACCTGTCTATGGCAATACAAATATAAGCTTTAGGAGGAGCAAACCCTGAACTTGAATTCTGGCTCTTGAGTTGTGATATGCTCAGCTCAAAAGATACAAGATTAACTCATAATATATGTAGATCTTGCACTAATCAAACACATTCTGCATTTTCATCATATAAGACTAGTTTACAAATTTTTTCAAAATCTGAATAAAAACATGGTCGTGACTTCAGCCAATCTGATGCAAGGTCACATCAAATAATATGCATGAATTTCCATAGTAATTATAAAGCTTATATTTCAAGTTTTATCAAAGTGGTAACAAATTCTGCCAATCAAATCCATGATATCAGACCTGTTTACCCATAAATTTTTCTGTCAGTATTTTAAGCAATGCCAGTCAGTATTTTCAGACTGCAGTCAGTATTTTCAGCACACGAATAGTAGATACTATCAATATACTATAATTATCATTATGTAGTATTACACGACATAATGACTATACGATATTGTTTAAATAACTCTTAGTTTGCAAAGACGCTGGTATTCAGTTGATTCTGTGTTTCAAGGCACAAATATGCAGAAATTGAACACCACTGACTTAAACATCCTGTTCATATTATAGTGATAAAAACCACAAAAAAATACCACAACATAACCAAATTTATTGTTGTTTACCTCCGTTACTTTCTCTAGAAATTCTGTTTTCTCAGCTTCACACATATCCATAACATTTTAATTAAAGCCAATTCTCTATTTTACATGGTTAATGACGACTTGATATAAAACATTATGACAGACATTGTTACCACCCATCCACTTAGAAAATAATAAGTTTATCTAGATAGGTGAAGGCAATCTTATTTATCTGATAAAATCTAGTATCATCTTTGTCAATATTTACTAGAATGGAAATAAGGTTAATAAATTATTTTTCATTGCTTCCGTTAACTTGTCAGCTGTACTCAATGACAAATTCATATTTGCGATCAACTCACATAGAATCGCCTCAGCAAATGTTATTTGTTTTTTAAGTATGTTTTGATCACTGACTTCCTTTCCTTTTATCATTGACAAAATGTTTCTATTTCCATTCACTAATGATTTCAATTATGTATGATTTTCTGATTCCACATGCCGTGAACAGTCAGTCATTTCTTCCACCATGTGCACAGGAAAAGTCTAAGTTGCAAACAGTGCAATGCACAAAATGTTCTCCTTTTGACGATGGTTTAAGGCATAGCCACAGAGTAGAATAAACTGGTAGAAAATGCTGCTTTCTGTGTTAGACTTTCCATTTTCATCATCAGTTTCGTGCTGAAACTTCCTTGTCAGCGGCATTTTCCTTTGTTTAAACAACTGGATGTTGAGAATGTCAAAATAAGTGACGTGGCACAAAATGCGGACCGAAGAGACGATACAATGAAACGAAACGGAAAAAAAAAGGCTTAAAAAATTAATTTTAAAAAGTAATAAATAAATGCAACCTCAAATCGTATTTTCAGTTCAATGACCGTACAGATGGGCTTTATTCCGTACAAATACGGTCAAATACGGTCGGGTAAACAGGTCTGTGATATTATTCATGCAATATCATACTTTCCCAAAATTTTGATAATATAAGCAATTACTTATTCAAAGTTTGATAAAATCAAATCATAAACATGGCCTCTAGAATGGGAAATATCTCAGCTAATCAAATGCAAGATAACCTCATTCATTTATGTGGATCTCACTCATTATCAATCCAATATCATCATGATACAAGTTCAAATTTCAAGAATGATAAGTATCGGATCAGAAATATGGCTTCCTAACAGGATAAACAAGCCCAGCCAATCAGACGTCACCTAATTAATTTGTGTAAAGCTCGATCGTTTTCAAACTCATCCAGAATCTATATGATATAAGCCCATATTCCAAGTTCAATTAAAACTATATAAGACATGGCCTCCTAAGTCTTATCAAGCTTATTAGATAAACAATCAACTCATTATTGTGTGCAGATCTAGCTTATTGTCAAACTATCCAAGATCTTAATGATACGAACATTCTAAGTTTGATCAAAATTAAAATAGAAATTGGTCTCAAGAATGGTAACATGGTTAACTAATCAGATGCAAGATTACCTCATTACTATGCATGGATCTCACTCACCATCAAACTTGTCAAAAGATTTTTATGATATATACCTAAGATCCAAGTCTAAATGAAACTTGGTCTCTAAATGAAACTTGGTCAAAAATATAAATTCCAGTGTGGTTAAAAGCAATTGTACAATGGTCATACCATGAGCTCACTTTACCTTATGGTGAGGTGGGCTAAAAATGAAGAAACAGACATTAAGCTTTAGAAAAATGCATAACAAATTTTTAGTTGGATCAAGCAGAATTTTTCTAAGACTGTTTTGCAAAAGATGGCAACATCCAAAATAGGTTACTATTTAAAACAGTGACAAATATAAACAAACTAGCCCTCTATCAGTGTTAAATGTGACAAATATCAACAAACTAGCCCTCTGTCATTGCTCAATGTGACAAATATCAACAAACTAGCCCTTTCTCTCTCAGTACTCATGTGACAAATATCAACAAACTAGCCCTCTCTGTGCTCAATGTGACAAATATCAACAAACTAGCCCTCTCTGTGCTCAATGTGACAAATATCAACAAACTAGCCCTCTCTGTGCTCAATGTGACAAATATCAACATACTAGCCCTATATCAGTGCTCAACAAAATTTTTTTACACAGACTTCAGAAAAGCGACTTAAAAAATTCTTTTGACAGGGACATATTTCTGTACTATTGTTTTGACTGTTAAACTAACAATACTTTAAATAAAATATATAAAATCTTCAAAACTTTACTAATTATCTGTGTGTACTGCCTCTCAAAATAATGTATTTAGAGAAAACATTTTTAATGTCCACTTAAATTTTTAATTTGATTTCGTTACAGTTAATATTTTCTCCATATCCTGTAAAAACATGCTCAGTCATTTTAACAGTCTGCATGCTGCAAAAATTATCAAATATTCTCAACCAAAAGTTGAAAATAGAAATGACGGCACTGGTCCTATTATTACATCAGCCAGTGAAAAACAGTAGCTTCCGTTTCATACATTAGTTTATCTTGTAAAAACAGAACCCCATCAGTGATGAATATTAATAGTTTACCAGTCCCAGTACTAATTTGAGGGACCTAGAGATGGAGAACTAGCAGGGGAATCGATATTAATAATTTACCAGTATCTCTCAACAACTTAGAGGGACCTACAAATGGAACTCTAGCAGGTGGATGAATATTAACATTTTACCAGAATCTCTCTTCTAATTTAGAGGGACCTACAAATGGAGCCTAAGCTTGTTATTAATATTTCTATTTTACCAGTGTCTCCCAACAGTTTCAAAATGAAAATGCCACATCTCATTATTGCATTAAGAATCTTTACAAGCCCAATGGGCAACTCACTTAGAAATATCAGAGGGATCTTTTTTGCTCTGTTCCTAGTTTTACAGGATGAATCATAAAATAAACATGCTTACTTTTATAATTGATCAATCTTGAAAGCTGTAGAGACTATATTTAATAATTTTCCCATGACTGGGATACAAATGCACATGGAAGTCACTATTCATTATTTTGGGAAAATATTTAAGTAACATATATTCTAAATTGAAAATGCAATATAAGTTATTCATTTGTAATGATTTATATTCAACAGAAAAACCTCAAAGAGTCTGAGGAAAAATGTGCATGACAGGCATATACAAAATGCTACCTAATAAAAAAACTTGACCACATATAAACTTTATGAACATATTATTTTAAACCATTTTTTAAATATTTTTACTAATGTTCTTTGCAGTCAAGACTTGAATACAATAGTAAGCACACAGTTTAAATAAAAGACACAGACACAGTGACACAACTCTATCTTTCTGTTACAATGGCTTACAGCCTCTTCATTATGGGTTGTCTATCTCCTTGAAAAATCAGGGCCATTTTAAATTAATTGTCTTAACTTACCAACACTCTCTGTAGCAGAGTTGTATAGCCCTTCTCCTGTTCTTTCAGATGCTCAATCAATGACTGTAATCTCTCTACTTCATCCCTGGGGCCAGGCTACAAAGGTAAGGGTGACAAATAAACTCTAATTCAATATATAAACAAAATTCATTTACTTCACTGTTAAAAAGTACTTTACATGTATATCATGAAAATCTTTGTCTTGCACAAATGAGACATTACATAATTCCAATTGGTAACCAGAAGTCAATGTCCAAAATGTTAACAAAAAGAAGAATACAGACTAAAAGATATAAAGATAATAATGCAAATAAAAAAACAATTAACTATATACACCCCAGTCAGCACAATTTACATTGTTTTATACAAGTATACATGTAAAACAAAATATGAGCCCTGTTGAAACAACCAGACTAATCCCTTCAATGTACTGAAAGCGACAAAAACGAAAGTGGATTTACAGCATCTCTTAAGAGGAAAAATGAACAGAGAAATTCAAAGTATATGTAAGCTTTCTTAACAAGTAACAAGACAGTTGCTTTGTATTATGATAACAAAAGTATTAATTTCATCTATGCAAATTATTTCTGACAACTATCAACATTGTTCATGTCAAAAGTGATGGGATACTGCTGTTTAATTTCATAATGTGTTACAACAGTGTCTACAGTATCATTGAGTACACTTGCATTGAATAAATAATTAAAAATCTTTGTAAAATGCATTCTGGTACCAGCTGCAAAAAGCACTTCCTTAGCCACACAAATGATGCACAGACTTCATATACATGACATATAATTCACATTGTAAATTCTGAATGTCATTTAAAACTCAATATGGATTCAAAGCAAACAATAAATATTATGGATTTCAGTAAACAAAGGTAGATTGATGATTTTATTTACTGAACTAGGAAGAATTCTGTAGCACCTCTACATATTCTAATACTTTTTTCAGTTATTTTTAGCTTTAACCCTGAAAAGTCTTCACCATTGCAACTCCACCCAAGATAGATGGAAACAAATGTATAAAACTTTTGAAAAATCTCCCAACCAAATTACAGACAGCATTTTATATCTCCATCTTGAATGGTATAGGTGGAATACCATACATACATAATTACAAGTATAATTTAATTTCAAACTGCAGACCCTGTAACAGTAACTACAATTGACCATATGACGGCCAAGTAATTTTTTAAACAAAAATGTATCCAGATACAATAGTAGCTGAAATTTCAAGAAAAACTACCCTTGAAGCATCAATTGTTATTAGGGGGTGACCGGAAACCGCTCTTGACATTCGCTCCGGACGAATAGTGCAGTATCCAGCAACATCCAAATTTGCTGGTTTTCTATAGCTGAATAAATCTGGATCCGGATTTCTGCTTAGTGAATCTGGGGCCTGACTCATAATTTGTGAACAATACAAACTGTCAACACAAATCTGAAACTTACCAGCAGTCCAGAACTTAGGAATGCAAAACATAACTAATTTCAAATTTAGCCAATATATCAGCACATTATTTTTTTAATCAATAGGTGGCGGCATGGTTCAAATATTTTTTCATCGATAGATAAAGATTGAGCGATATCTTGCAGCGTTTTATACAGTCGCCAGTTAATTAAAAATAAATATTAAATTAAATTTAAATTAATAAAAGTTAATTATTAAATAGAAATTACACCCCTTGGGCCTCTGGACCCATTCTGGCATTACACTAAAATATTGTAGATTAACTGAGGCTTGCAAGCAGTGATGGTTGCGTGCAAGCAGTGACATCTGGATCCGGCAAATAGTGCCCCAACGATCCGGTGGCAAAATTCACATCAGATCAACCCCATATTCTTATGAAAACGTACTAAGCAAATGGGGAAAAAAAGTCAATATTCTTATGAAAACGTACTAAGCAAATGGGGAAAAAATGTCTCAATCATGCAAAACAATGATTTGATGTTGCCGCCACAATTAAAAACCGGCATTCCTTTGGTAGACCAAAGCTGTCCTTCAACAATGACTTCAATAACACACACACACCCTTCATCAAAGGAAGATGACCACAATCTTCAATAAAAACAAGAACCATTCTTCAAAGGAAGTCAGTACTGAACTTAAATAAAAGCAATGGAATATGATTATTTCATTTTCGAAAGTGACTGGAATACTTTTACTGTGCCTTGATTGTTTCATTTTTTCAGGAAAATAAGTTTATGCTTACGAACTCTATAGACGGCGCTTAACACTCAAACTTGGGATGTACTGAAAAGTAAATGTGCTTCATCATTCGTTATGTGATTGTGCTAATTTTGTCTCACTGAATTCCAACTTATATGACCTGTGATAAAAGTACTGAATATTTTTAATCTCTTGTGTGTGCATAGTTTCGATCAAATTACTTGTATTGTGGATTGAATATGTCACGTGATTCGTTACTACATGGTGTTGTTACTTTATTAATTGCTATACATTAGACATGCATATATATAAACAGCATACACGTTTATGTACCAATGCATCGTTTTCTGAATAAAGTAAAATATTATATATGCCTTTTGTTTTCACTACAGGTGTATTTCTCATTTAATATGTATTGACATAAGATGATATCTGTGCCAATGAAGCACATATTTTTGCACCCACATTTTTTACCAAACCCCACCCCACTACCGCACATTTGTTTGGTACTTGCATCATTTTCTTCAGCTAACCGACCTGGTTGCATTTAATACATTTTGGTCTATAACACGGTCAGGTTCGATGGCTCCCAACTACCATTTTATAGTGGGGTCACTGTATCATCTTTACCAAAAAACAATCTTATAACCATTTGTCATTATTTTTCCTTTCTGCTATGGTTACATGTCATCTTCACCAGGATTTTACCTTATTTAAAAAAATTAAGAATCCTGCTAATGAACTAAACCATAACTCTGCAATACGGCCAAAGAAATAAATATGTGTTTTTCCTATTGCATGGTTTTAAAATTAGGGTAGTAGGTAGACTTTTTTAATAAAAAAAAATTAAATATATTATAATGATCAGTATATATATATATATATATATATATATATATATATATATATATATATATATATATATATATATATATATATATATATATATATGTATATGTATTATGTACAAAGCGTATCAAGTACTGGGGTAAACCAGCTCTCAATAGCTCAATTAGATGCAAAAATCGATTTTTTAAAAATTTGTTTTGTTTGGTGGGGATATTTTACTCTGGGGGAAAAAATGCTAGGGTAGGAACCAAAATTTAAATAACATAACATAACCAGAAACACATAATTTTGAGAGTCAGGTGGACCTAAGGTTCATCTATAAAATTAGCATTATTTGGACATGATGTTTTTTTTAGCTCTCACTTCGCTTGAAAATGTAATGTCATTTTACATAGAACTGAAAAAGGTCATTCAACACAAACTGTTTTCATCACAATAATATACAAAAACTAAATACACACACACATGCATTGTATCAAATACAAAACAAGCAAAAAACAATATTTCTGAGCACCAATCAACAAAGTTAACAAAAATGCCATTTCAAGGGATGACAGAGTACTGGATCAAGTTCATCTTCAAAACACTGATGCCACTTACTGGATCTTAACAATCATCCTTTTTCTATTGTCCACAACAATTTACTTCTGTCACATCTGTTGAAACAGCTCACATAAAAAATAAATATATGAATGAATGAATTTGTAATACCAAAGCATTCATTTGGACTTTTATAATGATTTAAAGCATTATTTGATTTCATGGTTGTACTGTACATACTCACATATAAAAATTTATTATTTCTGCATTAGCATACCTGCCATAACAAAATATGTCGCGCGAAACTCCTAAACCCCTGACACAGTTGTTTAGAAAAACTAGAGTTTCAATAATCTTATGGAGAAAAGAAAGATATATTTTTGGACCACCACTATACATGCTTGCAGCAAGTAGTTGGTATAAATAGAAAACTGTCCATGTCCATGTAAACCATCAGGGCAGTTTATACAGCTAATTATCAGAGGCATTTAAAAGGTAAGACAGTCAGAAATGAGCAATCAACATTTTCACAAATTACTTTAATTTGCCATAAATAGATTGGGAAATGCCCAGTCAAGTCCTTTGAACACTGTTGTTGAAGAGTCCATAAAACTAATTTGTGAAAAGTACACTAAGTGGAGCAACCCAATTCATTTGAAGTTAGGTAAATAATAGACGTGCCTAGTAAAGAACAAAAGTTGTTACACATCATTGCACTGAAAAAGAATGCTGAAGCCATCTTTGTTCAATGCTACTGGCAAGTTTATGATCAGCAGCAACATTTATTTGAAGCTGAATTTCACTCTAAAAAGCAAAACATGATTATTTTTATAAATCAGCAGTTGAAATGGTGTATAGGTGCAATATATTTATACTGGTTATATTTTGAAACACAGCTGTAATTTTAGAAGGATTAGTCCAAGTTTTCTCTGTCAATAGGGTGAGATGGGTCAGAGGAAACTCACATTGCAACAGGACGCTTTCTATTTTTTTTACACACCATATCAATATTAGTCATCCATGAGTATACAAGATCCATTGACATAGCAACACCACACGTTTGATGCTCCCTCACAGCAATTCAGATGCAGAAAGATCATTTTCTATGCTGAGAAAAATGCAACAAGATCTTCAAGGAAGTCTGAACAACAGTAACAAACAGTCTCTAATGACTGTAAATATCAAAAGAGAGAAACTTGGCATTTTTTTCATTATTTAATGTCTGTGTGGTTGTGTTTCTATTTGTGTGGGCACATACATGTATTTGTGTGGTGATGATACTGGACAATGCTAAGTATTATATGTTTAGCTTTTAAGTGTATTAAATGTTACAGACAAAACATTGTTTTTTTCTTTTTGATCAAATCTGAATTTCAATTAACATTTTTTCTATAGGTTTATAAAGAAAGATAACTTTTTTTAATTGGATGATGTTGCTTTTCTTGATCATATGTACTGACCACAGAGGACTTCAAAATACTGAATAAAAAAAAAACAACAAAAAAAACCAGCATTGTCTGGGAATATGGCAGGTATGCATTAGATACGAGAATAAAGGCAAGATTAGTTGTCAGCAGCAGGCAAGAAAATTACATAAAGATTCCGAGTTTCTGCAAGACAAAGTAAGTGTTGTGATCTATCATTATAAGCAACCATAAACTATCCAGACCAAGCCTAGATTTCACCAACACAACTGAAATCTGCACTTTAAAGTCTGGAATCCCACACTCTGATTGGCCAAAATTAAGGCCTCATTTAAAACTGACCAATCAGATGTCAAGTAAAGACTATTTTTTTCAAACCTATGTTGGTGAAATTAGAAACAAAACATTTTTCATCAATAATTGTTTCACTACACAATCCATCCCAGAACTACACGTAATATAACCAGTCAGATGGCATGCAAATAACAATCCACTGACCCACAGTTTCTGTAGCAGTTCCAGATAATTTTGCTCCTGCTCCTTCAGGGACAGTATGACTTGCTTTAATTTAGAAGACTTATCTCTCTCCATCTATATCAGGAAAACAACAGAGTATTACACACACGCTCAGGAAGTCAAAACAACTGAAAATTCAACATTATAAGTAAATATCTGCCTTTAAACCAAAATTTACTTGAGACAAAATATATTTATATGAGAGGGATGGTCCCACTAAAATATGAAAAACTGAGCTGACACAAAAAACAAAGTTCTCAAAAAGTCATCAAAACTTGACCAAATATAAAAATCTAAACATTTAACTTGATCAAGTATTTATTTTAAGCTTCAGACCAAATTTGTTTCAAATCCATGGAAATTTTGGATAGTTGTTGAAAAAAAAAAATTGTGACACACAGGACATATCTGATGGAAGGACAGAAATCACACTTCAAGCCCGCTACAAAGAATATGAGCAGAGTGAAAATCCACATCTGGTATACCAATGTATCCAAGTCTGACAACACAAAAGGCCAACATTTACAGTATTTCTCCAATGATTACACCAGTAGGTCAGCCAATTAATTTTACAAAAGAAAATGTGAAGAAGATGTGACCTTATTATCTTACAAAGGTATTTTTTAAAAATTTACATTTTAAAAAAGGAGGCAGATATGGAAACATTATCATAAAGTACAAATTTATCATGGATAAATAATAAAAACATGAGACTATACTGTAAATAATATGGCATGCATGGAAGCATTACCAAGGAATGATAACATAAATATTAACCCCTATCCTAAAGGAGATGAGTCTGAAGTAAAAAAATACTTCAAACTCTTCAAAAAATATTGTGGATACAATATGTCACAAAGAATATCTGATTATGATGATGATGATGATGATGATGATGATGATGATGATGATGATGATGATGATGATGATGATGATGATGATGATGATAATGATGATGACCATAGTAAATACCAAATTTCAAAAAAATGCAATAATTTTATAAATTCTATCAAATGTTCCATCCAGTTTAAAGTATAAAAAAAAATAATTCTTCCAATAATTACAAGAGAAAAAAAATGACCATAATATACATGTTTTTCATGACAATCCATCAAAAGCTGTGGAACTAAGAACTCAGCATTCAAAAGATTTTAATAGGCTAATGGACACAATGATTTGTGTATACCTCCACCCCTAAGAAAGCTAAGATATAAAAAGAATTCTGTAGTGTGTGGCAATAATACAGTCTTCATTAAAGATGTCAGCATCATGTCATTAACATGATATGAAATTTTTAAGTTATTTTTTTTTAAGATACAAAAATTCCACATCTTCTTACCTTTGTAGTGTTTGGTCATATATTCTTCAGCTCAAAATCAGTGTGAAACCGATTTATGTAATTTTTTTTTACATGTTTAAAAGAATAATCAAGAACTGTCAATTCTGATTTGAGCTGTTCTCTATATATTTTCAAAAATGTTTAACTCCTTGAATTGACTATGCCAAGGTGAGATATCATATTTCCTTTTCCATGCAGTCATTCTATCAAAGGTTTACAGTCTGTAGTTGTCTTTTTACTGAATTCAAAGCATATAAACAAACCTCCTTATTTGCAAAACAACAATAGATTCATCAAAATTTATGTTTCAATCTAATGTGATGTGTTCCCTGTATCATTGTCCAACAAACATCATCTCTATCCTGGAGTAGGAAAGGTGAATCTTATACCTGCCAATGATCTCTGGTCTACATTTTCTTGTCTGACTTCCTGCAAGTATACCCATTTGTGTCTATATTTAAAAGTTTTAATTCATCACTAAGGATGACCTCTGAGCAGACCTTTTCCACAGCCCAATGTAATTTGGATCTTAACCATTCAACATTATGCAGATAATTTATTTTCAAAATTGCAGTTCTTTTTGCAATGGACCATCTTTTATTTCCTTCTTTTAATCTTCTCCATTTTGTTGGAGTAATGGTTGTGGTGCAGACAAATTAAATAAACTGGTCAGAGCTGATAAGCAAATCTGTTCTTCACCAGATGAAAAAGTACCTCATTGTCTTTTCCCTTTAAAACCTGGGTATCACCAATAATGTACAACGATATATAACACAATAATTGTCTTCAATATAATCTCTAATAATATTCTAATACAAAAATAAACCATAAAATATACAAGCAAGTCCCTGTTTGCCTAACATAGGCACTTGTATTACAGAATAAATCTATTAGTTATACTTTTCTATGTTCACTATTTTAAATGCCTTTAGGAGAGCCAGTGATGTCAAGCACTGTAGCATCATGCCGCAGACATGTAGCATGATGTCCCACCCAGTCACATTATCCTGACTCCAGGCCAACCAGTCCTAACACTAACCTCTTAATGCTGAGCATCAAGCGAGGCAGCTGTTAATACCATTTTTGTAAGTCTTTGGTATGACTCAACTTGGAATCAAACCCACAACCTCTTGGATCCACAACAGAGGCTCTAACCACTAGAACATCGGAGCAGTTCCATGACTTTTGATAATAATCATATACTCCTGAGATCATTTTGATCAAATCCAAGCAAAATCAACTCTAAAGTGGTAACAAGTTCAGCAAATCTCATTCAGGATCACCACCTTAGGTCATGATCATTAAAAAAAAAAAATAATCATCAAATATCTGACATTATTGACAAGATGATCCAAATCAGGTCATACATTTCCATGAGTGAAAAGAAACTCAAACAGATGCACAGTAACCTCCTTCTGATTCATTATTTATGGCCACCTGGCAGCCCCAATTTTCTTTGGAGGTCACAGAATATTTTTTTTTGAAATATCCCAATCAAAAGATAGTAAGTTTGGCAAGCCAGAAAATTTTCTACTCATACCTTTCATAAGAACTGTTACCAGATCTGAACCATAATTTTACCTTTATCACATCATAATTCATCTTAAACAAATGTTTGACATGGCTTTGAATTACATTTATCAAATTAAGTTAGGGCTCAAGCTGGATACAAAATTTAGGCAAAATTACACCTCTTCCGCCACTGATTGGAAAAATCAAATAAAATAGGGAGAAGTGGGTGAAGAAATTTCTTAACAGTCACCATAAACCAATATTTTTGCATATTTTCCTGTCCGATATAAAATAATATGTCTACCAAGTTTGAATTTGTTTTAAACTGGGTCAAAAAAGTAGATTTTTGACTTGTTTTTTAAGGATCACGCATAACTTTTTGGCAAAAATTCTGTACATAGCAAAATAATTTCTGTCATTTATGATCATCAAATTAGCACTAAAAATGTCTGCAGAACATACAACCTTTCTTCATTCTTTCTCAATGAAGGTTAAATTGACATGACAGTTGACTTTTACTTTGATTGTTAATGCAATGTACTGAAATATCAATGGGGTAAATGTACAATGAAATCAATGCAAGGCAAAGTGAACATCGCTTTGGGCCTGTTTAGGTGAAATGTCAGACACTGAAGTGACTATTTCATCTGAAATCACCTCTAGGATAGACCCTGTAAGTAACTGGAATCACCAACATTGTTGAAAAGCTTAAATGACATCGATGCAAGGCAAAGTGAACATCGCTTTGGGCCTGTTTAGGTGAAATGTCAGACACTGAAGTGACTATTTCATCTGAAATCACCTCTAGGATAGACCCTGTAAGTAACTGGAATCACCAACATTGTTGAAAAGCTTAAATGACATCGATACAAGGCAAAGTGAACATCGCTTTGGGCCTGTTTAGGTGAAATGTCAGACACTGAAATGACTATTTCATCTGAAATCACCTCTAGGATAGACCCTGTAAGTAATTGGATTTACAAACATTGTTGAAAAGCAGACAGAAGCAGACAATTCCTCATTCTCCCAACAATGGATATGTCATCCTTTCTTAATTATGTTTTTTCTACTGTACACAGTGGGAATGGAAGACAGTTGTAATCAGTATTTAGAGTGTTGTCTTGTGTGTAGTTGGTAAATATGCTGAAATATTCCTATCATTTAGAACACAAAACATTAATTTGATGTGAAACAAACTAGCGGTGCCATCTGATCATAGGGCACCTTTATTACAAATAACACCAATTATGAACAGTATTATTATAATGCAGTCAAAATTTATTTTATGTTACATGAATAAACAGATCAGTTTGTTATAAAAATGCTGTTTTTTTTTTTATTTCAAGCACATCAACAACCATTCTGCTACTATTTAAATAATCAACTTCTAACAAAATTAAGTAACTAATTTTTGGTTTAATATTAATCTTTTAATCTTCAGTAAAGCTACATAAAAAATTTTGCAAAAATATTATGAGTGATGACAGGAGTTTAGAAACAATAAACCATACACTATGTATTACAAATTCCCCCAAAATACTCGTTTTGCAATGAAAACTTCACAATTATTAGAATGGAGGGTCAAAAATTTTATTGTTGGAATCATCCCTGTCAATAATATATGTTCAAATACCATCCTTACCAAACTTTTCCAAGATCCTAATGCTTATAGTCCAAGTTAATCAAAACTGAATTTAATAAATATGGCCTCAAGAGTGTTACAAGTTTCATCCATTAGATGCAAGATCACTTCCTCAATATGTAAGGATATTACTCATCCAACTTATCTGATGTATATTCCAAGTCTGATCACAACTGGATGAAAAATATATGGCCTCTATAATAATTACAAACTCAGTCATTCAAATACAAGATCACCTTGAATATTTCATTTGCTCGGATTTCACTCATTATTGCATTTCTTTCTGAAAATGAGTATACTAGACTATATTCCATGCTTTATCAAAACCAAATGAGAAATCTGCCTTCCAGTGTGGTAACAAGCACCTGTTGATGGATGGATGACATGCCAGGCCAGGTGAGCTAGCTTCTCATTTGAAATGAGACCATGTATACTACTATGTTGCTTGAAACATGAGATTTAATAAATATCAAAATAATAGAAAATTATATATTCAAATGCTGATCACAAGTATTTGGGAAAATAAATGTTTCTAGTGTGTTTTTAATTAAAAACCTACCCGATCCCCTGATTTCTGCAGTGAATCCATCAAGGAAGTTGCTTGCTTGATGTAATCACGAACCTGCATCAATCGTGCCACAATCTGATTGGAGTCAGGCTGAAATACAAATTTGTACAACAAATGTCAAACCCTACTGGAATCTTCAGCAAGTTTAATAAAATATGTACCATCATTCAAAATCATATTAACCAGATAAAACCTTATTAGTGATACTTTCGCAAGCATGTCTCGTTATTAATCAGGTATATCATTTTTACTGATTACCTCACAAACATGTGTCAATATTAACCAGGTAAATGCTTATTATTGATAGCTCAACAAGTCTGTCAATATCAACCAGATAAATACTTATTACCAACAGCCTCACAAGCAAGTCTGTAAATATTAACCAGATAAACAATAATTATTACTGATACCCTCACAAGTATGTCAATATTAACCACCCTCTTACAGCAACTTTAGTGTTAAAATGTTTGTCAAATGCATTTTTTAAAAAAATCTTTTAACTTCACTTAATGTATTTTTTTTACTTTTAATGATCCAAATATTTTCCCATGTAGTACTCAAACTTAAAGTGTAAGAATGCAACTTTGATTTCACTCTTTGAAAAAAATGGTACAACAAATAAATTTTCTTTACATTGATGTCTATTAGAAGCACAAGGAACAAACCCTAATTTTTTATAGTATGTATTATCTAAACTTATTTTCCTGTTTCTTTGTTTCTTTTTTAAATAATTCCTTTATATTGGTGGTATCCAGGAAAAAGCAGCAAGGTGCTGTCCTCCCCTTCATATTTCCAGATAGATTTAAACCTTGGACAGGTATATTGTTAGTTACATGGTATTTCCAAACGCAAGGGTAGTCTCACACTTAAAGTTTTATTTTATAACCTCTTGGCCCAATTCAATATTTTATGACCTTTAACAACTACCCAGCACAGACTGCAACTGCACTTACAGCCCCATCTCTTAAATTCTCTTCCCTGTTGTTATTGCGGTTCCTCCTGTTTACCTGGCCATTTGCCATAATCTGGGGCTGTGGGTCACCTGGGCAAGATGTATCCTGACGGGTGTAGTTGGGAGGATTCTCCCGTTTGATGACCACATTCCTCTCATTATTCTTCTCTCCGTCTGTGCTCAGTTGCTGAAATTGGAAGAGAAACTCTTTGGAATTTATGAATTTATTTTTGGCAGCTGTGGCCATGATCATCTTAAAATGGACACAAATGGTTTGTTTACTGGTTTTTGTTCTTTCCTAAAAACAAAAGTTATGTTTGGGTATGAAACCTTACTGGTTGTCATCATTTAAACAATAATCTCCTTGTTTCTGTCATTTTGAAACAAAAATTCAACAAAACCTACCCCTACCCACCCCATGGCTTAATGTTCCATCTGCAAACAATGATATGGTATAGATTTTTTTTTTAATATCAAAAACCATAATGTGTAAATGACTCTGAAATTACAAAAGTACCTAACTTAAAAGTTACCTATATCAAACAAAATCTGGTATTGAAGGAAAATTAACTGCTTGTGACATGAAGAATAAGTATTAATCAAAGTTTGATCTTTTAGAACTTTATAATTGGATAATTTCTCAATTTCTTTCCACAATCAACAACTTTCCAAATGTGCAAAATATTGACATCTGTAAAATCTTCATATATATGAGAGAGGTATTTGTTCATATTTTAAACATTTTTGTTTATACCATTCAGGTTATGCAACAAGATTGATAGCTGATAACCAAGGTTTTTACAACTGTTAGACATTTTCTATTCAATTTTGGAGATGATTTTATTTTCCACATTCTCAAGAAATGTTAAGTTTATGTTTAGTTATTTTGCCAAGGTGAAAAGTTGTAGGTTCCTGAAGATGGCTGCACAAATCTGACATAAATATAAACCAGTCTCTCCTGTATATCCATCGTCTAAATTCAACTTCACATTTGTTCTGCATAATTCTTTTAACATTTTCTATATGAACTTTATGGCAAAAGTAAATTGGCATACCTGTATATCAATGATTGACTGGTTGCAACATAGTAATGCTACATAAGAGATACTTAAATACCTGTATTTCTTGGACATGTCTGGTGGGTCAATGGTTTTGACCAGCACATAGGTAATAGTTTTCAAATATCATTATATTAACATTTCTTTGATTTTTTTTTTTATATTTTGAACCTTTATAATGCCAAACGAACACCATAACATGTAAATTTCAGTGATCACTAGGTCCAGTTTACAGATTTTCTTTGCCATTAAATTGATAAAGGTGTTGCAGAAGCTTATTTCAAAGGTGACTACATCATTATTTAATGGACAATCAACAGACATGTCATTTAGTGTCTTCTTTCTGTTTTCACAATTTATTAAGCACTCTATAAACTCAAAATATTGTCACATTTCTCTCAATGCAGAGCTAATTATTACCATACATCAATAATGAGATTTTTTTCATAAAAAAAAGCCATAAAAGTTTGTTAGATTTCATGTACATTTCAATTGTATCACTTTACCTTCTGTTACATTACAAGCAGTTGAGACAGAAAATAAGTGAAAAACTACTGCTAATCTGTTAATACTATTCAATAGATGTAAAGAAATTGTCAATGGAAAACAAAAGTTAGTTGGATTAGGTGGGATACAGACACAGACATGCCAACCCTTAACAGACTTTATCTGTAAGGCAGTCAATATTAGTTTCACAAGATCAACAATGTTTCAATAAGGTGTATTAAAATATTATATACTGCTATTGTCAGCACTGAAATGTGCAATCAAAAAGTTGAGAAATGTGGTCTAATGGAGTGAAAGCAACACTATAACTAGAAAGTTTGTGAAGTACACTTAGGCCTTAATGACATCTAGGTCAGTTTCAGAAACTGCAATTCCAATCCCCACCGAGGTAAATTACTTCTGCTGTATCTCTAAACCTTAAGAAATTTTTATGTTTTATAATTTATGTAGCACACAATGGACAATTCTCAAAGTGAAATGGCATAATGACCAACAAAATGAATCTGGAGCAAACCCAGACAAGCCAATAACTGGATTTGACTGCAGTGATCATATATTTGATTACTGTTCCATAAATCAATAACACAAGAGTTGTGTCTATAAGCATTACAGTAAAATCATATGGTTTGGCAGGTCTGCAGATGAAATAAAACCTTAACTCCCATTCAGGTACTTATAATTATAACAGCACACAAAACTATGCTGAGAAATGAAAAATAAAATTTATATCAACTAAGTTAATGACATGCATATGTGGATATTATATGGTACTAGCATGGGAAAAATTTACCAATGACCGTACAAAAGCATAACAAGTGGCCTCATCTTTATTAAGACCACCTTGTATAAAGTTTGAAATGATGTAGCATACATAAAAGGAAATTAAAACAAGAGGCCTATGTGGGCATGATATTACTCACCTAGCTTAAATAAACAAAAAGTTTCAATAAGCAGGTTTATGTAACACTGTAAGAACATAATTTGTGTAGACTCTCTCTCTCTCTCTCTCTCTCTCTCTCTCTCTCTCTCTCTCTCTCTCAGGAACATAAGTTGTGTAAACTATCTCTCTCAAATTTTATATCATGTTGATCTTACTTATTTTATCTTAGTAAAAAGTTATTTCCATCAAATTGGATCAGAAATATGGCCTCCAAAGTGATAACAAACCAAGCTAAGTCAGATGCACCTCATTATTTTGCACAAGCCTCACTAAAAATTGATCTCAATGATATAAGCCTAATGCAAGTCTGATCAAAGTTCGATAAGAAATATGACTTCCAAATTATTAACAATCTCAGCCAATCAGATGCAAAATAACTTAATTAGTATGCAAGAATCTCACCTATTATCAAACATATCCAACATATGAATGATATAAACCCATGTTTCAAGTTCAATCAAAACTGGACCTGAAATATGGCCTTCAGAATGGTAACAAAGTTAGCCAATCAGGTGCAAGATAACCTTATTATTCACTTAATTATGTCTGAATTCTCCTGTATACCAAACTTGTCCTGGATTTTGCTGATACAGTAAGAAAGACCACTGCTATATAAGACCACCACTCTTAACAGAACAGATTTTCAATACATAAATTATTAATTACAGTTATGACCGGTCATGAGACCTGTCTGTTTAAGAGACCTTAAGGCAGAAGGGGTGGTCTTTCAAGAAGGGTTCTACTGTATAAGTCCATATTCTAAGTTTGAAATCAAATCAGAAATAAGGACACCAGAGAGATAATAAGCAACTGTTGATGGACATACAACTGGCATTAAATGCTGGACCATTCCATAGCTTACTTGGCCTCACAGCCTGCTGATCTAAAACCATTAAATTATGGTTATTATACCATGCACATGGACACAGATATGTACATGTGGATAAGAAAATGATTGCTGAACTTCCACCAAGGTGGTCTTAACAAAAATGAGGGTATAACAACAAGTGCATGAAAACAACATGGGATGACACTGTATTGATATATTCCATGAATAAATGATAACTACTGGATTATGTATTGAAGTGCATTTTCATTACTCTGAGGATTCCAAATTACATGAAACAAAACACATGATTGCATATAAGACTGTGCACAAAAAAAAAATGACTGACAGAATTCCTTACATCTTCAAGATCACTGAAAGTCATATGTTGCTTGAGATTTTCTAAAGCTACTCTTTGTGATGTGGGAGTGTTTGGAGTGATCTTAGTCCGAGGATAAGTCCGTGGAGTTCCATGCTGACGTTCAGAAGATGGAGGAGAATCTTGAGAAAGGGATTGCTCACGTTCCCACTCAGGGTTTCCTTTCTTTCTCCTCTTAGTTTGATCAAAGTGAGCACTGGGTCTCCAGTCAGAAAAGTCCTGTCAAATGAGTGATGGTTGAACAACAAATGTTAGGGGTGTCTGGAAAGGCACTTCTCGATTACTTTTTCAACCCATCCACAAAAGCTTCTTTACCAAAACCATGCTCCTTTCTGGTTCACATTCAAGTGTGCATGTGTTTGTACAAAGACTATGACAAAAGGTGGTATGCATGTGTTTGCAATAAAGATGGAAAGAAAAACACAAGAAATTCTAGTTGAATACTAGTTTTGCAATAGCATTAGAATGAAGATGCTTTCATGGTAAATCAATAAGCATGAGTTATCTTGAGATAAATGGGTACCTAATAGAAGACTTAACAAGGATCATATGTTTTAAGTGTAACCTAATTCTTGTCTCCTAAAAATAAAGCCCTATCATCCAAGCAGTCTACTCTAGAGCTAAAAATGCCTGAATTTGAAGAAAAGTGTGTATGTGTGGGGGTTGTGTCTAGAAACAAGAGATTTAACAAAATAAACCAGGAAGGACTGCCAAAACAATTACATGATTTCTTTTGCATGTGATTGATTTTTTGATGCATGATGATTAAGGTTGCAACAATTACACGTGCAAATGGCTTACTTCAGTTAAGTAACTGTAAACATTTCAAAAATCAGTAATAATGTAAGCAAACATGCATGTGGTTATAACTGATACAAGAACTACTTTTTCCAATTAAATCATATATTTCCACATTTATGCTTCAGAAGATTATTAAGATTTTTCTATTAATTCCTTTTTTTAAAGTTTGTATCTGTGACATTCACATCTAATTTGGCATTGCTAGGAAAAAGCTAAAATTGATGAGAATTGGTTATAACACATATTACACAAGAAGCTGATGTAGTGATGATGCTGAAAACAATGTCTTTAAACTACAGTAGTTACTTTAATCAACATGTCATCTTCGATTAGTAACATTTGATTCTAAAGAAATATAATTTTAGGTCTATAAGTCACTGCATCATTTCTAAGCCATTTTGGATCCTACAAAAGCATTCCAAGTGCATGATGAGGCACTACTGCAATTTCATTATTTTCATTGTATACCGATATTTAACACTTCATTGTATACCGATATTTAACACTATGAAATAATATTATGATAATCCAAGTGTTATTTTAACAAAATGTCAAATATTTTTTAAAAATGTCTTACAAACTGAACCTATCAACACACAAAAAATTAAAAAATAAAGACAAAGCAAATGAAACATTGGCAAGATGATCAAGGTGTAGCATGCAGATAATATTAACTCTCATCTGCTTTATTTTGATCAAACAGCATTCAGTTATTGTAAACCATGTACACGTGTAGAAATAATTTTTGAAAAGAATGCAGACTAAAAGATGATTCAGAAATTAGCAGGAATCCTGCAGTTCAGCATCTCAGAATAGACCTTGCATACAGCACTTTTGCCTACAGGATCCAAATAAGAAATCAAGATTTTTTTTTTGGACAGTAATGTATTTGGATATGCACTGAATATACATATTTGTTTTGTTAAATTTTCCTTAAAAAAAAAAAGGAAAGAGATGAATCTTTTCCACCTTGAACGCATTAAAACAGCTACTGATTTAAAAGCATCTTAAGATGTTAATATAAAAACAATATATCCAGCACCAATAATCTGTCTGGCTATTTCTGCCCTGATAAATTGAAAATGTAAGGGTTGTTCCTGTAAAACATATACCCCCGGGGGGAAAGGGGCACATTCAAATTCAACCAACACACCACAGAAGCAATTTTAAAAATTTATGATCTTATCTTTTGGATATCTCTGTTCCTAAAAGAAAAGTTTCACTAACATGAACTCTGCCAAAGATTCACTTCCTTGAATCAGTGCTTTGCTGACTCCTATGCCAGATTTTTTCTCTTCCATAATGCCATATTAGGGTTTTAAGTCCAACATTTACATAGTCTGCTTGTTCAGACAGGAGTATCTTGAATAAAAATAACCGGTATCATGTCCATCCAACTCGTACATCAGACTTGCACTCAACATCAATTTTGGGTTCAAAATCACACACTGGTATTTCTAGTGTAATTTTCCCAATGTCCAACAGACTGTTATACATGAAATTCAATGTCATCATAGGTATCATCAACCAGTATTTGACGACAAACCCTGGTGTGATTCAGCCATTTTGGTTTCCTGTATGGCCCTTATTTGAAACACGCATTTGTAAAACTTCCATGATAAAAGGTTTAAAATTCCCATAAAATGTGTTCCAGGGCCCCTTGAAGCAATCAAATTTAGTTTAACAGCCATTCATGTCGAACCAAAGCATCCAACTGTTTTAATGTTTGCCTTCCTTAATCTGTATGCTAATGGGGGCGCGAATTTATGTCGCAAAATGCACTTTTAAAGTTAAAAGTTGAATAAAAATTGCAACATGCACAAAGCACGTTTTATATCCACAACATTGACGTAATTTGTGGAAAATGCATCACTGCTTTAAAAGTATGCAAATTCATACAAATTAGGTGTACTCACGTGTACTGGCATCATTTTCTGACCTAATGTTTTATTCACATTAGTCTGCTAAGAGGGGGTTAGATGCAATTTAAATAGATAATGGGTTTTTTTTCTGACAACCCCACCAGTGATTTCTCATTTTGTTAACACAATCCACAACAGAAGTGATTTTCCTAATCAAACTTCAACTGTCAGAATCAAAATAGTTTGAAACACAACCTTCTATAGAAATTTTTTTGAAGTGCTGTCTGGGAGGGGGGGATAATATGTTTTACTGGAACAGCCATAACTATAATTAATGCATTTTGACAAAGTCATTAATTTTACAGTTAACAATCAAGTTATAAAACTATAACCAAATGAGAAAATGTAGGGATGCTTTTCTAATGTCTACTAGAAGATAAATGACACGAGATTCTAAGGCAACTTTCACAAAAAGATCAGTTTACAAAATGAATATGTAACTGATCAAGCATGTGGAATATTAATTAGGATTTTGTGCTAAATGTCTTAAATGGTATTACATTCTACCTAGGTTTGATACATTTTTAACAGATTTTCCCCATGAATTGTGATTGGATTCATTACTGACCCCAGAATTTCCTTGTATCCTTAATCATTTACTCAATCATCACTTTTCTTTTACATATGCATGGGCATTGGTCAGAGCACAGAAACACTTTTGTTACAATATCTTTTTGCTATCTATCCTTTTCCCATCCCCATCTTATGTAAAGACTCCTACTTTACCTACTTCAATTACTTTATCATCTACCACTCTCTATTTGTACACTACTTACACTAGTATCTTATTATGTAGCAATCTCAAATAATATAATACCTCTGCTACACTCTAGTTCCATAGTAACAACATAGAATGTGGACAATTCTGGTAATCAAAAGGTACAACAACAAAACATGCTTGACAAGTGTACCAAGTTTGATTGCAAAACTATGAATGGTTTGAGAATTAAGCTGTGGAAACAAAAATGTTTAGAAACAGATGGACAGAAGGCAATAGTAAAATTTTACCATAAGGATAAAAAATACCCCTCAATTTGGAGAGAAATCTAAATAATATACTATGACTTTTACTGCAAAGTTTTTGAAGCTTTTGATGATGGATCAATGAAAGAAAAGTATATCATGGATGAAATTAGAAGTACAGCACACCAAAATTATCACATACCACTCTGTAAAACAAACTAAAATTACAATATATATAAGACCTGTTTAAATTTTAATCCAGTGAAAACTGCAAACTTCATGCAAATATTTGTCAATACTGTACAATATATTAAAAATTATACAATCAACAAAATCTGTTTTATTAGGTTAGATAATGAACGCACAACATAAAAATATGTTAATTGGTGAAAACTTTCAAGTTGTGATTAATATGATTATTTACCCCAAGATAAATGAATTTAAATAATCAACAATTTTAACTTTTCTTAACTCATTAACCCGTCACTGCATTTATGCAGCAGTAAGTAGAAGCCTACTTTGTAGCTCTGTTGTGTCAAGGTCATGTATGATACGCTAAAGTGGGTGGCATTACAGAAAGTAGACATACATAGCTCTACAATGATACCAAATAATCAGGATGTTCTAGTTGCACTACAAAATTTGCCTATGGTTAGAATTCAATATTGTGTCAGGATTTTAGACCTTTTCACCTCAGATTTATGGTAGACTGTTATGAACTGCACATAGACAGCCAAACCTTTGCAAAATGAGAACTCCAACTTTTACCCTTCTGCTCATGTGTGGGCAAAATAGACAATAAGAAACAATGTTTCTAACACAACTAGGCATTAAGTTAACTGGAAATTTCTTGGAAGTTGATGCATTAGGATGTATTGAGAAATAGCCCCCAAAATGTGTTTCCTACTTACATTTCAGGCAAAAACAATAAAAATCTCCAGGGGTTAATGAGTTAAATTGTGTTGGTAGATGACAATTATTCTGTATTCATTGTCTTATATTTTATATAGTGACTATTCATGTATATGTATATCATGGACCCAGATTTGCTCACAAACTTTATCATGGATATGTGATAATTTATTAAAACCAGATATGTTAATATTTGAAAATAAGATTAACTACTGGTGAGATTACACAAAAGCTAGTGAAGAAAACTATACATTTTTGTCAGAGAAAAAGGTAGGCTATGTGTCAAAATGGACAAAATCTCTAGTTAAATATATCTTTAAATCAGGTTGTCCTGATAATACAGTTTAAACATTTTGCTTCCAGGTGGTTCCTGTAAATATCACTTACAAGTCTAGTCTAAGTGCAAACAACATAGACCATGACCTGCTATCACATAATCTGCCCGAAGATCAAGGTCTATGTTGTTGATCATACTGATTAATCAGAGACCAGATGTTGTGTTATCAGATGAAAGATATGGTCTCTGCAGTTTGCAGTTAGACTCAACCTATAAGCCAGTATGTACAATACTCATTATTAAAAGCACAACTGCATAATCCTAGAATACACAGAACACAAACAATATAGCTTTATAGAAATAGTAAATGAACTTTGAGGCATCAATGCATGCCAAATGTTAAGATTCAATTTGAAATATGAATCTTCAGTTTAAAAGTGAATTATCCAAAATACAATGCTGTTTCTTTATCATCAGAAAACAGGAAAACCAAAAAGTGGAAAACGTTATCCCTTGTCACCTCTTAATTAGGCAAGAAGCTGATAAAGATCATTACTTATCTATGCTAATAATGTGGCACTAATTTGTTATGTAAAGTTTCTATCAGGACATCAGTGAATTGTACCCAGTTATTTGGTCTAAGATCATTTGGTATGCTGTGGATGCTAATGTTGTCCTCCTTGTCTGATGCACTAGTGGATCTCTGCCAGCTACTTCTTTGATGTGACTCAGAGGCCGATGTCCTCGGCTTAGAGTGACCACGACCTCCAGTTGCCATCATACCTTTAAAAATTAAAAACAAAAATGGTAACAGTACTGTGAAGGCACATTATATGCCCACTCTATATTTAATAGTCCTCTATTTAGGCTTAAGTAGGGTATCACTGACTCTCAAAATTACTGACCAACAGGTCTCAATGACCTTGACCTTGTGTAATAGTAAGCATTTTTGACTTATTGTATATAAATCATTACTACTCAAACTGCAAGTTATCCAAATGTTGGTCAAGAAACTTACTTTATACAATGTAAAGGGAAGTATGACAGAAAGCTGAAAACATTCATCCAAGACCTTGATGACAGGACCCACGATGTGGTATACAACACAAAGATCTCGGAAACTCTTAATTACATGCATTTGGACACCAATTTTTTATTTGGGATGAAGAAAATCACCCACACAGGAGTCCTCTATACGCAAGTTTTTGTTGCAAGGAAGAAACTTTTGCGGTAAAATAAATATATTCTAATCACTATGAAAACTGAAGCAATGCTTTTATTTTAGTTTTAGTTTGTTGCTGACTTCTTTGATCAAAGATCGCCGGCTTGCTTTGATGAAGGTGCATGTGTTTTTGAAGGCGCCGCTAAAACAAACACCCATTTGCGGCAACATCAAATGAATTGTAGAACATTGACACAATTTTTTAAAAAATTTTCTTAGTATATATTGGTACTTAGTTTTCATTGAAATTGCAGCAAAACTTTTTCTGGGTTTTTTAATGCTTTTTTTTAAAAATTGCTGTTGTGTGGTCGACTGTAGTCATTTCACATTTCTGCCCTGCCCTCAAAAGCCCCTCAAAAGCAGTCAATTGTAGCTAGGGAATTGCATGGCTAGTTTGAATCAATATTACATCATACAAGTACCAAGGCCAGATATCAGCATAAGTGGATTATTACATAACAATCAACTGTTAGGGTGGTTTGTCAAGATGAAATAAGGATTTGTTTATGTAACAATTGGTTCATTTTTATATCCAAGTTTGTGGCTTCCTGTCATGGTGCCTTTGAATTTCTCCACTCCAAACTCAAGACTATATACTTTTTTATCAGCAAAAACGTTTTAGCCAAAAGGTATCTTTTGTCACTAATATGTAAAACATAATTGCAATTTGCAACATTGGCCAGAGCAATCACTGTTATTGATTTCATTTCCAGTTGTTGCCCTATAAATATTGCCTGCAAACTTGAAATCGAAGAAAGTTGGACAAAATGCTGTTTGCAAATTTAGACAAGTGTTTTGAAATAAATGGAAAAATGATGAAGATTTCAATGAGATTCAGAACTGTGCTAACGCTGCTATAACTGATAGTTTGGATGTGACCGTTGCCAAGTGTAAGAAAGTATTTGATTTCTGGTATAGTTCAGACTGCAACCTTTGCTGGTGGAACTCCTATTTTTACCAAATTAGGAGTTCTAGACTCCTGGTTTTAAAATCCTAGCGAGACCTCTGCAACACACTTGTTAATGATGATGTGTCAGGATACAAACTTTTAAAGCTTAATTTGAAACAGGTTTTATTATGATAAGGAATGCATGAGGGAAGATTTAAAATAATGACTACAACCATGACCTTGAAGAGACAACCCTCAGTGTGGTGCATGAAATCATTCTATTATTAATGTATAGGTATACAAAACTTCATCTCTAAAACTGAACTCTCTCTCTAAAATTATACAGTGGAAAGGAAAATGTGAAGGAAAAGCTAAAATATTGACTGACCTATTATTGACTGACCTATTATGTTGATTTTGAAAATAGGACAAGCATTAAAGGTAACAATACATCTTCTAATGATTATGTAATAAGTATGTGAAGTTACACAAGCAGTAGCTGGAGCTGAAATTAAGGTTTAACAAAGAGGCATCAAGACATGTATATCACTGCTTAAGGCTAATTCAGAAAGTCTGGACTATACTTAACTTCAGGTGGAGATTATGTCTACCTGGTCTCTAAGCACAGCTAAGTGTGAGAGAAGTTTCTGTTATGAATGAGGATCAAGACAAAAGCTGGCTGATCAAATTAGAGCCTCAAATATACAAACACCTGTGTAGAGCTCTAAACCTGCTCCTCCCACCCCACCCCACCCCATTACCCTGTAGTTGTCTACTGCTAAAACAGTGAGGCACATACAAGGAACCCATGAAGCGATCCCTTGATGTCCCTTCAACTTGTGAGAACCATCCTCCAATTCAGTTATCTGACAATGAGTTATCTGCCTTAACTGCCATCTGATGCTATAATAGCAAAATGGTTCAAGCAATGACTCTGGGTCTCATGCCAATGCCTAATCTGACTGATAATGACTGTTACCATGTACCTTATTCTGCAGAAATTCAAGTCTCCAAGTTCATTTTTCTAAGCTGTCTCATGATGTTTGTTACAAGTTTTATTAAAGTGGACTGTTTTGAAGAAATTGATAACTGTAAAACTATTGCAAAACTTATCCAAGAGTCCTGATAAAGTCAAGTTCAAGTAATAAACAAGACATATATCAATCAAACAAGTTACTATTTCATATCTACAAATTAAAACATGTAGAAGCAAAGTTCAGTGCTACAAAAAGAGCATTGAACAGGCACTGTGTGGTTTATATTGGTAAGCGGACACCGTTTTTGCTGTGATACTGAATGGGACTGTAATATCCATTCACTTCATAATAAAATTCCAACACTGGTGTAATGTACCAGTTCTAAGACTGAATTTGCAAAAGTGGCAAATGATTCACAAGAAATGGCTCCACTCCCAGTTTTGTATTCTGCACCTTGTTACATTTCCAAATAAATCTGACTCCAGTCATTGGATCTATTGAATCATGTGTTATTTAGAGCAAAATTCAGGAATGTCTATGTTGGTATGAATCAGTTTTATTTACACTTTCAGTAGATAATATCAATACTGAACTCAGAATTATAACCACATGGTCTGAATGCAAAACTGTGCTTCTATTTTAAAAAGTAAAATTACATTTAAAATTAAGCAAGTTTAGCAGCTAGATTTTCTTCAAATTTTGAAAAGCAAATTCAAATACTAACTTAAATCTAAATATAAGGGAAGTTGCATAAATATTTGTCAGAAGGGGAACAGGGGAAAAATACTGAATTTCAACTCTTTTTGAAGCATTTCTACAAGTTTCCATGCTTGATGGGTGCAGTACAATAAGTTCCAATACTGGCCCATTTAACCACAAAGACCGAATCTTAAGCAGACAATATACAGGGAAAGTGAAGTTTTGTGAAAAATGTAAAGTGTAACCAAGGATCTAATAATCAGTATGGGTCATCCTTTGTGAGTGAACCTAATTGCTTATTCTTTATAAATGTAAATTCTTAAAGCTCAAATATTGGCAAAGAGTATACTTTAGTCTTGATGAATGTATAGGTGTTTTAGAAACATGTACCACTTAGTCTGGTTTACTTTTTTTGTATTACATATACTCTTCTACATCATGTGACAGTGTTTTAAAAGCTGCTGTTGGAGTCCAAATGACAATTTCTTTTCCTTGCAATAATTTAGAACCTTCAGAAAATTATGCATGCATTTAGTCACAAATATATAAAATCAGTAGACTGCCAATGCATAATCACTGTGAAATATTTAGTATCATAAAAAAAAAAATGAAAATCTTCTATTGAGAACAGCAATTCTGACAGAACAATAATTTTACTTTGCCATGCTTTTTTATATGCAACTAGAAGGAATCTTGGAAGAGATTCCAGTTTCTTTACTATATTAATTTAACAAGCTTTATTCCATTTCAAGCAAATACATTGGCCCACACACCAAAAGAGTAAATAATTTATTTATCTTTAAACTTCATTGCATACTTCATCCACTTTTTCTGAAATAAGATTAACAAACTTCTCTTTTGACGGTTTAGAATCAAAATCATAAAGTTTTGGACTTTCCTCCTTTATAATTAATTTCATTAGTTTTCTATTTTAAATGTCCACTGCTATTTGTCTTGATATAATTATGTGATGAGAAATCTTGCTGACAAACCAATGACATTATAGGTAAAACTCAAAACACTGCAGCCTTGTGCTCAACACAAAAAAAAATTATTTAAAGTTGCCATCAGAACAGTACACATCATAATGAATAAAAAATTCAAGTACATAATACCAAAAAATGCTGATTTCTTGACTTATCACAACTAATATGGGTGATCATATTCCTATGACAAATTAATTAAGTCCAAAATCTTGGTATTATTATCTAAATACAGCATACAATAAAATCAAATTCCAAACCTCGCTGGATACAAAATATGATGGACTAAATGTAGTGATCATCAAAGTGAGGTATCAGAGTACATACACATGTATTCAGTCTTTTGATGAAGACAATAATTTGGCACCCACAATCGTCTCATCTGCTAAGGTCTGGTCTACATGAGGCTTCAACTATGATAGTATGCATAATACACAATTGATACTAGTATTTCAAAATGGATCAAATACAAGTTCTTAGAAAAGATATAAAAAGGTGAGTATAGGACTCTCAACTAATGGAATTCTCGGGCGTCCAAAATCAAAACTACAGGCTTATGCAGACTGTAAGCCATACTTATTGCTTAAATCTTACCATGATTTAAATTACTGCTGAAAAAACGCGAGTATTATGCAATCTTTATCACACTAAAGATGATACCCTAAGAAATCTGACACAAAAAATGAAAATTTGCTTCCAGTTGCCCATTCAAAGACTATATACTCATATTACCGTAGTTAAGTGGGGAGGGGGAGAAGTGGGGTAAGGTAGACTAATTTTCTCGTACACTGATAAGAAGGTGCTAAATTGGCATACACATAATGCATAATTGTGTTCTTACATGCGTCTTGAAAATCTTGACTTAGTTTCCTTATATCCGTATATCCTTAACCAAAGCGTGATAAACTTAAGTTGACGAAAATGAAATAAAGTTTTATCGGACTTGTTTTCTGATCAAAATGTAGCCTCCATTTTGACGCTGCGTAATAATATAAGAAAAGGTAAATAAATATGATCAGATATAAGTAAGAATCATTCTTATAATTCTTTTCAAGATTTATAAATGATTTTATTCAAAATGTATGAATACAAGTTTTGGTCAATCTATAGAAAGTTTAACATGATCTGAAATTCTTAATGGATTTGTTTTCTTTAGCGATAGACGACGCTTTATGGAAGTTGTGATAATTCTCTAGGTTCCCGCTATTTCCGGATGACAATCGTCTGCCAACTTCTATCACCCAATATCTGATGGTGTCGATACAGTTTAATATGGTAACAAAACACAAACGAAATTAAAAGATTGCAGGCTCTTTTTTAAAAAATCTTGATTACAATCGTGTTTTCTTGATGTAGACTAATAAAACCCACAAAGAATCTTTTAAATAGAAAGGGAGATCAAAGTGAAGCACCTAAGTAAAAATACATGGTTGTATCCATTTTTTTTATTATATAATTGTTATATATTAATCCAGCTTGTAATACAGGTTTTCAATCCAATTGGTATTAGTGACACTTGTTCACTAGAGTAGTCCTAGTTACGTCCGATATTTTTCATCTTTTCGTTACGTGGACAGTGATGTTGGTAGACCTACAATGTAAGACGCCTCCCTGTTTTCAGGTGGTCGAGGCGACACAACAAATACATATATCAGGGGAAGCGTTTTTCATTGCAGGACTGTGATGTTGGATGTGAGGTCAGCGTATTCCTGTCAAAGAGTTGGAATTAAATCTTGCATGATCCAGATTCTTGAATGCTATATTTTTCGCCAGTCTGAAGATTCCTTGATACAAACAACAATGAAGCATTAGAAACTTTGATATCCATTGACAAAGTCCTACACTTGAAGACCTTGTCATTGATATTTATATTTCATGTGTAAAACTAAATCATAAATAACATGATACATTTTACATTAGGACTATCCGTTGATATATCAGAGCGAATAAACTAAAATACTGAACAATCAGCTCATTTTAGGGATTTAAATTGCAGATATGCTTAGGTCACTTAATTATGGAAGCCCCTTGAAGGAATATATTCAGACACTTTTTTGCAAAGTAAACACCAGTTTGATGGAGACATGACCACATTGTTAATGTCTTGTTAAATTGAAAATTGTTTTTTTTAAATTAAATTTATTTAATATTTTAATTTCTCTGTTTCCAACAAAAACAAATCAGAATCAAATAAAAGTTGTAAAGGAGAGAATCTTCTAATATGCACAACTATGCTATTCTCACTTAGCACCAAAAAGACTAATGTACACTAATTGCACAAAACATGTATGTTCAAACTCTTCCATTACTTCATTGATAAATTTCATAAAATTCCACTCATTTTTTAAAATTGAGATGCTAATGAGAAATTAGCCCCTCAGTTTGAAACAAAGGGGTGAAATATGCAGTTTTGGAATAGAATCTATTGGATGTGCTCTAGTTTTAAATGTGCATCACCTTTTACCACACATAAAAGTAAAAACGAATGCACAAATATGATCCTAATCTTTTCTCTTCATAAATATATACCTAAATATTTGTTTCAGATTTTGCTTGAAGTTACATCTATAAATTATTCTTTGAGTACTTGATCTTCATTAAGTTAACTGAGTTTACAGTCTTAAGGCCTACTGTAGTCCGAAAATACATCCCCGATGGTTTGTACCCCCTTACTGATTTAAACAACAAAAAAGTTTAATGTGATAAAAAGTCAATTGAATTATTGATTTATAATTTCTAACCTGACTTCACCAAAATGACACTGGTACTTGCATCCCCTTGCACCTTTAATGCTTAACGTACTTAACATACTAACACGGTGCCATATTCCATACACTACGGGGTAGTTTATTTCCATCCGACAACATAATGACGTAATTGATCCTATTATTCCATACATTGCAATAACGTTGACATTGGAATTATATTCCTTTGCACACATGAACATATTAATGAAACCACTTGTTAAATCAGCATGAAAGGCAATTCTTTTGTCATTCTTTTCCTTTGCTTGATTCGACGCTGTAAATATCGGAAGCAGACAACATATGTATGTACATATTTAGTTACGCATGCGCCCCTTTGCTGAAAATGGACTGGTCCAGAAACTGGAAATGGTTCTCAAGCATGTCAGTCTATTACATTGAAAACTTCCGTTAAGTATGAAACCCACAGGCATTGACGGTGTTATGGCAATTCTTCTCACATTCAGGTTAGAAAATATAAATCAATAAATGAATTGACTATGTTCCTTGCACTTTTTATCAAGTTAAATGTTTCCGTTATTGAAATCAGAAGGGGGGTACAAACCAATGGGGATGTATTTTCGGATTATAGCTCGTAATATTATTCTTGAATTTTTGTTACCTGGATGGCAAAATACTGCTGATTAAGTGTTGAATAGAGAGATATTTGCTTGTTTTATCAAAACCAATGAAGTCTTAAAATTTTCTAAGGAATGCAAATGATGCCTAAACATTCTAATTAATATAATAAATATGTGGCATTTTTCAATTTGTTCAGCACGTTAAACTGCTATTGCCAAGTGTCCATTTTCCCCACATTTGTCCTGTATTTTTGACCTGAATATGAATGTATGTTTTTCTTGTTATAAATCTGTTTTTTATTTTAAAAAGTTAAAAATTTCCTTGCAGTTTTCTGTTTAGAACAGGCACCTGGTTCCATTTTGATAGAAATGTATCACGTATATAGGAATATCGCATTCTGAAATGTGATTGATTCATTCGAAATTTAGGCTACTCTGCCAGTCTTTAACCACCATATTGATTGCACAAAGCAGCAGCTGCTTTTACTGTATCTCATCTTCGTAATATTCAACATCTAGTCAAGCCACAAGTAAAGCAGAAAATTCAGAATTTTCTTCAGCGAAGAAAACAATAGAAAACTGGAAGGACAATTATACCATTATATTTAAGTTTGTTGTTGATGATGAAGCAGCAAGCTTCTCTGAGTGGTTCTGATTTGAACTTGCTTCAGAAAATAGTAGATATTAGTCACAACTGATCATCTTGTCCGAGTGTGTCTGATTTGTTCAAACATGGTAACGAATTAAGATTAAACCTATTGTAAAAAGGTCTCCGGCATGATGATGAGCTTGATAAAGTAAATAACAGCTTCTAAAAATTTGGTTGAAACAACACTGATGAAGATAATCTCACACAGCTTTTGTTTTGTAAGTTAGTCTATGATAGCTGTTTATGCTTATAAGCCAAAACTGTACACAGTATAAGACTTAAAGAGTGAAACTCCAATGTTTTTATAGCACTCATCATAGTAAATGAATTTCAATGCATTTATAACTTCAATACTATCAGTACTTTATAAAAGCATTTTCTTGCAGACCTGAGCTACCTACAGAGATGTCAGGAAATTACTATTTTGTGATTGTGGGACATCAGGACAACCCTGTATTTGAAATGGAGTTCTTTCCCCAGAATAAGACAAATGATCCAAAGGTACAAGTTAAAGCTAGTTAGTTTATTATTTATTAAATCTTATTTTCTTTCCTTAACTGTTTGTCTGTATCTATCTATCTATCAACTTGCCTGTCTTTCTTTGTATCTTTCTTCCTTTCATTCTTATGTTATATGTGTAACCATTTATCTTACCTGTTTTTCATTTTTACACAATAACCCAAGTTTGTTATCATTTATGCCTACCAAATTTTGAGGATAGTTTGCACTTAGGAAAAGAAAGAACACCAGCAATTTCAAGGTCAGATGATGAATGGCCAAAGTAACTGAAAGAATGAAAATGGTTGTCACACAATGATTTCAGTTTTACACCATCTACAGTTACTTAACCTTGTTGCTGGCTTGTACTTGTGGCAAGTAAAAAGCCTATTAATTTGGGGGTAAAAAAGTCGGTGGTTAAGACACTGACTGAAAAAAGCAAATTGGTTTCTGCACACAAATTTCAGTTATCTACATAGAAGACTAGCTAACATGAGAGAGCATTTTATTGTGCTATTTCAGATATGCTTAAAACATTATTATTGACTGAATTAAATACGCAAATAACTAATAGTGAAATAATATATTTTATTTACATAAACTTCAATCGTTATTATACATAATTTCCACACACACAGATAAGATTTTTAAAATTCCATACCACAAATTTTTATATACCATTTATAATGTTATTTTTCATACCCTTTAATTGTTTGTACACCATCAAGCCATACAAATAATAATTAAAGCTATCAATTTTTTGTACACTAAACTTCACATTATTTTTGGTCAACCTATTATTTTTCTTACCTAAAACTATGTATCTCTTAGATAAGCAAAACAACCAATTTATTCTTGGCCAAGTATATTTGGTATAATCCTACATGAGAATATAGATTTTTGTTAACTCGATGAAACACAAACCCAATTATCTGATATCTTCTTGTAAATGAGGCATCTGATAATGAAAATGAAATAAACAACCACCGGTAAAGAAATATTCACCAACTATAGGTGTGTAGAAAGCCCTATGCTCAGCGTATTCAGAAAGGGTGACTTTTGTTAAATGAGAATCTTCACATTCATTATATTGCCCTTCTTTGTTTTTGTATCTGTGAGAAAATATTATTGACATTTTTGTTCTTTTGTTGTCATTACAATTTATACTGCTATTCGTTAACAGCTGTCAACATTGTTAATGAGTGCTCTTTATTACTTCATTCTGTAGCCAAGGGATGTGCACATTTGAAAATGAGTTCTGAAGCCATTTGAGTTTATTTATCCAGTAAAAGTAATATCTCAGTAGGGGATGAAGTGAAGACCACAGACCATTGGACAATTAATCTTGTTGATTCGATATAGTAATGCAGTAAAAACTATTTAAAAAAATATCCAGCATGGGATCACAAATTGTATCCTTAAAAATAATGTGTTTATAATATAAAAATATATTCTGATTCATGTTGCTTTGATGTACTCTCTCTCTCTCTCTCTCTCTCTCTCTCTCTCTCTCTAAAATTCATTTGCCTTTTCAAAATTATTTTTTGTGTACAAAAAATAACATTAAATACGGTAACACCATCAGCAGTTTTGACCAGTGTTGTTTCTAAACCCCAACCTTACACACATGAAATCATTGAATTGTCAATCATTCTTGCTAAACCATGATTTGGTATTGGCATACAAAATTGGTGCCTAATAACTTGATGATCCTGCTTTTAACACCAAAGCAGGTGTGGATCCCAATTTGTTCTTGCAGAAAAAGCAAAACTAAGCTTCAGTTTGCTTAAAATGAAAATAGATGTTTAAATAAAAGCTTGATGTGTAATTATAAATAATTTGTTTCAGAAAGAGGATCACCGGCACCTGAATCAGTTTGTGGCACATGAAGCACTTGATCTTGTTGATGAACAAATGTGGTTGACAAATAATATGTACCTAAAGGTGGTGGATAAATTCAATGAATGGTTTGTCTCGGCCTTTGTAACTGCTGGACGTATCCTTCAAATGTTTTTAAAAATGTAGTTTTAATTTTGAATTTTGAGCTACAAATTTTTTTTTACAATATCTTGAAAATAGTTGTTCACATTGACCTCTAGTTGTTCCTCGGTAATAATTTTGTAAAATACAGACAATGAATTGGCACAAACCTCCAGCATTATTATGACATGGTGACATAAATGATCTAAATTCACCTACACTGGGTATACCATTTTGAAGGTGTCACAAATGAAAAGATGCAATAAGATGCCAGATATGTGCAATTTTACATTTGCCTTCTTTCAAGCTACAATAATTATAGCAAGATGAGCCTATGCCTGATGACAAGTCTGCTGAGATTTTACAAGATTTTGGTAGATATTTGTTTATGTAGTTCCTTGATTGATATTTTCTCACAAATGGCTGGCCCCCTGGTTCTAAGCTGAGTCAAACAGCAAACAACAAAGATAATTATCTGCAACAGCATAATGTGCCAACAGATCAGGGTCTGTGTTGTTTGTTCTACTGATTACTCCTAACAAACTGCACAGACCCACATCTGCCAGCGCAAAAGCAGATTTGGGTCTGTGCAGTTTACAGTTGGACTCGTACTGTAGTATAAGTGAACCTAGAAAGCAAGCACAACTTTAGTTATGCATGTGTACTGACTAACATATTAGTTGCATTGATTTTTTTCATTTTTTCATACAGCAAAGAAGTACATCATGGACAACAACAGTGTTGTGTGACATGGAGATTTTTACATTGCATGGAATACAAATTTTTTTCTATCAATGTTAATAAAATTTTCATTTATTAAATTTTGTTGTCTTCTCTATAATTTATGATTTTTGAATGTTTCATCAAGAACATTGAAACAGAAATTGGAAATGAGGGTGGGCAGAAATGCAGAAGATACCTGTTAACATACGACCTCACTGCAGTTGATATGATTATAATATTTTGTGAGTTCTTATGAGAATATTATGTTACAGAGGTAAATTATCATGCCAGATTATTGAGTAAATTGAGTAATATGAGTGTAGGATAAAATCTCATCCCCCCATCCCCTTTGCAAAATGAAAGATAGGACATAATCCCCTCCACCAGTTTAAACTATTTTAAACCATCACAAATATACATCTTTATGTGTCATCTTGGACTCTGAAATTTTGTGTTTGCTTCCCTTTAGCAGGTAAAAGACATAGTGTGTAGGTTCAATGTTAGATCTTAGCAGACAAGGAGATTAAGATGCCAAATGATTGTTTTGATCTAAGGACTAATTGCATGTTTGTGTTTTATCACCTAGTGTTGATAATTACTTAGTTGCCTGTATTTGACCATTATTGTTATATTTTGGGAAGTGCTTACCAGCTTAGCTATAATTTATTGGATAAACATGAAATTCCATAATTAAATTAAGTCAGAGGTATACTGATGATATGTCACAATTCTTTATTTTTTCCCTATCCCATTTCAAAATAGACCAGCAAATTTGTGACATTTTTAATTGTTTAAAAACTTAGACTGGGAGAGGGGATTATGTCCTAGCTATCATTTTGTTGAGGGGATTTCATCCTATGAGGATTTTGTCTGTACCCTAAGTAATATACCCTAATGATTGAACCCAATTGGTAGAAAATTCCAAGTATATTCTCAATGCTCATTCAAATACTAAAAAAATTAATGTGAATTCATTTATTTATATTTTAGAAATTAACAGTATTTTTGTTCGTGCTTAAATTCATGATTTGGGAAAGGAATTCCATGCTTTAAATTTATAACCAAAAAAATCCATGACAAATTTATACCTGACAAAAAGTGGTGAATTCACAGTATATGAAATTCCTTTTGACTGTAAAAAAATGGACCAAACTTGACAGTCTGGTTGGATTTTTAAGATGTAATCACCATAAACAGTAGATACAAAATGCAACTTGCTTATATTTATTAGTTTAGTAGAGATGGTTATAGGGAGAAAATGAAACCATCTAAGTGAGAAAGATAAGGAGCCATGTTTAATCATTTTTTAGAGCTTGATCAGCATAATAATATTATTTAAATTCAAAAGAATTCTGAAGAAATTAAGTATTTACAGATTATAATAAATGCCTTTCTGAGAATCAGAAAATCTGTCATTTTCTACCTATTAGGTGCAATTAAGATAAAACACGGGCTATGAGAAATACATCTTCCAATGAAAATATGTGCTTTGGTGAATATGCATATTTCGATGAAATTACATATCCAAATTAAAAGATATGTCCCAATGGCATTTAGACTATTTGAAATAGAAAACGTGTGAATAATACATATGTTACTTCTCTCTATGTGCAACTGCTTTCGTTCACATATGTCTGAATGCATGTATGTTTGAAGTGCTAGAAAAGACGAAACTGGTTAAGGTTGAAGTTGCTTGTTTTTCCTTAACATTTCTAAGGTATGAGGCTTATTATGCTTCATGATGTGAAGAATGAAGATGGAATAAAGAATTTTTTCACTGAAATGTATGAAACATATATTAAGGTAAGATCTTTAACTCACAACCCAGTATTTACAAATCACACAGATGTGAAGGCATAGGCACAATTCTAGTTTAGTGTTGTCATAGGCACAATTCTAGTTTAGTGTTGTCATAGGCACAATTCTAGTTTAGTGTTGTCATAGGCACAATTCTAGTTTAGTGTTGTTTGTAGTGTGCCATCCTGTCACTAGCAATGCAGAATAGAAGTTTCTGGTAAAAATTCTTATTTATCATCCCATGACCACTATCATAATGTCTGCTGATTATTGGTTGTTATTACATATTCTCACTGACATTTCTTTAGAAGAGGCAATGCCACAGATATTTCCATATTACTCTATTACTATGAATAAGCTTTAAAACTTCAACCTATAGTGGAATTCTTAAATTTGACAAATTATCCTGCAAATAATGAGACTGAAATACACTAGCCATTAGAAATGCTAGGGGTTGGAGAGGTTAGCCTTTTATATATCAAGACAAACTGTAAAGGAAAATACTGGAAGACTGATATATGATTTTTTTTCTTTCTTTTCTTTCAAATTATAAAATGGACTTGATAAATTTCAGTAGTAAGGGGAGTCCTTTGTAATGGCAGCTTGAATTTGAAGCTTTGTCATTCTTTAATGCTATTTCTGATAAGTAACCCATGATTTTGTATGATAACTAACTTATATGAATTCATTAGAAAACAAAATGAAAAAAGGATCATATACATGTTGGTCTCTCAAGTATTTTGTCATCTGTTGTTCCTTCTCCTTCGTCTCCTTCCAATTTAACTTTTGGTGTTATAAACTTTGCAGTACCACACACATATTGTGAACAGACTAACACTGTTAAGTCTTGTTTCACAGTAAATATGTGTACAAATAAATTTCATTTAAAGTGTATACCAATACAGTTTCAAGCACAGGGCACAGTCATTACTGTAATGGCAAAATTTTGCTTGATGCAGCTGTACCTGTGACCTTTGAAATCATTATGGAAATGACAGTACCAAAGGCTTTTGGATAGTAGCTTTATGTCTTGGCCAGTCACAACAGTGGTCCAATTGTTTTTAGAAATCACTAGTCAAGAAAATTGGTCCAGATGGATATCAGCTTTTCACTGTCATATGTGTGCCACATTGTATCTTCTTTAGAAACATTACCCAGTCATAGTATGTTAGGAGAACATCCACGGTGTATTAAAATCCAACTCTTTTGGGCTAAAACAATGGTTGTTACCGTGTCATTTGTCTGTGACAGAAATACTATAGGGTTTTCTGTTTGCCAGATTGGACATCCTCCAATCATCAGTTGCCATTCCACTCATGCTTTGAAGCACGCACTTTCTCAAGGCCTTGCAAATACGGAATTCACTTGTGCCATTTCATTATATGAATGACTCAAAGTTTCTTCACCGCAGGAAAGTACACTCCATCTATTTAGCTGTTTCACACTGTCTTCATTGTAGATGAATATTTTGCACATTGGTCAAACTTCATCCAGTAAGTTTACTGGCATCATCTTAATCATCTGCCTATAATCCTTATAACTGTGAGTTAACTCAATATTTTACATGACAGTATGTTTGGCAGAGGAAGAACCCAGAACACCCAGGAGAACAACAATCCTAAATTATGTAAATAGTTGATCTGTTATTATTGTCATTTCTTTTGGCATTTTTAGTTATTCATAGTGTTTCCTTCACAGAAATTTCAATGCAACCCTTGACTGATTTCACTATACGTGCTATCATTCAGCTATCCCAGTTTGCAGGTGTCAAAATAATGGATTTAGTGTTTGTGTGCATTCAGTTCAAGCTTTGTGAAGACAATCATTTTATCTGTTAGAATTTTATAAGATGCAATTCAGGCTATACAAATAACATGTTTATGATGATCTCGAGACATATGGACAACCATCATTGCCACAACTAGCTGAAGCAAATAACAGAGCAATGCAGTACATGATCAGAGATAGGACACCAACTGTCTTGTCAGCAGACCTGCCATTATGATGGTTTTCCATATTGGGCTTTGTATAGACTGTCATGAAGATATCTCTCATTTTAATTTTATTTTACATTGCTTTCTCAGTTAATTTTAAAATGGACTTTCCTAGTGTAGTGCTAACACCTCCAACTTAAGGAATTTTCTGCACATGCTGGCCAGTGTCATGTATATACATGAGCTTTTTGAGATTCAAAACTGTCATGAGACCCGACTGATTAAACACTGAATTTTGTCAGTTATACCAACAGAATAATTCCTAGACATTCCATCACCTTATGCAAATCCTGAATATGATGTTCATTACCCCAGTAGTCTCCAGCATCACCACAGTATTTATCTGTGCTATCTACCATCAGGACAGGGTATAGGTTTAGACATTCCATTACCTTATAGACCCAGGCATCTATTATGGTAATCATTCCCACAGTAGTCTCTAGTGCCACCACAACCTTTATTTTTGCAATATACCATTGGGACAGTGTATGGTTATCTGTCTTTCCAGTATACTCAGTCCCAAAAAACAGCATTCAGTTACTGGACACAGCTTGTCCGCTCCCAGGTCCAACATGGATGCCCAGCACAGCCAGCACCAGGTTTAGTAAATGTTTTCCACTGTCAAGTACTGGATCTATGGAAGCATCACTGACTGATGCTGGACAGGTCAAGCTTTGAAGCATAGACCTCAAGTCCTTGCAAATATTGAATTCACTTTAATTATTTGAACTATTATTTAAATTATTATAACTTATCCGGACTCCATTGCGGCCTTGTACCAGACACATGTGCCCCAGACCTTTTATCCTCACTCAAGTAAATGCCAGGAAATTGCCATGCTATTTTTTTTGGCTTCTGTCTTCTTCTTTGTCAATAGCCTCATACAAAATTCCTGCATCCATCAGTCTCTTTAAAACATTGACAAAAATATGACCATCCTTTTATAAAGCACTTTCTACAGTCTTGTTGAGTCAATGACATTTTTCACTGCTTTGAAAGGCAATTTCAAGACACAAGTGTCAAGAAATCTTTTTGCAACAATGATTCCCATCTAGTTTAACCCAGTGTTTAAAAGAACTACATGCTTGTCTTTTACACTGAAGTCTGATGTATCAAAAATCACACTGCAGTTCAGGGAATGTCAAAACTTTGCTCTTTGTACATGGCCAAGCAAACCTTTTCAGCATAACCTGTTTTCAGAGAAATTAGCTGCATATGTGACTTGGCCTCAGTGGCTATTTTTCAGTAGCCTAATTTTCAATGGTGACCAGAACTATGCTTTTCAAGCCCAGTGATCAGAGTTTTTGGATTATATGAGATGCCATCACTGATGATGAGAGGACCTGTTATATTTCATGGTATCTAGCACTCGACGACCTCACTCTCGTCCTTGCCTATCTGGGTCCAGTGGCAAGACAGAGTCTAGACGGCTGGAGATAGGTGGGATGCAGTGGATGGCCTTAAGTGTCTCACTCTGCCCTAGTCGCGTTCCACATTGTTTGCTGTAACCGCCTTTCTGCCAGTTGACTACACGTTGGTTCCTCCACGCAATCCTACAGGTCCATTCACATACTTAGGTAGACAGACCTAGATTACCAAGGATTTGAGACCTGTTGGCTACCCTCAACATGATGTGGCCACAGCGCATGCTACTGGGAGCCACAGGTGAGACTTGAGTAAAAGGTGGGGACCAGAGGTTGACTAGCTACCCCATTGGAGTACGGCTGCTACCCCACCAGAGGTACTACCCCTCTCTGAGCACTCCATACATCACTAAGAAATAAAGATTACTCTATAAACACCAACTAACTGGAGACTAAGGCCATAGTAATTGTTTTCAGTCTTAACTGGAGGTAATAAGGAAATTCCCAGGACAATCAATACAATTCCAGATATGTTAAAATGTACACCAGATTGATATCAAACAAGCCCTTGAGAAGAAAAATCTCCTTGAACAAGTTCCAAAAAGAATTCCTCTGGCATGACAGCCTACCACTTTGGTAGTAAGTGAGCAAACTTAAAAGTTTCCACAGTCAAGTGAGTTTATCTCTCAGGTGGCTCTTGACAGTTTCATATTTTGTATAGTATTAATATTTTAAAGAAAAAGAATTTCCCAGGTTTCCTCACTGGTTATGCCAGTTATTGAAAATGACCTTGTATATCTTAGGTATTTGCTTAAGGAACTTTTAATTCCCCCAGTGTTATGTATGATTGATGGGGTGTAATTTGGGTTATAAAGTATACTGCTCTACATTACTTCATATGTTCACAGATCAAAAGTAATTGCTATCTCCACTTGATCATTTTCACTTTCTGGACTTAAGGGGGTGGGGAACAGCTGATAACTTTTTACATTAATATATTTTGTAATTCATTTATTGCACTTTTAGAAGCTGGTATTGTCTAGTCTGGTAAAATTTGTTTTCCCTATTTTGATAACTACTAAAGATATTGTAATTTAGACTAATTCAGGCTGATTTTTGGAGCACATGAAAGCAGTCATTTCGGTTAACTGTGTTGCTTAGAACATGTAATTTCCACATGTACAGTATCCAAAGAAATCCCCACTGCTGAAGTTTCATTACCACATCTTCCTTCTGAGCTTCGCAAGAAGTTATCTCCTATCATGATCATCAGCTACTTGTCGAAAATATATCTATGTTTTGTTCTCATCTAAGAAAGAATACATGCCAAAACAAAGATCTCCCAGCCCTTCTTGAAAATTTTGACTTGTCTTGGCCTATTGTAGGACATAAAGTCACAGACAAAAAGTCACCATTCTGATTTTTAGTTATGGAGCAGGGTTCCCATGCTACTGGGAAATCGGGGAAAAAGTCAGGAGAAATGATATTTTTTCCTAACCATGAAAGGTCTTTGTATTTCACAAATGTTGATGATAGTCTGGAAAAACCCAAATTTTTCTGCCACTAATTGACACCAGAAACAATCATGTAACTGATCGTGAGTGAAATTTATCAATTTCTAACCAGAATAATCGGAAGACGCAGTATGGATTTTTGGGTGCTTGCAATAAACATATATGCTTAGTCATTCTAAATGCTTAGTGGATTAGATTCCTAGTAGACTTTTATTTTCAGAGTCAGCTCAATATCCATATCTTCCTTATATGGGAGGTATGAAAACCAGTCTGGCATCTCATGAGGCAAACATGGTAGTGGCAAAGTGTAGCTGCTTATTGGATGGCCTAGAAAACTTTTAAACATTGCTAGATCAAATGATACATGCATTAGATTGATATGAAAATTACTTATTTTCTCAGAAATTGTATTAAAAATCGTTATGTTTTTAATCTGCTGAAAGACGAGGTAAAACTATAGCGTTGATGAAATGTGACCTGATACTCATCCTTTGCATGGCTAGTCACATCGCATGAGTTCACAAATCTAACCCACATTTTCAAAATATTTAATGAAAGTCATATACTGGTTGTAATAAAAATACAAAACCGAAAGAACAAAATTCTCCATATTTACATATTCCGAGAACAATTTTGGAGTGTTGTATTATGTGACTACCATGTTGATGTGCTCTCTGATTGATAAATCAGACTGGCCAGATTGCTGGTTTTTATAAAAAGTATCTGACATTCATTTAATATAATTAAATTTCTGTACAACAACATTATAAAGGAGTTTGTTGTTGATATCATGTGACTATTGGACATCCATTGTCATCATTTGAGATTTGTGAAATGAAAAAAATGGTGAGCACCAGGTCAGGTTTAAAATATGCAGTAGTTTCCTCTAGTCTCAGCGGATTAAAGACATAATGATTATAATACTTGCCATTTCTGAGAAAATAAATCATTTTCTTATCGATTTTGTGCATGTACAAGTCAATATAACATAAGTGTACATTTTCTTGGCCTGCTATATGTCACTATCTCATAGAGGCAGCAAATTCCAAATTTTCAATATACCATTGCAATGAATGTCCAAATATGATAATTGGGTTGGGAATATTTGGAGGAAACTCATATTAGAAACCAGACAGCTATTTATTTTCAGCCAGATTTGTAGTTCAAATTGTCGAATCTTGGAGCTGAAATGAGAAATTGTCATCCCTTGTATTATATATTAAAAAATGATATGAGCCCCTGTATCAATCAATCAATACAGTTTGGGGACTGGTTTAATGAATTACAGGAAGACGTGTTGATTTTACAGAAATTTCAGTACTTGTTTATACAACAGTATATCATTTTGAAGGTCTTTTGTCAAAATTTAAATCAACACTTTTGAAAATATTTTTTTTTACTGATGGATTTTTATCCAGATTGTCTTAAGGAGATTAAGTTGTTTGAAAAACCTTGTTTGGGGTTTTATTGGCATAGAAAAATTCAGGATTAAACTCTTTTCATTACAAGACAAGATTCTAATTATTTGCATTTATTGGTTTTTTTTATACTGTAGTGGGAAATGTTACTTTCTATGATATATGTATGTATATATATGTATGTATGTGTGTGTGTGTATGTATATATATATATATATATATATATATGTAGAATTCTTTAGAATAAAAAGTTTGAAATGAAACAAGACATAATTTATGTTTATTTTGTTGTTCCCACTTAGCAACATAATGCAGTTCAGCAAAATAAAGTTAAAATTATTATTCTGTACACTGAAATGACTTTACATTCCATTTTATAAGAATATGATCAAACTTGTTTTGTTTGATCCATTTTGTGGTTTTCATATATTTTGTGGTTTTGTACATGATCATCTATTTATGTAATGATGCAGTATATGAAACATTTTGATTTCGTTCTTTCATGTTAAATTGTAGTATATTAGCATTAATGTCATTGTTTTTATAAAGGGTAGACCATTTTATTTCTTTCACTTATTGATTGCTGAGAACAAAGACTGCCATATTTATAGGTTGCTGTTTTTGTATGGGAAAATTTGTATGAGTTTTCAGATGAATATACTGAACAACCTTGGGAGTGCAGTATATCCATCCAACAAAACAAATTCATATTTTCTCATACAAATGCAGTATCCTTTTTATTATATGCTCATTTTCTTATTCTACCCAAGGCTTAGTTATATAAACAAAAATACATGACAAAAAACAAGTAATTTAATTTATGCTGTACAGTATTCCAAATTAAATACATAAGCTCATATTTGTTATTACACAACAACAGCATTATTAATGTGCACATAACTCTGTCCTGATCAGTTTGAAACACGGTCATGTGCTAGACATAAGTTTCAAAAGAAAATGTTTTGATCTACTTAAAATGGAAATTTTTACTTGTATTGTGAATGAATGCGCATTGCAACAACTTTTCCAAAAAGATGCTATGAAATGTAATGTTATTTAATTTTGAGTGCAGTAAGGAGGATGTAATTACACTTAGAATGTAGTTAAAATTACATTACAATTTTAAAATGTGTAATCAAGCTTGAGAACCATTGGCATGGCTCATGTAATTTGGATTTGCAGAACTAAGAAAGTACATTCTGAGGAAATACAGGGTGTAAAACTGTAAGTATATTTTTTGCCATTCTTATTACCAGTTAAAGAAGACAATTTATGCCTTTTCACTTACATGTTATTTGTAGGGACCCTGTCTGGCGTCTATCGCTAGCCTGAATCTGAAACAAAATAGTTAATGCGGAATGTGGCAAAGCAGCTGGTATGTGGCAGTCCACAAAACATCTGCTTTAGTTTATTCAGAGACAGATTTAATCAACCAAAATGTAAAGGGTCTACTACATTAGTGTACATGATTTGTTTACAAAGTAGTTCCTTATACACTATTGGGCACACATATCGTGTGCATGAGTACAGTATGAAGTGTATGTGAGTGCAATATTTTACACAATTCTGACAATGTAAAGTTAACGGAGAAAAAATGAGCATATAATAATATTGATTAAATAAGTATTGTTAAATTTAGCAGTATCAAAAATAGATTTGTATATATATGTACTAGATAATATATTTATTGTAAAATCGGTTGCACATTCTCTTTTTTTCAGTTTGCAATGAATCCATTCTATGAGATTAACAAGCCTATTGTATCCAAAGGATTTGAAAGAAAAGCACAATTCTTTGGAAAGAAACATCTTACAGGATGATAAGGTGGAAATTTAACAGCATGGATACAAGTTGGACCCTTTTTTCAAATGTTTTTTAAGTACAATAAAAGTTCTAAGAAATTTTCCTGTAGATAAAAGTATCATGATTTCAGATATCAACATGAGAAATATGCAGTATAAAGTATAATTAATTAACATTCTTACATTTCCTTTTCATGAGCAATATATTCATTCTCCTTTGTGAAATATCTTTGTTATGTTTTGAAAAATAAACTAGAACAGTTGAAGATGTACTACATGTATTAGTAATTTTCTGGGCACCTGAGGTACCTATATCATCATGTTAGTAATGAAGTAGCCCCTACATCCCTGGCTTGACCCTGTTTTTATGAATATATATATATATATTTTCCATCTCTAGTTTTGGCTACTCTAGATATGTAATTGCATGTAAGCCAAACATTGCTAAACTTAGTCATCTCTATGTCAGTAGTTTATTGATTTAGTCATTTTTGCTGTTTGGTGATGAATAAGGTAAAGTGAGAAGTACATTTTTTAAGTCATAATTTAAAAAAAATATGTCATGGGTTTCTTTTAATCTATAAAGCTTGTATGGTTGAAATCAACTATGCTTGTAAAAGCAAAGCATATAGTGTCTGATATACTTGTATATGTATTATTTTTGTTTAGTATACTGAAGTTTTACTTCATTTTATTTGAAAATTATTTGATAAATCTTTTAAGTGCAATATATCCACAATGTAATAAATATTCATGCATTACAGGGAAAACAATCAAGAATTAAACTTCCATAATTGAATGTTTCTACTTCTTATTGTTCTATCCTAATCGTATCAGACCAGTTGCATCGAGTCAATCTGAATATTCTCAAAGGGTTCACTACTAATGATTTGCAGTGGCCCTGAGTGGCAGAGTGGTCTAAAGTGCTTACCATTACAGATCACTGCCATCTCACTTCTGCCTGTGTGGGTTCTAGTCTCAGGCTTGGTCAGTGTGGGTATTATGCTAGAAACTATATGCAGCACGGCAGATTGTATCCTGATACTGTTCCAGACACACAGTCAATACACATCACTGTATAAACAAAAATCCAATCTTTCTCAAGAACATCCACAAAGCCAGCAACAGCCAGGAATGTGTTATGTCAGACATGCATTCTTCAAAATTAAAATATCCCCAATTAGCCCCAGTTGATTCAAACACTAAACAAATGAAAATTCCTGCACTTACCAAGCAAAGTAGTTCATTCATCAGTTCACGTGTTATTCCACATAGAAACACTTGAGGACAGAAATATAGATTCCATGTTTATCATGAATTAGAAATCTCAGTCATTACACACTTCCTTAGACTTAGCTGTGTTCTTTATTGTACCATTGCCAACCATAGAACATTTTCCAAATAAAAACTGATGAAAGTTAAAAGTTATCCATATGAACGATATTAACTTCTTATTATTTTCACATGACAATCATCAATTAAACGTGATAATACATTAATAACATAAACTGTTTTTTTTTTTTTTCTGTTTTCTATTTCGTAGAACTTGTGTACTGAGACTCAACTGGCAACCCCATTGCCTTCATTAACATAATCATTTTAATGTGCATTTACAAAAAAAGCACATGGCTAGAGACACTCCGGATTCAATACTGTAGTTCATAAAAATTATAACTTTTTTCTTGAATTTTTTTATATTTTTTTTACAAGAACAACATATATACACCACTTCCTCGATAACTCACGCCCGGATAACTCGCGAACCTGCTTAAAACGCGGTGTCCGGCACGGCTCCCGATTTTTTTCAAAGGAAATATATTTTAAAATGTGTTAAACAGGAAAAAAATTCGCGATAAGAATTAGTATATTGAACCTTGTTACATACTGTATATTATGTAAATTTTCGTACACAAAAAATAATAATAAATCATTAATTTTTGAAAAACAAAATGGTAATACGGTATTTTCAATCTTTTTTTTGCAAACGTAAATCTTCTTAGTGGAAATTTTAGGTCCAATAACTTAACCAATTTTTCAAATACAAAGACATCTATACGAATAATTATGATACATTTAAATATTTATTATTTTGATAACTGGATTGTGTACGAAAAATTAAAAAGTACAAAAAAATACATGAAATACGGTAGCTCATTATATCATCGGAAATGGTGATTATTGCCGTAAAGATAAAATCTATATCATGAAATTTTCAAGTTCTAATTAGATGTCTCAAATTATGTTTGGGGATTTTTGAGAGAAAAAGTTGTTAATACTCTGTAAATAATCAGTCTGGCAAAACAGGATCAACAAAATATTATGCTAAGAGGTGGCAACAGATAATAAAATAAACACCACTTAAATGTCTGGCTAGGTGAAATTCACGTTCTAATCCTTTATTTCGCTAAAGTGTAAACACTAGAATTGCAACATATTTTCTGCTGTGAAAACATGAAAATAGTCAATCGTCCGTCACATCGATACCCGTGAGTACTTCTGTGAGAACCTAAATAAATGCCGGCTTTGTTTTGATCAACAACTCTGGGAAGTATTTGTTGCATTAAACAAAAATCAATTAAAAGACACCTATGTTGTTTTATCACTTTGAATATGTCTTTTGTATCAAAGGCAGCATGCCGATAGCAGCATAAGTTCTTGAGGTCATTACCGTTTTCAAAATTCATTTTATTTAACCAGTCGAAAATGGTTTCATATTTTTATGTGATATGTTTAAAATATTTTTATCACTTTTGGAGATCCCAGCGCCGACATAGAATTAAACAAAATTCATTGTAGGAAGAAATATGCTTAGCGAATCAGGAAGCCGCATGTAATTATCCAAACCAGCTCAGAGAGAAAATCACCTGTGAACAAATATACAGAGGCAGCAGAGAAATCAAAGAGAAAAAAAAATGGGGGCAGATGTTTTGAAAATGAGAAGTGATATTTGTCAAATGTGTCACAAACTGCAAGTATTATTGTGTTCTAATTTACGTTTTTTTTAATTTGTAGACCCATTAAATTGACGTCAGTAATGGCTAACCCTTGTAAAAAAAAAATCATTTTACTTCTACCACAATCAAATCAACCTGTCGTTAGATCGACATTGTGTTTTTTTTAAATGGGTGTCAATCTTGTGTATAAAAAAATCTACTTTGGATCAAACAAGAATTTATCCAATTTAACACAATCAATTGTGACGTAGTACACATCGTGTGAAATCATACATGTGTTAAGCCAATGGAAAACGTGTGGATTATTGTTTTGATGATCTCCTCAATATCCTGTAAGTTTTCCTGAAATTAATGTTATTCTGTCATGACAAAAGTAAACAAAATACACTGCTATTAAGAAATATTTAATCATAGTTTATCATAGCATGATTATTGAGTATTCAACACTAACATGCCAAACCAACCCACCCACCCCTTTTGCCTGTGTATGTCGATCCGTTTGTTTTGTTGTTTGTTATAGGTCCCTCGATAACTCGCGCCCTCGCTTATAATGTGGTCGATGTTTTTGGACCCCTTTGTGCACGAGTTATCGAGGGAGTGGTGTAGGTAGATTCTATTTTGATAATTATTTAGAGTTTCATAAAGAGAACTACCTGATGACCTTTTTACGGAGTGAGGGGCAATAATGAGGACATGATGAACACTTTTGTATAAGTACATGGTTATATTAATTTAAATGGAAAAAAATTGGGTGAGAAGAATAATTTGTCAGTGTTTATGCCAGGATAAGGAAATCCCAGTTGCAGTGTAATATTTTTTTTATCTACCCTTATCAGTATAGCTTCTTAGGTGACAAATAATGTTAAGCCCTTAACTGACTGACATATACATACATACATATATATATATATATATATATATATATATATATATATATATATATATATATATATATATAATGTATTTGTGATTGTTAGGGTAAATCTGTGTGAGGGGTCATAATTCTTATGAACACAGTTGGGATTTTCTGTCCCATGATACTATATATTGCTTAATTATATCACATTCAGTAGTCACAAAAGTATGTTTTAAAGAAAATGAAACCCCCATTTGTTAAAATTAAAGCATTCTAAGAATGAAATATGTTAAGACACTTTTTGGATCTAGAAAGAGAGTAAGACTTGGTTTGTGCAGAAGCATTTAGTGTAAATTCAGAAATGTTTAAAGAATAGACATTTGAATTAATTTTTTATTAAATTTGATGGCTAGAAAATAGCAGATGTCATGCATGTAATAATGCAAAACAAATCACTGTAATAATGTCAGTGTTAATGCTATTGTCACATGAAATGAATAACAGTCAAGCAAAGTATGATAAAGATCTGCATGTGTGTTCCACTTAGAAAACCTGTATTGATTGGGTATGTGGTAAAAAAAATTAAAAATGAGTATGTTTACAAACTTACTTCAGTAGCATCAGAGTTAACAAGAAATGCCTTCCTTTAAAATTTTGATCAAGTTTTGAAATCACTTAGTAAGGAGCTGTGATTGGTCAAGTACATGGAATTGTAGGCTAAATAGTTAACTCCACACAGTTGTGCATAGACCCTGCCTAATGCCAATTAACAGTGATAATTAATCAATTCAAGTCAGTTATTGTGCAAGTATGTAAATGAAACTGGGCCAAACAGCCAATTTTATTATGATAAGAAGCAACTCTCCTTACTGACTGCTAAATCTGGGCTGCCTCCAGATGGGAACCTGCTGTTATATGTGTTGAAGATGGAATCTTAGAATAATAACATTGTTTGTTATCCTGCATTATTTCCCAAATGTCAATCATTGGATTTCAGTGAAAACACAGCTATCTGCTTTGATCCATTTCTGCTTTTTTTTTCTCAAGTTAAAAAATTCTGCTCTATCAGGAAATAACATCTCAATATGTAACATTAATGTATAAATAATTAAATTCAAAAGAACTTTCTTCAGATTAACTTAGTCTATATAAATTGTGCAAAAATATGTTTTCATGTTAGGCAAGCTTGAGATCATAGTAGTCTAAGGTGCATATCTTACAATTTTTGCAAAGAGAGTATCGTAGTCGAATTTCACTATTGCTTTAGAAGTCATCTGCAGACTCGCAAAATTTTGTCAGTTATAAAGGGACAAGATTCTGCTGTGTCTACTGGACACAAATGTGCAAGCGTTATCTCCCTTGTGCTCCACTGAGCTCTGACGTCAGCCCCTACCTAAGCTTCTCTACCCCCACCCCACCCTCAAGCTTTACAATATTTCTGGGCGGAATCAGCCTTGTTTAAGATATATGCATTATCTCTGATACACAATTTTAAAAACGGGACTTAAATTCTTTAGTGAGACCAGGGCTCACAATTAATGGTAGTCCGCTAACAAGAGGCTTATAGATTTTTTTTTCTTCACAATTTCAATAGTGTAGTGATTATTAATTCTTGATCCTTGGCTGGCTTTTTTTTTTTGTATGGAAAGAACTAGTCAAAATTCAAGAGGACTAGTTAAATTATGCACCCCAATAGATCTTCTGGCTAAACACATTTTAATGTTAAATTCTAGGCCTGCCGTATGTTTACTTGGTTGTGTTATGTTGATCCAGTACCCTTCCTTTTTTACGGTTATAGTCATTTGGCAGTTAGGGTAAGAAGAACTATTGAAGATTCAAGAGGACCAGTTAAATTATGCACCCTTATAGTCCTTCTGGCTACAAAGAAATTTACGTTAAATTCTAGGCCTGCGTTCAACTTACTTCGTTTTGATACATGTGTGGACCCAATAATCTTCTTTTTCCCTGGTGATAGTCATTTGGCAGTTACTGAGGCTCGCGAAGCGGTAACACATAATTGATCACAGATGGACGGTACCCCAGGGCCACGTCGTGAGGTGTACATTTCACACTTTATGACAGTATCGATGAATATTGATTAATCTATCCAGTGAAACAAAAATCGCCAGTCATCATTAATATGTCCCGTTCAGCCCACTGTTTTTGTGAAGCAAAACAACTTTTGCAAAAGATTTTTTTTTCAATGCCTCTCATCAAAAACATCTTTGAAGTTTTAGACTAAAGTGGTCGTAGCTGCCACAGTGACTTCTTTTTATGTTTTCTCTTAATTAAAAACTATCTCCTACCTACCTATTCTATTCTATTCTATATGGCTGCTAGTGCGTCAGTTTTTTGTCGGCTATGCCGCTACTTGAGTTATTCAGTATGTACCTGCTTTTCCTTTCCCTCACCATTGTTAATTTATATTATTTAACTTTTACCTACGCTTTGATGGTTGGATATTTGTATATGGATAGCGATTTAATACTTGTGTCAGGAATATATTTTCCCGAAAAAATTAAAATGCCATTTTAACCTGTAAATATTGTAATAAATTTTTGCACAAACCACAAAGATCAAACTTAATATTTTTTGGTTTGTATTTCTATTTTGCAAGTCGTATTCCCTGTCAAAGATTTATGTCATGGTTTAGAGTAGATTTGACCCAAAAGAAAAATATTCTTTTCCTGTAAATACACTATGTTAAATTATTAGCAATACAAAACACACGCACATTTGCACATATTCAAAATCACAATCTTGCAACCGATAAATCTTAAGAAAGATCAGAACGATTGACAGTTCTCTGCAATCAAGGATACTTTGAAGTGTTCTCTAAAGCATTGCCCATTTTACTAGTTATGAAATTTATAGGAAATATTTTAGAACAATCCGTCGCAAATTTTTTCAGTTGTCTCGTGTAAGGAGTGGGAGACGTGCATGGCGTACAACAATAGTGATTATTGCTTCAGAGAAACAACATTTTTCCTTTAAGGTTTGAAACATATCTCCAAAATCACAGAAATTTTAGCTGTTTTAATTGTATGGCTTAAATACATTTCGATGAGCTTTAGCAATCTTTTAAATGCGTTAAACAATCCATTTCACTTTTAGCATAATCAAGAGACATAGTGGTAACGAAGTTTTCTTTAATGATTCATTTTATTTATAACCCTCCTCCTACTACTACTGCTAATTAGAGTCAATTATTCGTTTTGAATCCATTTGAGGTATGTGCTTGTAGTCAAAATACATGCGAAATTATATTTATTGTGCAAGATTGATATATTTATTCGATTATCTTTTAAACAGACAATGGAAATTAATTAGGTAAAAATGCAATAACAGTTTGACTTTTTGGCCCATTCATTAAGGTGCTAAAAGCAAGTACAAAAAATGTCGAGAGCCTTTACTTCCACTGCCACTGGTATGAAAGTAACGAGTGTACGAATTTTATGGCAAAAAGGTGTTAGAAGCATATTTGTAATTGAACTTAACACAACCATTTTGCTCTGCGTTTTGATTAATCGCTTCTTTCAGCGACCCTTGTGTACTTCTCTCATTTCCTTTTTGTATGATTGATTCTTTTTCTCCGCATGATCTACGAATCGCTACGGGTGCTGTGCGAGGGAAATTTTCCCCTAATCGCATGCAAATAAATCCGAGGTAGGCGGGGCAGCATCATGCTGTTTTTCTGGCAATCGCGCGTCAGGCGCGAGGCAAATCAAAGCGAAACCCGTTATTATTACTGGTCAGATGGGAACATGTCATAAATGACAATAAACCGTGATTTTTACGTTTGATAAATGGGGAAAATTAAGAGGATTTTCTATGTTTATCAATGCAATGTAATTCATAGCTTTCCATGCTATATACTTTTGCGATTTGTTTTCCAATGAATATTTTACACCAGGTTTCTGTGGACACGTATCGCCTATTTAAAAGGTATTAAAAAATAAATAGCGAAAACCTTTATATTTCAAGCAAAGCGAGGATATAGTTAAAGATAGTGACATGAATGGTAAAATAAATGAAAACTAATTTCTGTTTCAAGTGGTCGGCGCTATGAAATGAAATGTTGCGATTTAGTGAGTAATGTACTTGTATATGATGCCATCGAGTCAATCAAATACGCAGTTATTTCTTTTAATACCAAAATAGAAAAAGCATTTTATTTAGTTAGTTATTTACAATCGGTATTGAATTTTATGGAAATATGATGACCCCTATTAATTTGAGGGGTGTTTTGCCAGATGCACTACCACGTTAAATGTGTCAGTAACTAAAACAAATACATCTGAAGATATCAACTAAAGTAAAGAAACTTAAGAACAGTGAGAAAAAAATTAAAAGGCACTATGAGCATCTTATTGGTTGAGGAATCGGGAGCTAAGTACCTTTTTGAATGACACACCAAGGCAGGTGACCTGTGCTGTTATCGACACCTTGACCACAAGATTAAGAGTCGGGGTTCGACCAACTAAGCTATTTCATTTTCCCCCGAATGTGATTTAATGATTCATTTTACTCCTTTTCTTCCTTTCAGGTTTCTCCCTTAATAGTCCTGACTATTGTTGTTGTTTTTGTTGCTTCGGTCAATTTGGCAGGCAGTTTAAACAACAGAGCAGAGAATAAACGAGAAAGTATCTATGTATGTGTAGAGTTTTACGGTACATCACCATAATATTGCTTACAACGTGCTGATTAAAACGTAAGTTTAAATAATGTAATATAAAAATTTGCAACACCAACACACCCCCCCCGTGAAATATAAACTCTTTTAGATAAACGTAAATTTGTAGTGCAACAAAATAAAAGGTAAGGATGTTAAACGTATGTAACAAAAGTAAAAAGAAATTAAAATATTTTTAAAATATCTTAAATATAGAGTCAACATTTGATCTTAATATTGAATTCCCTCCAAAAATTTCAAGATTATTTCTAGTGGCAATTTTATCGTAATTTTTTTTAATCGAGTTTACGCAGGTCTCTCAAAATGAATGTAAGCAAAGAACATTCAGAGCAAATAAAAAAAAATTGAAATAATCCATGGACAAAAATTGCATTATGATAGCTCCTGGGTTTAGGAAATAATAATAATAATAATAATAATAATAATAATAATAATAATAATAATAATAATAATAATAATAATAATAATAATAATAATAATTCTCAGTATGATATTTGTGACATGTGTCCTCTTACCTCACAACTACATAAAATTGCCATGAGCAAATTCCCATCCCCAATTTGTATATTTACGTTTTCATAAAGTCGTCATAAATTTTACCAAAAGAATAAGAATTAGTGCACTGAAGTTTTATATACTGCATACTACTGTTTTTTTTTATTTACGACTTGAGTGATCAGTTTTGGTTATAAAAAGGTTTATATTTTAACAAGCATTTTGTCATATATATATATATATATATATATATATATATATATATATATATATATATATATATATATATATATATATATATATATATATATATATATATATATATATATATATATATATATATAGATAGATAGATAGATAGATAGATAGATAGATAGATAGATAGATAGATATATAAAGATGTGCTATTGATGCCGTATAAAATTATGCCAAACTGACCTAAAATAATCACCTATGACGGCCACCGTAACAAATAGTTATCACTGCTTTTAGAGTTTTCAATACAAGATTTCTAAATGGTATGGATCTGACCTCCAAGATGGCCACCATTCCTCCAAAACTTATGATCATATCGACATAGGTAGGGGTGTTCAAAGATTCTTGTGTGATCTCCTTGGTCCCAGATAAAAATGTGTATCTCGACATCGATTTCTCACTAAACATTTGAAACTATTTTTAATTGGGTCTTTTTTGAAACTGACACTGTGATGACCTTACAGAATGTCTGTGGAGGCTATCTTGAAAAAATATTTCAGATGTAGTGTCTCTCAAAAGGAGAATGGTGTGGACTTGACCTTAAAAAATGTCTGCCTCGGTGGCCATCTTTAAAATATTACGAATGCGTCTTAACTGTCGTATGGTGGTTTTACTTCAACTTCTTGCATTTAAGTAACAATGAAGTCTAGGAATAAATATAAAATAAAGTCGACATCTTAACTTATAAAAAAGAACCAACGACAAAAATGATTAAAATATTCTTTAAGAGTATTTATCTTTTCTTTTCCTTTTTTAAAAATAAAATACAACTAAATTTATATTCATCTTCAGAAAAATACCATTTTAAATAAGAGGGAATGCATATTGTATATAATACTCATAAAATAGTTTAAATTCAATTTTGAGCAGCAAAACCATTTGAGATTGCTGTACACATTTTTAGTTTGCATCAGAGACAAATAAAACATTTCTAGTTTGGTTGTGATAAACCTGGTTTAAGGTTTTGTAACTAGTGGTTTTAGTTTGGTTGTTCAATGAGTCAAGTGTCTTGCCTTAGAAACAACACGGCAGACGACCTAGCTTCGTCTTGGAATCGAGCCGGGTACTCCTACATAAGTGTTCAGCACGATAACCGTTGAACTGCCTGCCTCACTGAATTCATCAAAATGTTAAGAGGAGTCCCAGGTGGCCAAGTGGTTTAAAACGTTCGCCTTTACCCTATAAATGCCATCTCACCTCTGTGCGCGTTTGTTCAAGTCTCGAGCTCGGCCCATCTAGGTGTGAGAAAGCTGTCAATAGCTTTCCGTAGGTCTGTGGTTTTTACCGGGTTTTTCCTCCACCAGTTACAGTGTTTTCCATGTGTTGCCTCGCTTGTGCTGAAAAATGGCAGGAAACCCCAAAAGAACAGCAAATTTTAAAAAATGAGTTTATTGGTGTACGTCATCAATTCACAAACAATGCCTGGTTAGACCCTCAGCTATGTTAAACTTTATAGTCCTTGAGGTAACCCCCTTGTGCCGAAAATTTTAAAAACCTTTTTGTATATTTATGCCCCACTCCCCGGATCTGTTTCTGTGAATACTGTCATAATAAAAAAAAATTAAAAATGTTTGCAAGAAAAAAGTTTTAAAATTTATATCTTTGAATTAGGGTTCACCCTTTTTTCAAATGGATACTTACTTTGTTTGAATCCTATTTATATACCTCTTTCTTTTCCGTTTTATTCAGGCTTGTATTTCCCCACCTCAGGCATTACATCTTTCGGCTGGTTTCCTTGCCTTTATAAAATTATCGATCCTTGCCCAGTATCACCGTTCGTCCTTTGATGTGTGCGTGTTGTTGTATTACATTGTTTTATTTTCGTATTCTTTACCCAAAAGTATCTAGTTATATTTCGGACTGACCTACAGAGATCAAATGTAAGAGTTGTTGTTTTTTTTTCTTCTAAAGTTTAGATTGTAGAAGAAAAAAATTAAAAATAAAATAATTATTTAATATTAAGTGCCAGTGGGCTTTTAAATGGTTTGGGCATGTGGTAGAGGCGGCAGATTACGCATTTGCGACGTCAGCCGCTATTGAACTGATCATCCCAACCGCTTCTATCATGGTGGCTCTTTTGTCTCGACTCTTCCTCCTGCTGAATGGGAAAAAAAATTGTTAAAGATCTGGAGTCTGAATAGTTTAAGTTTGTTGAGAATATTTTAAGGGCATGCATTTGCGAAGTCAGCCCCTAGTGGACTGACCATCACATCCGCTTCTACCAGTGTTCCGTTTCTCCTCATTCCTGTAAAAGAAAATTTGTAGGAGGAAGAAGCGGTGTTCTGTTGTACTTTATGTTTGCGTGTATGCGTTTTGATCTGAAAAAACTCGTAGGTGTTTGTTTCTGTTTGAGTTCTCCTTTAGTGTTTTGTTTCGTTGTGTTTTAATTTGTTATACCCCTCTCCTTCGTAGATTCGGATGTGTCCCGTACGTTAGCAAATAGCATTGACATCATATCGTCATTATCTCTTCCCTCGTCGGGCATAATAACAGGTATATCTGTTTCTACTTAGTGTCCTTTATATGTTGTGCTAGTCTGTGTTATATTCTGCTTTTTGTTGTTGTTGTAGTTGCTGTAGGTTTTAACGCCATTTTTCAGCACAGGATAGGCTATACATGGCGGCCAGTATTAATAGTGGAGGAAGAACGCTGGAAAACCCTGGAAGAACCACCGACCCACGAGAAACTACTGGCAGGCTTTCTCACTTACCCACGTTAGCCGAGTCTGGACTCAACTCATGCAGCCAGAGGTGAGATGTCAGTGATCCGTAACGGTCAGCGCTTTGGACCACTCGGCCACTCGGACCCCTATTCTGTTTTTTGATCATAGAGTATATGTTTGTATCTTTTTTCCTCCCAAATTTTCCGTTTATTTCTATATCTAAATATATTTCGTATGTATCCCATACAACGGGAAGGCTGTATTATCTTCGTCATATGTATCCGATACACCAGGAAGGCTGTATTATATTCGTCGTATGTATTCCATACACCGGGTAGTCTCTAGTATCTTCATTGTGAGACCGCTCCGGTGGCCTAGTGGTTAGAGCATCCGCCTCGGATGCGGGAGGTCGTAAGTTCGATCCCGGTCGAATCACATCAAAGACATACAAAAATGGTAGTAACAGCTGCCTCGCTTGACGCTCAGCATTAAGAAGTTAATGGTTAGGATTGGTGGGCCTGGTGTCAGGATAATGTGACTGGGTGGGACATCTTGCAGCATGTCTGCGACATGATGCCACAGTGCTAGACATCAATATAAACTGCAATACTAAAGACATCGTAGAGATATGACTGAAAAAATGTTAAAGCTACGTTAAAAATCATAATCACATCACATCTTCATTGTGCATCCCATACACCAGGGAGGCTATTGTATCTTTATTGTATGTATCCCATACACCGGGGATGTGCTTTTATCTTCATTGTATTACGTCCATACACCGGGTAGACTCTTTTATCTTTGTTGTATATATCCCATACACGGATAGGATATTTTATCTTCGTTGTATGTATCCTATACACCGTGGAGGTTCTATTATCGTCACAACTCTACTATCCATGTATATTTGTTTAAGGTGATTTACCGTATAACCAAACCAATATGTGTATATTGCTGCACATGCAAGTTTTTTTTTTCCAAATTCACTTGTGTCGTACCTTTTACTTCTAAAACGAGCTCCTAGTTAGTGCGTGCTTTAAAACTGGTGTTAAAACACAGCGGTCGTCACCATTGCTATTGGCAAATAGACACAACAAAGCAAACGTCATTGAATGTATTCAACGCACTTTAAAATGGCACGTGAAAATGTTGTACACAACTAAACACTCTCAAGTACATGACTTTTTTTACTGCATCTGGTCAAAGCTTACAGTCAGTGTTACCATTGGAGCATATATTGCGCCTCTGAAGAACTCACCCACCAATACGAATGGACCGTGGTTGATCGCTTGTTTGGAACGTCCCCTACTACCTTCAAGAAAAGTGGACAGTTAACGACGGAAACTGGCTGAGCATGTGATAAACCAAATGCACCTTCGACAAAGTTTATTCACCTAACTGAACCATCAAATTGTTTCGTGTCATGTGAGTGCGTCATTGACATTATAAATTGAAGTATATGAACGTTCGATTGTTAAAAGGAACTTTTTACTTGCAAGAGTTACAACAACTGACCAAAAAACAGAAGATGACGTAAACGACATCGAAAGCATTCTCGATCGAAGAACTCGTAAAGCAGGCAAACGCCGAATCAAAGAAGTGAACATATGTTTGAAAGGATATCCGCCGAGTTTTGATTCTTGAATTGTCACTTCGCAAGTCATCAACTATAAACAGCGGCCTTCATTTCATGCAACACACCAGCGACGAATCCTTCTAAGAGATTTTCTTTTCATTCTCTTCAAGATCTAAAAAAGAAACATCTTTCGGTATTGTGGGAAGAACGTGTGTATAAAGAGAAAATCGTCTTTTCTGCAAATCTTTGTGATGTATTGTGTCATCAGAGCCACCATCACCGTTTGGGTTTGCAACAGTGATACAAATAGTTTTGGACTATTTCACTCAACAGTTGCATCGGTTACGTTCTTCCTAATCCATCTTTGAAATAGTCTGCCAGCAGTAACAATGGGAACATCGCGGTTAAAGCCAGTTAAAGCTAATATGCAGAAGCAGCAAAGTTTTTTTGTGGAACCTTTGGAAACTCATTTTTCTTTGACATGCTGTGACTCCTCGGAAAAAAGAACCATTGAATTATGAATAAGCAATAGCATGACCCAGTGACAGTTCTATGAATGTGTTTCTCAACAACACCTGATAATTTTTCACAGTCAAATTACCCAAGTCCATCCAACTTGATCACTAAGCGCATTGGAAAGTAGCTTTTGTAAAAATCATTCATCGAAAGCAAATCCTAAATATCACCGAAAATCAAAACACTTTTGTGGTCGAAATCCTCAATTGCAAGAATTGGTGGGTAAAGGAGAATCTCTGGTGTACGAATTCAAAAGACCATCATCAGGGAATCCTCAGTTGACTCTCTATACCTCATAATTCATATGGGGTATTATTTTAATGCTCAGCATCAGGTGGAAACAATTGCCGCTATGTTCGACGAACAGTTTGTCAAAAGCATAGAGAAAACGAATAAAACAGACAAGATCAAGTACCATGCAATTTTTCATCGTCTGGACATGTATTTCATAAGTGTCATAATCTGACAATTTTTTTTCACCTGAGTTGTATTGTATTTTGGATGGAATTGCCCGAAACGAAAAGCCACATCGAAACTACATATAAACCGCCAAAGAAGCCTTGGTGAGAGCAGTAAAATATTTTTTGTTTCAAATAGGAAAAGATCTTTTGGCTTGCTGAGAGAATCCTATAAATGTGCTGCACGCCGCCGGCCAAGGAATTCCTTCCTCTTCTATGCCAAAATAAGTACAAGGCAGGAAGAGACTTCGAAACCGCTTCAAAGCACATCCACAGACTGCGATAACGACTAAGAAAAGAAGAAACAGTCAGAAAACTGGACGTCTTTGATTGCTAACAGAAAATGACGAACAGCGATTCCAATGTTCCAAGTCAGAACTCGATATGTTCCCCATGCCACATACCATAATGGCGATGCAAAAATACCAAGGGTTAAAATTCCACTCCAGTCAAATTCGACTACCTCAGCCCCTATCCAACTAAAAATCAAAGAAGAGACCGAAGATTACGTCGATCTGAATAACAGTTACTTGTACCTTAAAGTCCGTTTTTTCAAGGAAGACAACAAACGTTGTACTTGAGTAACAAAGTGGTCAGCAGCATTATCGATATTTACACTTACCGAGTATTCCATGAAAATCTCCTGACGTGCTTTAAAGATGCAAAGAACACGCACAGGAATTTTCCGTTTTATGGAAACCCGACGTCACAAATGCCTCCAGTGACACAGTTTTGACAGAAGCTAACGAACCTCACAATATGGAATTTAATGACATTCGAAACAAAATCAAAGAAGGTGCAGTTTAGAACTGATGGATCACTTGCATTTGGACATCTGGTTGCAAGACAAATATTTGTTAAAAGATGTGTACGCATGCGACTGAATCGAGCGGTATTATTTTCCATTGGATGGATAATGCCAAAGAGTACACAACTATCATCGAAGAAACCCTGTTGTAATTACGCCGTGTTTAAGTCTTACCAAAAGTGGCAAACGATATCAGTCACGCTTTGAAAAGAGCAACAGCCAAGTATCCGATATGACGAGTAGAAGTGTAAAAGCCTTCACTCATTGTCATCGAAAGCAATGTTGCCCTCAATGGAGCAATCAATCAAAATACTTTCGAGTTTAAACACTGCAAAGTATCCAAGATATAAGTCAGCCGAGATGTCTAGACCTTATATGCTAGACCCTTGGAACTTAACTTTGACCAGCAAAATTACATAAGATCTTACTTGTCTCTATTTGATAACAAGACAACAGTTTTAGGTCAGACGAACCCATGAAGAAGCTAATCCAACCTAACTGCGCATGACTTTGTTGATACTCTGCATTTAGGATCTCTAACAGACATGAAAGAAAGAATGAATGCATGGAACGGTTCTATAATATCCCTGTTTGCACAGTACCAGGGTGTCATCGGGCGTGTGGCTTCTTTCCCATCTGACGACCAATTAAGTACGCTTAGTCGTGCATTTAAGTGAAGGGTAGCAGCATTAATTTGACCGATACCTGTCGACCTTAATCGAGCACAGACACACAGTCTGTTTTAGTCCTCTACTAAGAGAGAAGCCATCAACACAACCATCTGTAAACATCGTCAAAGATGGAAGTACAGGACCTAAACATGATAAGGGGGTGGGCGTCTATGCCGTTTCAGGGTGAAGTCTATAGGCTCTGGCAAGGCGGACCACGCTTTTGTTAATCTGGAAGGATAGTTCAAGCAGTAAAAACTGGAGAAGCAGTCCCCGGAGAAGACTGATGCAAGAAAGATAAATCTAAGCACAACCGAGGCGGGGAGCATATGATATTTTTGAAGACCCGATCCTGCAAAAGAGATACTGCAACCACTACAATAAAGAAGGCCCGATCCATTTCACTACCACCAGCGACATCAACCTTTACAGTGACTAATACTCATATGAAATCATATCAAGAGGTCGATGAGGAGAAGAAAATCAAATAGAAAGAAACGGGGAATGAGAAAATAGAGGCTACCAAGATACAGGGAAACACAAAGGAGTCAATACTAATGAAAGAATCACCGCAAATAGCAACACCAACATGAAATGCAGCATTAACAATAAAGTAAGGGAAAAAACAAAGGGAAATCTATCATAAAGTTTGACATGATACCGATATATTGTAGTTATACGGCAAAACAAAAATTACATAACTTAATTATTGACACATATGCTGGTACAATTTATGAGGCCTTATGAATCTATATCTACTATGAAGCTATACAAACCATGTAAACACGGAATGAATGGAAAGTTCATCGTGACATCAAAATGCACCACTGAATATGTCACACCAACTACTGTCTTCGCATCTCTCTAGCGCATTATCTCCCTAGTGCTGGTTCTCAAACTTCTCATTCAGTATCTAAAACACCGTGTGTGTGTGTGTGTGTGTGTGTGTGTGTGTGTGTGTGTGTGTGTGTGTCTATATATATATATATATATATATATATATATATATATATATATATATATATATATATATATATATTAAAACATCACTAGATATTAAAATGGTAAAATCTTTACACTGACATCATTGAAGTATTTTAAAAATTCCTTTGAACTATGGGTCTGTACATATTGTGAATAATAATACTATAGTATACATTCCACATTGAAAGGACATTAGTAATCACACTCACGAGCAATGGGTTGTGGGTTTAACTGACCTAGACCGCCATCCACTGATACAGTTGTGTATATTCAGACAAACAGGGTAATTTACTCCCAGTGCCTCAACACGAAGGGGTAATTAGCCTTTATTATTAAACACAATCAATACATCAAGTATTCACAACATTTTGGCTTTAGCAGAAAATTTGTTTTGTTGTTATTATTATTATTATTATTTTTATTATTATTATTATTATTATTATTATTATTATTATTATTATTATTATTATTATTATTATTATTATTATTATTATTATTATTATTATTATTAAACAGGTTAGAAATATGCATGGGGGTGCATATGATTGGGGGGGGGGTAGATAATAATTGGTTAGTGGGTAAAACTAAAATCCAAGGGTCACACACATGCAGACACGCTCGTCATGGTAAAGCAGGATTCATTTGGGGCAGGGTTAGGGGTAGGGCTATTATGGTTTGTAAACAAGCTCCACCTAAAATAGCCGTCTCCCATTGATCTTTCTTTTGCTATGTATATTTGTGTCAAGGGGTACGGGCTGGCAAACAATAATATAGCAAGATAAAGATGAATACATATTTTACCCTAACTAGCTCTCGCTTCTGTAACAGCTTTTCTCAGTCTTCATGTTATTCACCCTGTCGTAACCATTGCTTTTTGTTGATCTGTTGTTCTCGGACTCAGTTATATGGCGAGAAAATACGCTTGATACTGCATTAGGCAGGAGTCGTCTGATGGTCGTAATATCAAGTGACTCTTTAATTTATAGACTATCGAAATCGTCGTCTCTCAAATGGTCACTGCATACTATCTCGCATGTCACTGGTCGGATAACGCACGGTACCATCTACTGTATGCAACTAATAACGAAAGTATGAATGCAGTTCCCTACATCAGTGGTTTTCAAACTTTTTGAAGCTGTGGATCCCGTAGCATGTCTTAATCAGATGGCGGACCGCTATCAGCCTATCAGCGGATCCCTATGATAATGAAAACTTTGCAAATGTACTATTTTTATTCCTATTTTGGGACCTGCTTGCGGACCCAAGGGGTCCGCGGACCACATTTTGAAAACCCCTGCCAATCATCACGTTACGTCCTCTTTGTCTTACGGAAATTGCCGAGCGCGAAATCGGCTAGGAGTGTTTTTCCTTGTGCGATAAAAGATCGATGTTTTGTGGTCATTAATTTCATTAATGATGAGGTATTTGACATAATACATTTATAAATCACATTTAGAAGATTAAATTTATCATATAAAGTTGTGTAAGCACACTAGTAGACCTTTAATTCAAGACAGGACAAAACAGGATAGTCTGGCTAGAGTATTGGCTAAGACAGCAGAGAGCAATTTATAATATTACGTATAACCAGACCTGGAAATTCTAATCCCATATCAGCCCCTGAATGCGATAAAGGCTTATAGCACTGCTGTTAATCCACGAGGACAGTCCAAGCAGAGAGAACCAACGCAGGACTTCAGAGGGAGAGAACACCAACATCGCAGACCCAGCCGACACACAGCGTCTGACCCACAGAGACGCAGACTTAAAGAACTTCTTCAGGAATAACTCAGCCTTCAACATCAGCTCCAGTAATGTCATGTCCCTCTTTTAACAGCACCTATTATTCTTACTGTGAGTTCCATTAATAATATTGCCAGTCAAGAGGGGAGGAGGAGAAACAAAAGAAACACGAGGAAGATGAGAGACGATGGATGCGACCAAGATGCACGGAAAAGCAAATGAGAAAGAACAACTAACATAACATCCATAGCGACAACAACAACAGCAACATCAGCTCATCTAAACAAATGATAATAGAACCTAAGAAACCTCATTTCGCCTACACAATACATGTGACGGGGGAGAAGTGTTCACACCATATGAACACATGCGGCCGTTACTCTTCCCGCCATCAGAGGTTTAAACCAAGCCCTTTTACGGGATGTGAATCAAATTGCCTTTATATTATGGATCTTCGCCATGGCTTGGAAACCCAATTCGATAGAAATGTACAAAATCAAATAAGATTCTTTATCCACAGCTTAAAATGAAAATCACTAGTTAACATAACATGGTCGAACAAAGTTCAATCGGTAATTTAGACCTTATATTTTTCAAAATTTTCGGAATTTGGAAAGTACACTTTGAACACAAAATTCAAAATTTTAAAGCGTATGAATACTGACAACTACATAGCGTGAGTCGAATAACGATTGTGGTTAGCACAAAACTGGCATTATATAATAGCCCAAATTAGATAACTAGGCAGAATACGATTTATAATACTTTTCAAACGTTCCAGGAACGTTTCGGCTGACGTTTGGAGCCTTTTGCCGATTCCTCTCTCTCCCTTCCATTATCTGACACAAAGACGAGTGTGTGGGTCGAATCCCACTCGCCTAGTAACCAAACGCCACGAAATAGCATATGACTCTAATGTTGGCTGATCCGCTGCCAGAAAAAAAGTTAAACATTTTGTCATCCGGAAATTTCTTTGCAAAAAGAAAAATCAATTTATTCGGACTACCTCAGCTATTTAGACGATTCGATTGATCATAGGATTGATCATAGGATTGACTAAGAAGATGCAGTTGAAACAAAATCTTACTGAAACAAAAAAAAACAAAAACAAAACAACTATTTATATTTATTATCAAATTTACTATTTATAAGGTGCTTTTTGTGCTTATTACTTTTTACTTTTAACGTAGTTTTAACATTTTAGTCATATCACTACGATGTCCGCATTGTGACTGTTTATAGTGATTGCTTAGCGCTGGGGCATAATGCCGCAGACACGTAGCATGATGTCCCCACCCAGTCACATTATCTTGACACCGAGTCGACCAGTCCTAACACTAACCTCCTAATGCTGAGCGCCAAGCGAGGCAGCTGTTAGTACCATTTTTATAAGTTTTTGGTATGACGCAATCGGGGCTCCAACCCGCGACCTCCTGCATCCAATTCGGTAGCTCTAACCACTAGGTCAGTGGAGCGATCAACTATTCATAAGGATAAATAGCAATAAATAAATACCTTTAAATGCAATGGGTAATTCCAAATGGCGACTTTTAATGAATAATGACATTGATTTAGTGATGATATACTTGAATACTTTAGGGGCGCTTCTCTCCAAAAGAAAAAACGACATTCATATTTTCATGATGAATATTTTTCTTTTCTTCATAGTCATTGAAGCCAGTATGTTGATGTTTAAACTATGGGCATAATTTCGTAGAATAAAATACGCCTATGCATGGATCTTTTTATTTAAAAAAATGAAGGCTACACAAAATAACTGAATTGCGATTTAAAGTTTATCACCCTTAGAAAAATGTCGCTTTCAGAATCCCGTATTGTCGTATTGCGATGAGTCGTTTGACCTGACAGCTTTAACTGTCTCTGGAGAGTATGTTTCGGATTAAAACTTTACACTATGTAGTTAGCAGGTGTCTTTATTTTTCTCATTCATTACGGGGCATCTGTTAACCATCATTAACATAATTTAGGTCAAACGTAATAGGAATAAATCTTAATACCTGGGTTCACTGAGTGCTTGCATAAAAATGAGACATATGCAACTATTGAAACATGCATATTGTCCCTAAAGGGCACAAACCCTGTTGCAAATATTCATTTTATTCGGATATCATCCGCTACCTTTAAATCAATTTCCAAAATTCGTTCATTTACGATTAATTTTAAATAATGGTCTGAGAACATTTTAATGCCATTTTGAGATGCATTTCTCAAAAAGCAAAATAGTTACGGATTCCACGAACATTAAGGATAAACTGTGCTTAAGTCAGCTCTTCAAATCAGGTTAAAACCCGTTTATCTCTGCAATGATGTCAATGATAAAATTAGAGATAAAACAGTGAAACTTTCTAAGAGAGTTATATATTTACAGTTATAACTCTAAACGATTTCGTATATATTTTTGTTGGAAAAAATACGTGTTTGTAATGTTATGAAAAACACTATCAAATCTTTTGCGATTCACACTTCCGATTTTCGTGCCCTTTAGTATGTCAAACTTAATATAGTACGTCGATGTTTCTTTGATTATAGAACAACATAATGCTACCCGAAATTACTACTTAAAAGAGTTCTAAAGATTTTGTTCTTTCATTTCCATGAAGGGTTATCCTTGGAGTATTGATCAAGGACGGTCTAATGTTGAATAACAATTATCGTATTTTTACGTAGTGCAACAAATCCAGTAACGTGACTGTAACAAAAATAGAGGTAACATGGTCATATTTATGCAGGCATGATGTTAAGAAAACGAATAAGGGCTATACTGAGATAAAGGCAGAGTTTCAATGCAAACAGCAATGCTTTAATTGACTGTTTAGAACAAGAGAAATCTATTATGGTCATCCTGGTTGGACATGAAGAAACAATTAGCTTAACTATGGTAACAAAAATTTATTTCTCGGAGTTTCCCGTTAGACTTGATAAGTTCGAAAGTCAAAGACTTCTTTGCCTGGTGTGCTTTCTTGTGTTTAAAAAAATACGTCAAGAAAACACGCTTATCGAAATTTGTTTGTTTCAAGATATTTGGAAAGTATGAGAAACAAACAAGCAAAAGCAAACAACTTTTAATTTGCAAGATATACAGCTATGTAAATATTGCTCTTGTATAAAGTCTACACAGGTATTTTGTTTAATATTGCGATAAGTCTGTTACTGATGCCATCTCTCAGCGACCTCAAGCCTTCTTGATGTTTCGACTGCATATTTTTTCTTCTTATTTTCTGATGATCGATGATTTAATTTTCTTTGTGGAAGGAGAAGAAAAACGACTTTGCCGGAACGATAGTGTATACTGCACAATGTCATAGTCCAGGCCCGATGTCAGTTGTATCTATTAGACATAATAGGACGGCCCCGATCCAACCTTGAATGACACTAACTAAATTAGAGACAGGATCGATGTCTTCGCATGTTGGAAGATGATGTCTGTTTTCCTGGTGATGTTGCCATCGAGCAAGAAGTGACGCGCGCCAGCAGAAAAGGTCTGACATGCTGAAGAGCAGAAAATGTTCTGCGGAACCATCTGGTTGACAGTGGATCCGGAAACTATATTACTCCAGTCAGTGTCAAGTTACATGTTTCACCAATATCTAGTTAAAACACAACAAGAATACCGCTAGAGAAAGTATGAGTTTGCCAAAAAATTTCAATTCCATTAGAGATATATGGATAATCAAGGTGGGAGGTCAGGGAAAATATTAACTGCGGTATAATGTTGTTAAGTTGATCAAGTAATTATTAGTACTTTATTTATTGATTTATTTATTTCTTTTGTTGGTTTGTTATCGCTTTAAACAAATTCTCTCTCATAGTATCAATGAATGAATGAATGAATGAATGAATGAATGAATGAATGTATGTATGTATGTATGTATGTGTATGTATGTATGTATGTATGTATGTATGTATGTATGTATGTATGTATGTATGTATGTATGTATGTATGTATGTATGTATGTATGTATGTATGTATGTATGTATGTATGTATGTATGTATGTATGCATGTATGTATGTATGCATGCATGCATGCATGCATGCATGCATGCATGCATGCATGCATGCATGCATGCATGCATGTATGTATGCATGAATGTATGCATGAATGTATGCATGAAATTTGTTTCATTTGTCAGTGTTTGAATGAAAATTGAACACCTTTCTCTTTCTTTGCTTTTTCTTAACTAGTTGCTGCAATGGATCACAAGTCAGTTTGTGAATGGAGCTTTAACATTTGTGACAAGAAAAGATCCGGTTAAAATTTAATATTACACAATCCTATCTGAGACTTTTTTGTCGATGATGACTGGAAATTTCAAATAATACCGCCAGAGTATCGAATAAAAGTGATAAAATTTTATGAAAATATGAAATGAATGGCTGAATTAAAGATTATCTCAAATTATCTGCGTACTTCTGTTGAGCACCGATAAAACCTGGAGATTTTTGAGAACTTAGCGGATAAAAAAGGAAATGCTATCTAAATATCGGATACTATGTTGTTGACTTTAAGAGAGAGCTAATTTCATAATTTCAGAACTATACAGTTTTTTTTGTAATGACTAATAGAATGTTATATATATGGAAAGCAATAACAAATGTTAATGTCCCAGTGCAAATCCCTCATGTGTAAACACTGTGGAAAGAGTGACATGTTTACATGGTCTGTTAAACAAGACGAGATTACCGGTTACACTTTATGTGCATAATTGTGAGTTTTAATGTATCTTGCATTTTTTTTTTCTATAATTGATTACTTTTATCTTTTGGGCGTCTGTTTATTCTTTTATTTATTGATGAATCTGCAGTATAAAGTCACAAGATGCAAACACTCTATGGCTTTTGCTCACCTTTGTTCAGATATGGGCGTGTGAAGACGCCATCAAATCTGTTCGGTGCAATATAACTTGTGTATGATATTGCGCGAATTCTCCATATTTGTCAAATACAATGAAAACTTAATAAGCTAACACTCAAAAAGGGAAATGAGACGAGCACTTTATGGCGCTATGACTTTTGTGATCAACACCTTCCTAGACATCCATATTCTTTGAGTTTTACACATCCTTGTGGCAGATGTGCTGCCGTAACTATGATTCTACGATTCCACATGTACTGACAACAAATTTGAACAGAATTAAATTGGAAAAATTCTAATTGACTCATTAATAAAGGTGAAAGTATCTCCATCGTATACTCATGTACTAATTTCTCACCTATATCCATTTCCTATTTGTTACTAAGTATGTTAGGCACCACATCTTAGTTTACTTCTACTACATCTGATGATGATAATGATGATAACTGAGACGATAGCGACGATGATGATTATTACGATGGCAATGTCGAAGATGTAAATTATACGACGATATCATATAATACTAGTAGAATTATTAATAATAATAATAATAATAATAATAATAATAATAATAATAATAATAATAATAATAATAATAATAATAATAATAATAATAATAATAATAAATGTCGATGGTTATATCATTACTCTCCGCGAAGTTCTTGTCAGGATATTAAATTTATGGAAAGTAGATAAACCACCCCACCCCACCCCATTATCTAGAGCAGTGCTGTCCAACATGCAGTCTGGGGGATGATTTGAAATGGTCCGCCAGAGCTCTAGCAATTTTTGTGCATTTATTTTAAAAAGTCAATGGCTTATTTCATGCTGCCGCCTTCGGCTTCAAGAAATTTTTTTCAGTGGCCCATGGTGTTAAAAAAAGGTTGGTTAGCACTGATATAAAGGACTGGTTGCCATTTGATGTCGCGTAAAAAAAGAGAATGTCCTTTGGAACCCGTTTGGCAGAAAACTAAAATTTAAGCGATAATATTATATAGAGCATCAGGTTAATCAATACTTTGTCTTCTGCACCGATCCGACTTCTCGTTGCAGACGACACGAGGGGAGGGTCGAGTGGAAGATTAACTGTGATTAACTTAGGATATTTGATAGCCTAATTGCCGGTTCTGTGAAAAATGATTTTCTTGTTCAATTGAACTGCAAGGAAAAGTGGGCGTTGGTTGCAACCGCAAACTTTGGGCATCACTGAGAGAAAATTTCTGTAAATTTTCAGTTCACTAAACAGCAATCAAGGAAAGAAATAACACCCAGAAAACGAGTGCCAAATACAAAACGTGTGCATACAATAGACCTACGCTTGTCCATCTGGCCAGAGGTTACCTACAGTAAACGTTTGAAATTTTGTCTGCTGCCTAAGGTACGTTTGTTTCTACTTGAGCGGTTCCGAGTTAGTCTTTTGGTCATTCCTTTATATCTGTTAAATCTACCAATACACAGTAAAATCCCAAACATGCGCGTGTTTCTTAACATGACGCATCAACTTTGAAAACAGAGAGCTAGCTCCCTTTGCTCGACAATAAAGAAGCAGACGACAAAATATGTCATTTCTGCAATCCCCCCAATTCTGTCAACAGAGGGATTACATCAGATTATGCAGTTTTATCCGATTTCAGAGTTAGCAAAAATATCTCCATATTAAAGGATCCAAACGTTGTGGGAATAAATGATTGAAATTCAAAATTGACCTTTTATTCGGCGTTTTGAAGTAGTATCAGTAACTTTAGAAGGCGCAGTAGAAACTGAAGGCGGCGTAAAAGAAAAAGTTCTATAACTAAATAATGAGGACGAATTTTATTGTGTATTCGATATAGTGCATGCCTGAAGAGGCGTTGATATGCACCTCAAAAGGTAAACTTCACAAAAGAGGGACAACCTGGATACCTGCATGGCAGTATTTCACAAAATTAAGTTTATTTCAGTCCTGTCATTATTTACATTACTCGGAGTATCCTTACTCGCTGCCTCATCTGATTTAAGCAATTTCGATGGCAAATTCACACAATTTCTGTTATGACTGCGGGTCTTAAATTATGTAAACGAAACAAAGCGAAATCAATAATATAAATAAACAGTAGTATAGGTACTTGAGATTTTAAAACCAAGGAGAGTTTTAGGTCATTATGTTGATCTAACAGTAGTATAGGTATTTTGAAAAGTTTTAAACCAAAGAGGGTTTTAGCTCACAAAACCATAACCCTCTTTAAAATAAATATATTCAGACATTTTTATCATCTCAGAGACCTCCTGTCCCTAAAAAAGCACCCTACTCCAAATTTGTATCTTAAAAAAATTATGAAATTTGAAAACCAAAAGGCGATTCTATCCCAATAGATTTTCATATTAGACAAATGAAATATTATATAAGATGGGATATCAAACAATGTCAGTACGACATGTTGGATTTGATTTAACAAACATAGTTTTTAAAAGATTTGATTAGATCAAATAAGCCTCTAGCTATACTGGTATAACAACTAAAATAGTAAGTAAAATAGTTGTTATCACCAAAGGATGGATCAGTATGGTTAGTAGCGGCTGAAAATGACGAACAAATTAGAGGTTGGGCAGATGATCTAATAATATGTATTGACAATATAGTTGATGAATGATATAAATACTATAAATAATAGGTAAAAATAAAAAAAATTTCTAAATCACAATACTAAAATATTTTTACAAAACATATAATCACATCACTTCCCCATGTGAACTTATAGATTGCCAAGCAACATCCTAGCAAGTTCAGTGGCATTAGAATTATTCCCCTAGCGACCCATTAGATTACCAAATGACATCCTAGCATGATCAGAGGAAATTCGCAATCAGACGAAACATACAACATAAACACACAAACCACATGTGACCTCCTAGGTTGTCAAAGTACATCCTAGCAGGATCAGAGGTTACCTATAAACTTAATCCTTACTTATCTCTAAGAACTTGTCCTTGTAGTGCTCACCAGTTATTATGTACTTTTGAGAGAGTGATGTATGTAAGATGAAGTTGTTTGCATTTAAAACATGCACAGTGGAGAGAATATTGGCATACCTCTATGCTACTTTTATGTAATGGCTGACATTTCTTTGGATATTGTATGTTTGGAAATTGTACATGATCTTAGCACACTGCTAACTAAAATGACTGCTCTCTTGCGCTCCAAAGGTCAACCTCAATTTGTCTAAAGTACACTATACTTGGCAGCTATTAAAATAGGGAAAATGAATTTTGTAGATTAGACAATACTGCTTTCCAAAAATGCAATAAATGAATTACTAACCATATAAAACAAAAAATTTATCAGCTCTTTTTGTACAATTTACCTCTGAAGTTCGAGAAGTGAAAATGAACAAGTGGAGCTAGTACTTTTTTGAAAGGTCACATCGTGTGTAAGGCCATGCTGTATACTCTCTAACGCATATTGCACCCATCAACCATTCACCAAAATAAAGGGAATTAAAGGTTATTTGCACAATACCTAAGATATACAAAGTTTTTTTTTAAATAGCTAGTAAAACTAGTGAAGAAACCAGGGGAAATTATTGTTCTTTAAAATTCTGTGCTAAATGCGAAACTGTAGAGCGCCACCCTTACAGACAGCACAACCTCATGTGACCTCCTAGGTAACCAAAGGACATCCTAGCAGGATCAGAGGATACATATAGACTTAATTCTAACTTATCTCTAAGAAATTAGGTAACTTATTTTAATGACAGGACACTTCCATGTGACCCTCTAGGTTGTCAAAAACATCCTAGCAGGATCAGAGATTACATATAAACTTAATTCTAAGAACTTAAGTAACTTATCTCTAGTACAGCACAGTTACACATAAATTTATCTCTAGGACAGCACATACACAACGAGCTTTCTCTATATTCGACAGAAATTTGAAAATTCCTCAATAATCAAACCAGGGAGTGCAAAAGTGCTACACGTACAACTGCACCACTAGAACTGCTCAGTATCCATGTAATTTCAATATCAGCAGTTGAAAATACATCTCTTTCATTTTTTTGTAAAGTTTTATCGTGTTGCTATCATTGCGCTTTGAGTTTCTTTCGTTAGTGCGATTTCTGAATTAGCTTGTTTGATTGTCGGTATACCATCTTTTATTTTATAAGCTAATTTTGTCCAACAGCAGTTCGAGCAGCAGATGCAGCTCGACTTGCAAAAGCTATTGATACTTCAAGTGCAATTGGCACGACTTTATGAGCTATTCCTGGAACATTTTCTATAATTTTCGCAAATTTATTTCCCAAACATCTATTTTTATTCTATAAACATTTTTATGTTTCATTATATCTGAGGTTGCATAATTTATTACCAAATCTTTTTTTTGGAAAATATGTTTAATATTATTCGCGCAAGTGCAGGTAATAAGTAATAACTTCATTGTTAAGATCCAGTGTTGATCTGTTAATTGCATATTTGCCTATATTGTTTGATTTTCAAAATTTAATGGATAATAAAAAACATGACGTGGATTAATTTGCATAAGGGAACACGGTGAAACTTCTGGTGAAAAACTATAGATCGTTTGTCTTTTGCTACCTTTCTCTGAGGAAGATGCAATTTATTAATATTGTGTTTACATCAGTTATATATATATATATATATATATATATATATATATATATATATATATATATATATATATATATATATATATATATATATATATATATATATATATATATATATATATACACAATAAACTGACGACGAACAGTACGAAACTAGTAACTAACTAGCCTAAGCGCTTTCGACTCTTAATGAGTCTTTTTCAAAGGCAAATACAAAACATATATACGATAAACAAATAAACACAAAAACGTTGTGTTTGTAAACCTCTACATGGCTGTCTTCACATGTGCGAAAACTATAAATACAACCAGCTTGTATAGACTAGATGCGGAAACTGAAAACGTTGTATAATTCCCTAAAAGTCTACAAGCCAAAGCGACATCTATTTTTACTTTTTGTACATATGTAACGCAGATTATATCCCGGATATTTGATTCTATACCGGTTATTCTTATAGTAAAAATTGAAGGATAATAAGAAGATTTAGAAAATGTTAAATTTTACTAGTGCATAGTTTTCATTTTCTAGTCTTTTTGGTTTAGACCGCTTGGTTTCAATGTTCTAAGGCGGCGTATCCATTATGATTCCTTTTCCTCCCTGGTTTCGGAACTCCAGCTGTGGTTGTTAGCAATAGCGATAAGTATTATATCAATGAAAGTGTGGCCTGGGGAGGAGAAGTGTTCTGCGACCGGGCTTCTGTACAGCTTTTTTGTCATCCAATCAGCTCTATGAAGGTTTATCCTTTTGTGTAGCTTTTCAGTTTCTCCGACGTACTGAAGGCCACAGATCTTACATGTGATGAGATAAATCACATTCTCTGTTTTGCACGTTTTGTTTGGACCATGTATGTTTAGTTTTTCTTTAGTCACTGTGCTAGTGAATGTCTTGGTCTCTATCATATGTTGACAGGTTTTGCATCTTTTATCGCCACAGGGTCCAGATTGACTAGGTTGGTTTTGACTAGTGATTGGCGTTAGCTTTGCCCTGACTAGGATGTCCTTTAGGTTTTTTGGTCTCCGGTAAGCTACTACAGGTTTGTTCGGAAATATTACGTTTAGTATGTCTGACGATTGCACGATTGGCCAGTGGTTTGCGATGATTTTACCTACTTTGGGATTGTCTGGGTGATAGGTCAGAATAAATGGTATCCTATCAACCTTTTCTTTCTGTCCATATCGGAGTAGGTCATCACGGTTTGTTTGTTTGGCCCTTTGGATTGCCGTAACCTCGGTAAATTGAATGTTTAGCCAGCTCTTTAGACCTTTCTAGGAATCTTTCATCGTCGGAGCAAATTTTGCGTATCCTCAGTGCCTGTATATATGGAATGTTCTTAATGCAGTGTTTTGTATGACACCTGGTTGGGAGGAGATACTGGTGTTTGTCGGTTGATTTCGAGTAGATGTCTGTGTGTAATTTGTTTTCCACCAGTCTGCAATCCAAAGGGCCAAACAAACAAACCGTGATTACCTACTCAGATATGGACAGAAAGAAAAGGTTGATAGGATACCATTTATTCTGACCTATCACCCAGACAATCCTAAAGTAGGTAAAATCATCGCAAACCACTGGCCAACCGTGCAATCGTCAGACATACTAAACCGAATACTTCCGAACAAACCTGTAGTAGCTTACCGAAGACCAAAAAACCTAAGGACATCCTAGTCAGGGCAAAGCTAACGCCAATCACTAGTCAAAACCAACCTAGTCAATCTGGACCCTGTGGCGATAAAAGATGCAAAACCTGTCAACATATGATAGAGACCAAGACATTCACTAGCACAGTGACTAAAGAAAATCTAAACATACATGGTCCAAACAAAACGTGCAAAACAGAGAATGTGATTTATCTCATCACATGTAAGATCTGTGGCCTTCAGTACGTCGGAGAAACTGAAAAGCTACACAAAAGGATAAACCTTCATAGATCTGATTGGATGACAAAAAAGCTGTACAGAAGCCCGGTCGCAGAACACTTCTCCTCCCCTGGCCACACTTTCATTGATATAATACTTATCGCTATTGCTAACAACCACAGCCGGAGTTCCGAAACCAGGGAGGAGAAGGAATCATACTGGATACGCCGCCTTAGAACATTGAAACCAAGCGGTCTAAACAAAGAAGACTAGAAAATGAAAACTATGCACTAGTAAAATTTAACATTTTCTAAATCTTCTTATTATCCTTCAATTTTTACTATAAAAATAACCGGTATAGAATCAAATATCCGGGATATAATCTGCGTTACATATGTACAAAAAGTAAAAATAGATGACGCTTTGGCTTGTAGACTTTTAGGGAATTATACAACTTTTTTCAGTTTCCGCATCTAGTCTATACAAGCTGGTTGTATTTATAGTTTTCGCACATGTGAAGACAGCCATGTAGAGGTTTACAAACACAACGTTTTTGTGTTTATTTGTTTATCATATATATGTTTTGTATTTTGCCTTTGAAAAGGACTCATTAAGAGTCGAAAGCGCTTAGGCTAGGTAGTTAATAGTTTCGTACTGTTCGTCGTCAGTTTATTGCATCTATTTTAATTAATCCCTGACACACGTGATCCCTTGGTGGATCCAATACGCTTGAAAGGGTTGTTATTCGCCATATGATTTGTATTCTTTATATATATATATATATATATATATATATATATATATATATATATATATATATATATATAGGTAGTTGGCCATCATATATAACTACGTCTTTACCAAGAGCAAAATACGTTTCATGAGGAAATTCTATCAGTGGTGCGATACTCTTTGGCCATATTAAACTAAATGTTTTATTTCTAATGGTATTCTGGCGCGTAACCTATTATAATTTGGTGTAAGCTCAAAAAAATCAGCTATACCATTTTTGTTATAAGTTCTTTTATTTTTTTTTAAAATCAGTAATAGTGTAAGTTCGTTGTGGAATTCTAAAATGTATCCA